>JANPWX010019356.1:306127-525410 GCA_024734555.1 Trochalopteron elliotii | reverse complement strand
GGACATGGTGAAACAGAGGAGCAGAGGTAGCATACGTACAACCTCACTTGAACATTCTAATCACTTGACCCGAGTAACCCTCCACCTCGCATTCTTCTGGACGTGATAAATACTCGGCGTTGGGCTCCGCCGCCTCACATTGTCGCGCCGGGTGCCCGTCCCGTCCCACCACGCCTCACCCCGCCCCTTGGCTGCTCACCGTGCCCCATGCCCGAGGGGAGCGGCGCCTCGGGGCTGGCTGCTGCCGGCGGGGCAAGGCCGTGGGGGTACCGGTGGGTTTAATGCTTAAACGGCGTTTTGGCCAGCCGGCGCGACAATGTGAGGCGGCGGAGCCCAACGCCGAGTATTTATCACGTCCAGAAGAATGCGAGGTGGAGGGTTACTCGGGTCAAGTGATTAGAATGTTCAAGTGAGGTTGTACGTATGCTACCTCTGCTCCTCTGTTTCACCATGTCCAGTAATGCGACCTTCAGAGGGCTTGAATCGAGAGGTACAGGGTAAAACATTCAGAAATTCTTGGTAAAAGTACTTCTGGTTTGACCCAGAACTGCTGATTACAGCATGCTCCTGGAAAGGTACCTCTTGACAGAGTTATTGAGTGAATAATAGCAACCCAAGGACAGCGATAGCCACGTGGATTGTGCCAGTGATGGGAGCAGCACTTTGAAAATGAAGTTGGAACATGGATCCCACAAGTGTCTTATTTAAATGCACTTGTAAGATCTTGTGGGTACAGCAAATCTTTCTATCAAGTGCATGTGATACGCTGGCAAACAGAAGCACTGCAGCGACCTTGCTAAGCACAGGCAGATGTGTAGGGTTGCCTATCATCTCACAGCAATCAGTGTTTTTCTTGGGAGCCTCCTGTCTGGACCTGAGCATCATCACACTTGGAGTCATGCCAAGGACCTGGCTGTCAGGTTGCCAGGACTGTTATTCTGCAGGGACAAAAAGTCCTGGAGGAAAGCAAAAGTAGGCTTCTTATAGACAGAAGTTTAAACTGATGTAGCAGAGCAAATGATTGTTTCTGTGACTGCTTTTTATGTCCTGAAGAGGAGTAATAGAACTTTCCTGGTTAAGGACTTTGGTAGGAAATAAAGACTACACTGAGCAAAATGGTGGTAAAATTTTTTTCCAAGCTAATGGACCCAATGGATATGGCCCACTTAGCTACGGATAGGACTATACTGCAATCTGTAGTGGTCTTAGCCTTATCTCCTGTCCTCCCATTTTGTGCGCTGTATGAAAGCCGCTCTCTTCTGCAGAACAGGAGTGGAAAACTCCTTCCATGTCATGTACAAGTACACACCACTTTTTGTCAAAGGGGAGCTCAGGCCTGTGAATTACTACTCTCCCATTGCTCAAAAAAAGCATTGTTCTCCAGATTCTCTGAAAACCACTTCAGGAAGCTCTGTGGTCCTCTTGACTGCCACTTGCTACACACCGGCAAGATCCAGTTCATGTATACTAGGTGTAAGTGGCCCCTATCCTGGCTCTGTGTTCTGCTATTATTGCTTGTTATTTTCCCCTTCCTTCATGTTTCTCCTTTACTATCTTTTCATTACTTGAAGAGGGGAGCCAGAAGAAGTAGTCACTTTTACCAAACTGTCATGAATGAGGGGACAATATACTGCCACCACAAAGATTTTTGGTAATAGTTCCAGCAGTTCCAACTGACCTGCTGCCTGTAATGGTTTTAAATTCCCGTCAGTTGGGCTTACCACCACCAGCAACCCACAGGAGCAGCTAACAACACGGCTCCACTACAGTACAAGGGAAGTGGTTTATGAGGAGGATCAGGTGTTATTTCTGAGTGAGACTTCTGATGGTGTCTGACATGGTGGTGTCTGAAACCACCTTGGCTGCAAAGCATTGTGAGCAACACAGTCCCATCAAGTGAGCGCAGGGATCTCATGCCCCAGCTTTCCTATCCATCATGGAAAACTGACTTCACACATAGCTGTGCTGCAGGGGTGTCTGGTTCATCAGCAGGCACTGGTTTCTTGCAGATGCCTCTTGACCCTTGTGGTTGCAGTGGCTGCTGATGTCATTGAAGGAGGTAGGTGGCATGATACTGAAGGGCAAGCTGGAGAAGCCAGCCAGAAAAGAAAGGTGGTAGAGAGTCCCTGTTCAGAGGCTGCAGGGGATTCACCTGGTGTGGCCAAAGCAACTGTTGGCAAAAACCTTCCGAGAGCTCAGCCTCTTTGGTAATAGCTGATACAACCCATTGGTTCAATTCCAAATGTCATGCAACAGCCAATGAGGCACACATGTAGAGCTTTCCATGAAGATCTCAACCTTAAAAGAAACTACATTTTTTGTGGGGTAGAGAGATTAATGACTAAGAAAGATATAGAAAGGGAAGGCCAGGAGCAGTGATGAATTTTCATAGCAACAGGAGGTTAACAGCTCAGTTTTCTGAGGATGAGAAGTCCTTTCTGCTCTGGAAATTCCTGAGTGATTGGGCAAACAGGATGAATAATGGGAAAGCACTATTTGCGGATGTTATTGGGGGTATTTGACAGTGAAACTAAAACTGAGAATAAGATGTTTCCAAGACCTGGAGGTCCTGCTGATAAAATGAAATGTTAATTTCCATGCTGCTAAATGAAACACAGAAAACCAACTGTAGTAATAGATGCATAAATTTGTGTGGGGTGTTAATCCTCAGAAGAGAGATCTTTGTGGACAGTCCTTAAAAAGCAACTGACAATCATTAACTGTCAAAGGGAAACTGAATTCTAGGAATGAGTAGGAAAGGAAAGAACAAATTGGAAAACATGGTTGAGCTCTTCTGTGAGCTTGGCACCTTGAGTACCACAAGTCTCTGTGGTTACTTCATCTCCTGTTTTAGGAAACACAAAAAGGCAAAAAAACCAACAGAATAGTTAGAGAAGTTATTTGTGCAGGGAAAATTCAGGTTGGCTAGGGCTAACCAGTGGTCAAAAAAAGATGGGAAAACACAAGATGGAGTACTTTAAAACACAAGGACAAAAATTTCTAACAATGTACTGTTGAGCTGTGGAAACCAATGAAGGTGAGAGAAAAAGTGGTTGAACAAACTGATGAAACCACTTGGAGTAAAGGTCTGCCAGTAGCTGTTCAGTACAATGAGAAGGCAGTGCCAAGTACAATGGCTGGGAGTCATGAGCAGGTTCGGTACTTACCCTGCAGAATTCCAGCTCAAAATTTGGCATGGGCCAAAGCCTGTCTGTGCTCTTTTCTTCTGTGCTGCAATTAAGTGTGGTCTTGACTAAGGGGCAAGCCACAGCACATTTAAAAGCTGGTCTGTTGCCCACTTTAGCGGGTATTGAAAAAAGGAGATGTTTCTGTAGCGTGGCTGAGGAGTCAGCAGAGGGATCAGAAAGAGCAGACTCAGCAAATGCCATGGGCTCAGCAAATGTCCTAGTGAAGTTACCTGAATGGTCCTGGGCCTCCAAGCACCCTGAGACAGCCAATGGATTTGCTTTTCTGTTGTGCATTTTTCATGGAGAAGAACTGATTTTAAAAAGGCTATTTATTTTTCCAAATGCAGCATTTTGTCCAATGAATGCAGCGCATGATGAGTGCCATTGATATGGACGGCCTTTCAGTTCATGATTTAAAGTCAGAAAAGTGGTTAAAGTCACTTCTACTTATAGATAGATAAAATGTATAAACATGCAATGAAAGTTGAAGTTACTCTCAGATGAAAGATATTGTGGTTTCTCTACAGATGAAACAGATAGTGTTTCAAGATTAATATTGTCCTTTTCATGTGGTAGTTACAATTAAGTCCTTAAGAATCGACTTTTTCTGTTTAGGGCATGATAAAATCTTTGTAATATCTGTCTGTCAAGACCATGCAATGTTTTATTAGTGCATTAGCTGTAAATTTTTTCATACTGACATTCATCCAATGCTTTACAGGTCTGTCACTGAATTACTTGCCTGGAGTTCTTGAAGTAATGCTTTCTCATTTGGAAAATCAATAACTTATTTTGACTAGTTTGGTATGAAAGCTAAACAGCAGCAAGGCAATTTTAAAATTACAGTTCAAAGCAGTATGATATTTGTCTGATTCTGTGATAGCATATTTTAGCTCTCTACTTTTCCACTGCTGCTGGACTACCACCTTTGTATTAACAGAAGTATTATCCATTATTCCATCTAGAAGATGAAATGGTGCAACATTCTTTTTGTGTCACACCATTTTTATTCTTATTTCTGTGACTCCAACTCAGTGTTAAGCCAATATTAAATGTAGTACTGATTAAATTAGAAATCACTTAAATATAAGTGGTATTAATTAGTATTTTAATTTAATATGAAAAAGAAAACCAAAATGGGAGAACATTTATTTGGAGTGCCTTTAAATTATAATCTGCAGTGATTGAAATACATTCAGATACTATGTCAAAGAAGAAATCTGTCAATAATTATAAAATATAAGCAGAGGATATTTTGAGAACTCTAAAAACTATGACTTTTCTCACCTCCTTGTGCACTTGTATCCTATGGCACATGTGTAAGTAAATATATGCTCATAGGACATATTTCAGTTGCAAGTTTTATGTTAACTACTGGGATCACGCACTTAGCTAAGATGAACTCTCTCTGCCTCTGCAACTGACAACTTCCTCTGGGGATAAAGGGCCAGATGCTCAGAGCATGGCCAGATATTTTTTGGTATTGTTAACTTTGAAGCTGACTCAGCTCCATGTCCAGCTCTGTGCAGACTGCACATGTTAAAGGAAAGATAGCTGTTATCATAGCACTTCCAGCCAGACATGATGTAAAAAGTGAAATGCAGAAAAAGAAGGGGAAATGAGTTCAGTCAAACAGCTCCTTGGGTTTCCCCATCTGCATTCTGCAGCTCAACACTCCAGACATGAAGATATGAAGATGCCTACATCGCTGTCTGAAGGCTTGTCCCTCCTTTCTTTTCTGCATATTATTCCCATCTTTTGCCAGCAGTTTCAGTCCATCCTTCCCCAGTCGCTGCCATCTCCTCCTGCGCACTGAGTCTCAGGGTTCCAGAGGGAGATGTCCAGGGTGGCCTGGGCCAGCTCATGTGAATGCCACTGCTGCAGCATCGCCCATCACACACGGATCCTGCAGAGCTCCTGCTGCCTAGGCTGCCTTTGTGAGATCCAGTCCTGGTGATGGGCATTCCTGCACCTCTGCAAAGGGTAGGCAGAGCATAGCTGAGGCATGGTGCCCACTGCCAATTCCATGGGCATTGCTGTACTCACACCATCCCTGGAGGAGCGCTACACTTCCCTAACACAGCATCACATGATGGGAACAAGCACATGCCCTTTGGAGCACACTGGCCCTTTTTTTTTTTTCGTCTTTTAGTGAAAGCAAAAGGATGGGGTGAAAGAATGGGAAAACTCAACTCTCAGCAAAAGTGCCAAAAAAGTGTGAAGAGAAAAATAACAAAGTACAGGTCATCTGATTGAACTGCTTCTAAACTAGCCAAGAACTAGAGTATGGCTAAAACTCAAAATAAATTTGAGGGTTTTGAATAGAATTTACAGTAAAGAACCAAATTTTTGTTAATAGAAAAGTTAAGTAAGCAGAGGCTACCTATGCATATCAAAGGAAGATGGAGATAGAATCATGTGATGGTTTGGATTAGAAGGGGCCTTCTAAATATCATCTAGTTCCACCTCCACTGGCATGTAGAGACAGGTTACTGAAAGCTGCATCCAGCCTGGCCTTGAACACTTCTGGAGATGGGGCATCCACAACTTCTCTGGCCAGCTTGTGCCAGTCCCTCACCTCCAAGTAAAGAATTTCTTCCTGATATGCACTGTACCTCTACTGTCTTTCAGTTTAAAGTCATTCCACCTTGTCCTATCACTTCATGCCCTTGTAAAAAGTCCCTCTCCAGCTTTCTTGCTGATCCCTTGCAAGTAATGGAAGGCCACAATTAGGTCACCCTGATGTCTTCTCTTCTCCAAGCTGAACAATCCCAAATCTTGCAGCCTGTCCTTGTAGGAGAGGGCCTGACCCAGGCCTCAGATCACCTTTGTGGCCTTCCTCTGGATTCTCTCCAACAGGTCCATATCTTTCTTTTGTTGGGGACCCCAGAGCTGGATCCAGGGTTCCAGCTGGGGTCTCACCAGAGCAGAGCAGAGGGGCAGAATCCTCTCCCTCCCCTGCTGTCCATGCTGCTTTGGATGCAGCCCAGGATACATCTGGCTTTCTGAGCTGCAAGCATGCAGTACTGAGGGATACTGAGCTTATTTTTCACCTGCACACTCAAGTCCTTGGAAGAATGCAAGTGTTTGGGAGCCTTGAAAGCCTGAGACAGGCAAAAAAAAAAAAAAAAAGCCAGAAAAAAAATTTACAGCAGCTTGGTTCTTGGGAGATCTTGCTGAAAATGGACCTCTTTTGGGACAGCAAAAAAGCACAAAGCAAAGTTTCCCCCTGAGTTTGTACTGACACAATGCTTTTGTAATGCTGAAAGATTGCGTTTTGTTTCATTGTGAAGCTTGATGTGCTGTATTTAACTCTTGTAATAATGAGGCATGATTTTTTTGCCTTGCTGAGGTACATTGAACTGATTTGCCACCCTTATCAACCCTTATCTTATCAACCATTTTGCTGTAAGCTGTTACCATCTCTGTAAAGACAGTCTGTAGCTTGGTGTTATTTCTTTAAACCACTGCTGCCGTGATGTACTCTGGGCTGTGAAGTGCTGTGGGTTCAAGTGGGTTTAACGTCAGCCTTGCTGTCTCTGTTGAAAGGCATGCCTTACCTCAGACAGGTATGGCAGGCTGTGATTACAAGATCTTTAGTGTCTGGGAGCCTGGAGAGGGGACACCTCATTGACATGGCCCGGCCCTCACCTGTGGGTTTGAGAAAGGGGCAATGGTTGTGGGGTCATGGCCACCCTTGGTACAGACTGGGGAGCAGCAGGAGATGGGGATGGAGATGTGCCCCTCCAGTGAGCAGTGGCCCCAGGCCCCTGAAAATGAATCACCTCTGCTGAGCCCATGGGGGGTCGTGAGACAGAATTCTGAGGTGTGCCATGCTTTAAAATGACGTGGCTGTGCCCATATCAAGTTCATTCAGTTACTGCGTTTCCTTTCTTGTCAATGTCTCCAAATTCCCTCAAAGCCTATTCTGGAAAATGCAATTCAAGTTGTGTTTGAGGCTCACTAGTAGTGTGCCGGGACTGTATGGCCAATTACAGCTTGGCTACCACCATCTTGGACAAGTCACTGCTGACAAGACCCATCAGGAGCCAAGGAGGAGACTCATAGTGGGACATATGGAAGTAAGCTGTGGAAACCTAACACATATTCCCTTAACAGTGCAAGTAAATAAATACCTAGACTAGACCTAAGTTATCCATATAATAGAGGGATGGAAAGAAAGAGGCCTTTAAGTGTCTCCATGTCTGTGGAGCATTGTAACGTATCTGTCTGCAGGCGGCCTGAGTTAAGGCTACTTACACCACCCCTGAAACTTGCTTAGGAAGACCAGAAACTCCTAGGAAACACGTGTTCCCTCAGAAGCCAGTTCACCTATTCCACAGTGGCCATGCGACACAGCCACAGCGGGAAGGCACTTCAAACAGAGGACACTGTTTGTATTAATAGCAGACTAGGCTAAAATTGGTACCTACTCTGAGTGTAAAAGCATTTCATTCTAGGCACTGGAATTCTAGCTGTCTCTACCATGAGAAATTTATATGCTGAGAATGATTATGAGGAATGAAAAGAGAAGTGGAGGCGGGTAGGAAAAGAATTAACGTTTTAAAGGAGATAATAGACCTGATTTTGAAAGCCATTGACAAATTCTGAGAAATTACCTGGGCTGAGAGGTGCTGAGAGTGCTCAGAAATGTTAAAAATCCAGCATATATATTGACTTTACAATAATGACTCAACATTATTAGAAAAGTAGAAAACAAGCACTGTTCAGAAAAGAACCCTAGACCAGTCACAGCAGCCCCTTAATATTCTTATGTCCTGCTCTCTTCGACATCTGTTTCCCTTTACACAGGAGATAAATTCCTCCCATACCACACAGCATTCCTTAGGAAGTGTTATTACTTGCTGAAACAAGAAGTTCCCCAGAAGCACTTCGTGCCAGTGCTGTCAATTAGACTTTAAGAGCTCTTTAGGAGGTGGTGGGTGGCGTGTTTGTTGCTGTTTCATGGAACACGATGGCTGAAGTGCCACAGTAAGGGTCTGTGTAAATAGTGCCCCCATGGCAATATGGCCTGCAGGCGAGACTGAGGATTGTGTCGCTGAGTGGAGTAGGATTGCTGGTGGAATAAGACTTGAAGGTGAGTGAGCCTTTCGCACATATCCACATGATGTCATCCATACTGGCACATAAAATAATGACAAGTTGTTTTGAAGTTTGGGATGTGTTTTTCACTGTTCCTCTCGAGAGTGTCTGTGTGGTGTGAGGCAGTGCTGTGTGGTAACACCCACCCACACTGTCACCCAGACACTGGCAGCCTTACTGCTCCTCTGGCACAGGACACTGCTCTGTCACTGGCTCTGCTAAGTAATGTGTATTCTTGGTGACATTCTTGGTGGCACCCTACTGGCTCTGTAGTACCTGATACTAGTAGCATACCAACCAGTTAATCCTGTCTGTGGTATTCTCAGGATTGTAACTCAGGCTCATGTCCTTACTGCATGCTATACACTGAAGTTAATTATTTTATTAGCTTATTTTACATTAAGCCATCTTTTGCATGGCAGTGTACAAATAAGATGAAATATTGGCCTTTTTATGCCAACACAACACAAAGATCCCCACTGATATTAAAGGTCCTCCTATTTCTTAAGGCTCCTCTTTATCCATATCTTCTCACTTGTGTTCTTTCTTACACTTTACCTTTTTATATGCCTTACATTTTTCAGAATGTCAGGTTCTCCAGCTATTGAATCTTTTTTTACAATTCAATTTTCCATACTAAGTTTTCCTATATTCCTACATATTTCTATAACTCTAATTTCTTCCCTTAGGCTTGAAAGCTCTGACACCAATCTTCTTTTGCCAATATTCAAACTCTCCATGCCTTCCACCTGCTTCTTTCATGTCCTTTCTGCTCATTGCTACTGTTTTAAAAGTCTTCTAAAGACAGCAATATTTAAAGTGTGTTACCAAAAATTAGCTTCTTGTTGGTTTAGTGCTACAGCTCACATTCTCCCAGGTGTCTGCTGGAGCAGGAGCAGCTTGCTTAAGTGTGATGGTGTCTATAAAACCTTGTCTCTGGAGTCTTTGGCAGAGCTGAAAGTAAATAGATGTAGAACTAGATGAAGTTCATGGGTCACCTGATATCTGAGGTGGTGGATCTATTGCCTGAGGAGAAACATTGTTCATAAGAATTTTTCCCACCTCCAGAGAAGAGTGGGAATGTGTGTCTCCAGGGCATGTTATTTTCTGGGATGTTTTTGGAATAGTGTTATTTATGTCCCACCCATTGGCAAGCCTGGGAAGAAAAGGCATAATCAAAGCCTTATTTAGCTTAAATACAGAGCTCTCTGGTTCTGGAACACAAATCCTTCATTTGCCTCTCTAGTGATGGTCATGTAGCATGAATGGACACAGAATAGTTACCAGTGGCATCCTTCCAGTTGTTACTGGATAACTGTGCACGCACTGGGAGGGTAATGAAAAGGAGAGCTAAACCCCCTCCCTGCAGCAGGACCATCATTGCTGTAAGTTGCTGTAATATGTTAGGGCAAAAGAGGCAAGCGTATGTCTCAGCATCCATGGCTTTTGACTGCGTGCAGTTTCAGATCTCTGCCTTGTTTAGACACCTGCTCCACCTACCCCACTGGGGTAGGCACCATAGGAAGCAGAATGACATAGGAAACAGAATGAGCCCAAGGTAGAGGACTGCTTGCATATTTATACCTCAGCCCCAAGCAGCTGAAAACCTCAGGACCCCAAGTTAGGTAGGGAAACCAGAAAGCAGAATTCGTAGCTAAACAAGAAATTAAGTTCAAAATCTGTCATATTTCTCTGTATTTTCTTCAATAGTCTTTCGTTTTCCCTGGAATTGTTTAAAGGCCTGTAAATCTTGCTGAAGCTTTCATTTCCTACAAAGAGTAGTCTTCCAAATAAAATTGTGTAAATTGTATGTAGGAGAAAATTTTACATAATGAGACAAATATGTAAGAAGCTGTTTTCATCTCATTTTGTATGCTGCTTGATATTTGTGGTATTTATTTTTTAAAAAGTGCAGATAAACACTTATAAGAATCTCTTATTTTACTATTTCAATGACAAAAATCAGTTTCTGCATCAAGTTACTACTTCTATATCACTTTTCTCTGTATCTTTATATTTTGGTATTAATTTTCAATAGCTAATGAATAAGCTGTCATTACAAAAAAATGGAGGGGTTTGATGTTACAGTACTCCCAAGGTCAGTGGGGCCTGGACCAGTGCAAATTTTCAGTCAAACAAGGTGTGTCTCGGAGTGGATGTCAACACACAGAGTTGTCATTTGGGCTGTGCGTACATCAAAAATGTTTTTCTACTAACAGCATATCAGGAGATCTGTGACATGATATTTTGTCTGACAGCAACATGGTCTTTTGGTCTGCGTTGGCACAGACTCTCTGTACCAGGCACAAAGAGAGAGATCAGTAAGTGAATGACTCTATTCTGTTCTCATTTAAAGCACCTTGCCACTATCAATTCTGATGGAACCTACATGTGCCCATGCTGGTTTACATTGCACATAGGGGACAGTGGCTATGTGGCTAATCCTTGTATCTGTATGAACCACCTTTTCTTTGTAAATGCTGGGTTTTATTAATTTCTTATAGGTCATTGTCTCATGCTGCCTCCAGACAGAGCTGTCTTTGTGCTGGAAGACAAAGAAGTAACACAGGATAGTGGCCATGGAGCAAAATGATTTGCACCATTCCTGTTTATTTTCAGACTTTGGAGATTTGTATAAGAAATTAATTCTGTGGGATTTGCACTTTTAAATCAATGTACAATTTTCACCTAATTTCCTCAGTCACTTTGTGAAACAGCAAATGAAGTGTTCTTATTCTCAACTATTAATTTGATTATGGTCCATAAATGATGCACTCCAGCTCTGAATTTCTGGTCAAATCTTCAACCTGAAGACACTGAAACTGACACACATTTTCCTGTTGACTGGGGCCCACACTATCTGACTTCAATACTTTGAAACTTACTTATGCAAAAATGATATTTTGTTAGTGGCATTACCTGGATGTCCTATGAATCAGGATTTTGAGGGGCAGGGAAAGATGTAGGGAAGACTGAAAAAGGTCTTACATTTTGTGATACCTTCCTTCGACACATACCAGATTTCCAAGAACTCTGGGCATGTAGAAATATCATCAAAAGGGTATTTTTGTCCTAAGAAATCTCATCCATAATGTACGTATCCAACATTTTATAGAAGAGCTTTCAAAATAAAATTTGCATTATTTTGAGTACTGATGGGTGATTTCAAAATCTGCTTTGTATTTATGTGTTTACACATATTGGTTTTGTAACCTCAGTGAAAATAGCTATGTTACCAAATTTCTATGTGTACATCTCATACATTTTGCATTCTTCTCTTGGTTTCCTTTCACTGTGTTTAGTCAGTGGGTTGCCTTCAGATGAATCTGAAAGCACCAACTATTGTGTCACTGGAAAGTAGTTCATGTGTCCCCTTAGAGTAGTTTTGCAAGATCTCCATAATCAGAAGTTTTCTATGTGAGCAATTTGTAATTTTTCTTTTAGGGTTCTGGACAGAACTGGATCTTCGTATAACTTTGTTCACTTGAGATTATTTATGTGGGGGTTTTTGGCTGATTTTTTTTTTCCTCAGCTATTTAAAGAGAAGAAATGAAAAAATATATTGCTTGTTTTGGAATTGAATCTGATCTGAGACCTGTGTCTCTTGCTCTAAGAAAATTTTGAGCATACTGTTGCAGTCTTCAAGAGACATACATATGATAAGAATGTGGACTATAGTAACAGATACCAGAGGTATATGAGGTGAGACAGCTACCTATCACTATAAGCTCTGTAGACACCCATGATTTCATTTTGGAGAATTTCTGTGATCTGTATTTTCTGTCCTGCACTAACTAATGGTCGTGCTGACAGTGGCTGATATTTTTCCAGGCTTGTTTGGTGAGATTTCTGTTGAACCTTGGTTATTGTCCTATCAGTTAAAGTCCTCTAATATATGGCCAGCATAAAAATAGTGTGGCTTAAAATAGTTTGTTTGATATGAATTCTTCCTGTTACAAGATTGGAGAATTGGGCATGATTCCCTGGTACAGAAGGAAAAGAAATTACACAGTGTCTTAATAGTTGTTGTGGAATATGACATGATTCCAGGTATAATAACCATGTGGCCACTTGTTAGAGATAAGAGAGTTAGAAGCTTTTCTCACAAATTCTATTCTCTGGGTCACATGAGGCTGCAAAGATAAAGCATCTGCCTGTACTTTATACAAGACTCTAGTCCTTCTCTTTGTCTTCCCCAAGAGAGCTGGAGAAATACCTCACTAATTTTATTTCATCAAATACTGTAGTCTCAGCAATATCCTCTTCAAGTGTCTTCTTACAGCAGTGAAGATGTCCCCACTCAGAAAATGAGGACCAGAGTATTTGTGTTTCAGAGAGGAGGAAGGGATGTGCCGACCCACTCAGCTGACTATTTTTAGCTGTCATGAATAATCACAGGATGCAGGGGGAAGCATATCTCAAGAGATCACCCACAAAAGGAGTGAATTAATAGCACAAGTGCTATAAATATACAGGGGGTGGATGGCTTGAGTGAGAGTGGCTACTTTAATGGATGAACCGGAGAATTGCAGGAGAAGGATGTGTGTGTGGCAAAGCAACAAGAGTTTTTGTGAGTGTATTGTCTCAAAGACAAACTCAGAAGGTCTTATTAGTAGAAAATGTCTCTTGAAGGGTACTGGGGTTTTTGCCTCTTTTTCTATAGCATATATTCTTAACTTTTGTGTTCTGCTTTTTCTTGACTTTTGTGTTGCTTACCTTTTCCACTATCTGTGGAGTATCTTCTTTATCACAATCATTCGTCAATCTTTTGTGTCTTTCATTAAGAAAGCAACACAAAGGCAGACGGATTCTTTAGGCTCCTTCAGTACTAGTCTGACATGAGTGGCCTGATAAAGGAGCTTGAAACCAAAGAGAAAATTCTCTGTTGCACATTCTGAAGAAATGCTTCTGTGTTTGACTGAAAAGAAATAGCATCTGTGGCAGAATGAAGCCAAAAACAGTGAGCAGGAACAGGTCAATCTGGGTGTCAAAGGCCATGTTACTGGTGATGTGCAGAACTTCTAGCAATGCCACAACAGACACCTTCACGGGAGCCCAGCTTCCTGTGAAATAAAGTGCAGTCATTGTCTGGAAATTCACCATCTCTGGTTAAAATCAGTTGTGAACTGGTTCGGTGTGAGTAGTCACTGTGGGCCTCAGTGTATGTATTGCTCCTTTTCTGCTTTTTCACTCCAAGGCCTTAAGGGAGTTTTATAATGGGAATTACTAAGTAGCGCTTCCCAGCATATTGATACAAAACATACAGACAGTCTTTGCTGGGAAACATTTCTTTATATACCGAAAAGATTATTACCTCTTCCTATTTTCAGGTGTGTTTGATTGCCTTGAAAAATGTCCTAATGTTTATGTTATGGTTATGTTTATGTCCTAGTGTTAGGACATCCTAAATGGTCAATGACACCTGGAACTTTGAAAGGTCTGAACTGCTTTTTTGGTTGCAAGTGGAAGACTTGTGCTCAGAAACATCTATGGCATTGAAATTCTTTCATTCCTTCTAGGGCAGTGGACTTATATTTTATTTCTGCAGCTTATGAGTCATTTTAATGAGCACTCAGGTAAGGAAAAAGAGCTAGTGATTCCCACCTGAGTAATCCAGAAATAAATGTGATTTTGGAAGATGGGAAGATGTCCCTTGCTGTTCAGAAATATCTGCCTACTGAGACTGCTGCTTGCCATAGTCTGCAAAAGACATTTTTATGCAGAGCACCTCAGACTGACCAGGCAACAAAGTCTAAATAAGCCTTAACTATAGCTTGTTTAAATTACTGCTTATCTACAGCGAATCAGATCTGGTTCTTGTTTAATTGTTAATATGAGAACAAAATTAGCTGATGTTTTACAAACTAATGCTTTATTCACTCAAAGTATTTTGTAAATTGTGTTGAACAGTGGAAATGTGCCAAGGTGTTTGTATTTGTGACATATTTTATTTTCTTTTTGTGATTTCCTACATGAAGGTTAGGTTCCTATTGTGTCTAAAATAAAAGCACAGGCAGTTCCACGGAACCTTTTTAGTTTTATTTAAAAAAATTACCAATGTGTTAGTATGCAAGTTGGCTGAGGTGGTATGGCAGAAGTTTTCATTACAATGTGATGCAAAAAATTGATTTACCTCAGCTCTCATAGCCCAGCTTTTGAACAAACAACATCAAACTGCCACAATCAAGATTAAACATCTAATGCATCTTTGACAATTACAAGAAATGCTGTAAAAATAACCAGGATTAAGCACAGCACAATTGGTGGCCTGGCACATTGCCCTTGCAGGGAGCACTGCACACTGCTCTGGGAGAGGGAAGATTTTTGGTTCTTGGGTTTCTTGCATCCTCTTGGGATTGTGGAGGGGGAGTGCTAAAGAATAACCTTGAGATTTTTGGGGTAGAATAACACACCAGCAATGCTGCTGGGGCACCTTTCTTGGCCACCTTGAGAGGATATAGTCAGCACTGGCCCTGAAGGGGCTGCCAGCCCAGCCCTCCAAGCCTCACTGTGCTGGGACAGCCAGAGGCATCTTCAGGCACCATCCAGTAGGTATCAAATCTGACAGCATAACCCCATGTAAAGGGTGTGATAGGCAAAAAAGCAATCAGCCAAGCAAATCTGTGTTAAGGCTCACTTTCAGGTTCTCTGCTTTGTACTAATCTCTCTTTAATTCTGACTGCAACTGGCACAGACCAAAGGCAGCCTGTGAAAGAAGCTTGTGTGGACATGCAATATTACCATGTTGCTCATTGCTATGATCCTTGGCACAGGAAGGAGTCTTGTCTGAAAAAGAATTTATATTCACTTTTCTTTATCAGGAGCTGTTTGATCACCAATTTTAAACAGCTTAAAGCATAAAAGAAGATAAAAACCAGCAGTCATGAGGCTGTGAGGAGAAAGTACAACAGATTTTGTCAGTTTCTTTGTCATGCAAGTTTTCAGGTTGTGAAATACCTTTGTTATATTTTTGAGAAATAAATTTTGATCTTGCAGTTGCTGTGCAGGGTATGATTACTTTGGAGCCAGACTTTAAAAAGACAATCTTAGGTGCCAGCTGATACTAAATTTCAGGCAAAATGCAATTAAAACTGTGTCTCTTGATTCCTGGTAAGCTTCCTGAAATGAATACTGAAGGAATTTGATTTCAGCGTGAACCAGTTGTTACAGGCTCACCCATTGTCCTATAATCAACTCCTGACACAGATAGGTTGGAGTAGCTCTCAAAAGGTCTTCAAGCAACAGGAGATAGTGGAAGGAGTATTGAGGAGTACAAATTCTTAGTGATCCATAAATACTTTATGGAGTGTTCTTCATGGTTAGTGAGGAAATATTTAATGGAAAATCCCAATAGCTCTGTTCATGGAGTCATGGCAAGAGGAATTTCCTTTCATATTCTTGTACACTGGCCTGGCTCACACATAAATGAAGCCCCCAGCAGGCTTCCTTCCTTCTGTTTTGGGATTTCCACTGGGAAAAGTTGTAATTAATGTGATCTAAAGCAGCTACACAAGCAAGTGAAGCCTTCCAGCCTTGGGAGTACAGTGGAGCTGTGATGTCCAGCACATCTCTGGGATATGTTTGCACTAGCACAAGGCCATGCCATTCCAAAGTCACTCCTATCTCATTGTCCTGTTTTCATCTAGGATAGAGTTAATTTTTTCTCAGCAGCTGTTACACTGCTGTGTTTTGTATTCAGAATGGGAATAGTGTTGATAACACACTGATGTTTTGGGTTTTGCCAAGTTGTGTTTATCCTGAGTCAGGGACTTTTTTCTTCTCTCTCATGCTCTGCCAGTGAGGCGGGATACAAAAAAAACCTTTGAGGCAGCACAGCTGGGACAGGTGACCTGAACCGACCAAAGGGATGTTCCACATCACAACATGTCATGCTAATGTATAAACTGAGGGCACTTATGGGGAAAGGGGGAATGTGTCTGGGTTCAGGGGAGGGTTGTCATTGGTGAGCTGGTGGTGAGCAATTGCATTTTGCACCACTTGTTTCCTTTTATTGTCACTATTATAATAATTTACAATTGGTATTGTATTTTACTTTATTTTTCACCATTAAACTGTCCTTATCTCAACCTGTAAGTGTTACTTTGACTCTCCTTCCCTTCAGCTGTGGTGGGGGGTGAGTAGAGAGGGGGTTTGAGTGAGTGGCTGCATGGTGCTTTTTTTTCCATTTGGGATTAAACCACAACAATCCTTTTGGATGCCCAATGTTGAACACCAAGTGTTGAGGTAACAACAGATCTGACCAGAGTATGTTAAAAGAAAATTGTTACAGACATTCATTGTATTGGTTTAGCAGTTGTTAGTTACAATGCAGACGCATTTTCTCTCATATTTGTTTAATCTCTCTTATACCAGTAATACCTTACTTGCAGTTTTTGTTCTCTGTGGTATTTCATAGGATGGGCTTATTCTGTGACAATGTCTCTCCTCAGGACACCAATCTGGTGTCTGTATTCAGTATTCCAGGCAACTCTACATTTTGGGAGTCATCTACCAGGAATGATCAATAATCATATCTTAGTTATTTTCTTCTCAGAGGAACAAACTGTGATGGAGAACTTTGTGGAGGAAATTAATACAGAGTGCACCAACAGTACATGCTGACCCCTTGGCAACAATTTTTTGGAAAGATTATGCACCACCTATGGTTGGTGATGTGATTTGGTAACTGGGAATATGAAGAGAATATTCCTTCCTCCATCATTGCAGCTGTGGAGAAACTGACAGATAAACTGACTCAAGAGTTCCGGCAATTCAGAGAGAGTATGTCCTGCCCCCCACCTGTACAGGCCAATATTTCAACAACTGACAGCACGTGTCTTTTTGCTAAAGAGAGAGGTATATAGAAGGTATAGAAGGTACACCACAGGGTACTCTGCATCTTTACCTGTGGGACCACAGAGAGGATATGAGGAGGTGGGATGGACAACCGACCTTGATCCTAGATGCATAGGTGCAGGAATTGCAGGCAAAAAGAGCAACAAATGGGTTTTTATCTAGGAAAGTCTCTGCTCTGGTCTCTAGTGGACAGTTTTCCAGGAAGAATGGCAGCTTTTGAGAACTTAGAAAGATTGAGACATATTGCTCTTGTGGCAAAAAACCAAACCAAACCAAACAAACCAACCAAACAAACAAACAAAACCCCCAAATACAATAATTAAATTGTTAGCACAGGGCATCCGTTATCCTCCTACTTATTTTGTAGAAAGTACAAAGATGTTTTATGAAAATACAATGCATAGGTAATAAAACAGCAATTGTCCTGTTGCATAACATATATTCATGGTCACTTGACATGGAGGTGGTACACTTGATAGAGTGGAATTATCTAGCACATTCTAGCAGTATCATGCAGAAGCAAAACTATAGAAACTGTATCTAAAACTACCATATCTAATCTAGCTCCTATTTCTAGTTGTAGTATTTTGTCTAACTGGTTGGGCACAGCATCCAGCCAGTTCTAATTCTGCTTAAGCAACCATGTTAGTCAAATGCTTATGGGGAATACTACACACAGATGCAAACTAATGATTAGGTTTTTATTGCTGATTTTGTGAAGAATCAAATCTTGTACTTCTGGCCATGATTTCACAGAAATGCCAAACAGGTTAGGCCAGAATGTCTGATTAGAGAAACAAGGCTCATCTTTTGTTATGCTGCTGTTTCTAAGAGCAAGACTGAAATAAAAGACTTTGGCTACTTGCAACACACATCCAGTCATTTGGGCAAATTTGCGTTTCAAGACTCTTTGAGCTCATGCAATTTGCAACCATATGTCAGGGCTGTGAAGGTCATCTGGTATAAAAAGAGGTCCCAGCATTTTCATTTTGTAGAGGAATCAATATAGATCTGTAAACTGTCTGCATCCTTCTGCAGACTCCTGCCAAGTGCATAAATATAAATCCAGTACTTCTCTTCATGTAATTCTTAGCCCCGTTGTGTCACAAAAAACCCTCATAACTCATTGCTGAATTTGTGCCTTGCCACAGTAGGCACTTAGTTGAGGTGTTTATTCTGGGAGGGCAGCCTTTTGGAGGGACACATGCACACAGACACATGTATGCACACACTCCTGTCCCAAGAACTGGTCAGCAAGCTTCCCTGTAGGGCTTTTTCCTATATCAATTATGGAAGGACAATCTCAGTTGAAGATGCATTTATCTTAGGTACCTCAGTTAACTGCAAAAAAATTTAGCTGGGTCATAATACCACTTCTTTTTTCCCTTGGTCTAAAAACTGCAAAATGTGTTTCTCTGAGGTATTGAAAATCCTAACCTAAATAACACAAAATACGAACTCTAGTCAAGGTGCCAGGCAATGACTTTCTCTCCTGCTTCTCACTAATGACTCTTTCATCTGGCAATATAGCAGGAGATTTTTAGAAATAGGTTGGTTGCAAAGCAAATACAGGTTGCCAGGACACAGCTACCCTTCTGACATTTACAAACATATAGTTATATGTACCTCTGTCCTCTTGGCATATAGCCTCATTCAGTTTTCAAAGACAAAGTTAAAATTGTGTCAAGATGAAGAGAATATACATATATAATTTCAGGTAAAGTATATTATGGGAACGTTCCAGTTCAAATAATAATGCATTGTATAGACAGGAAGTTTCCAGCTTTTTTTTTTTTTTTTTTTTTTTTTTTAAGGCAGTGAGTCATATTGGGAGAGAGAAAAGGCAAGGTTGCTCCAAAATATTCTGGAATGAATATAAGGCATAACTCTTAGTCATTAGCAACTAATCTTTTTCTTGAGTGATTCAACCTCCCCAGAACAACTGTGACTACATAAACCACTGCCCTGAAACTGGTCCCTCTGGAGCGATCTTCCTTCATTGATGGAGTTCTTTTTTCTGCAGAGGAGAACAGAATAGATGGATGTGAGGATTATTTACAAGCAGTCTAATCTCCCTAACAGCTCTCACATTCATCTGGTTCAGAATATGAAGGATACTCAATTATTCAATGAAAAGGTTAAGCTTGCGGTAATTATGCATAGTCAGTAATGAAATGTACTTCCCCTGGGTATTTTTTTAAAAGGATGCAGGCTGACAGATGTTTACCACATCCTTTCTGGCAATGTTTTCTGAGGTTTTAGTTTGCGACAATGTTTATGCTTATTTTCAAAATGCACTTCATTGTCTTTAATGCTTTACTGAAGCTGTAACTGGGTGACAGTGAAGGAAGTCAGCCACAAAAGTCTGTGTGCATCCAAGCCAATGCAATGCTACTCATACCATTTCTGTGTAAGTGTGAATATTCTGCTGCATAAGAAAGGTCAGGGAACAGCCCATCTAACTGCTGGCTCCACACTTTCATCTGTCCTTACATCTATTCATCTCTTTGCTTTCAATATAATACTTTTCTTGCTAAGTATTTTGTATATAGCCATAAATTATGATACATATGTAGGAGCTTGTAACTCTACTGCTGGTAGCATATTTGGCTGTGGTCCTTGGCTGTGAGCTGGCTTTTGTATACAGTAATTGCTGAAGGTTTGTGCTGTTAATAAAATCTTATTGATGAAGCAGGATAGATACTTCAATGAATGAATACTAACACATCGTACTGTGTCAGTAGGAAGAGGCCATGCAGAGGTCTCTGCAGGAGGCCTTTCTGCAGTTTCACTGCAGGACTGAGCTTCATGCACACCACCCATGGCATTGAGGTCTCTGCTGGGAAGAAGCATAATGTCCCAGTGCCCTCAATGCCAGGAGCAGGGGACACAAAGAAAACTAACTCAGAGTGTCAGAGCACTGCTGTGGGCTCTCTGCCAAGAGCAACAGTGATTTGCAAAGCTTGATCCTTTGAGCAGTGCTGTTTCAATCATTTGCATCCAGAAGCCACACCTGTAGTCTTTTGTCCAGGCTGCAGGGCTGTATTAAGCAGCTCCCAATTCTTGTTTGGTGGCTGAGGGCATTAACACCACTGTGGAAATCAACTGAATAAAAAAAATGGTGGCTGGCAAAGAGTTATTTTTAATGCAAATGTTTTCCAGAGACAGTGCTCAGAGACCTTCTTTGTGCTTCACAGTTTCCCTCTGGATAGAAGGCCATCATTTGGGCAAGAGGTTGCTTTCCCCAGATGTGCCCAAAGTTTTTGAATAAATGTCATGGATAAAGAAAGGTTTTCAGTCAGAAGCAAAAGGTTCAAATTAATACCTTTATGAAAATATAGATAATTCAGGGATAGGCAGGACAGATTTAAAGAAGAATAGAAGACCAGTTTGCATAACAGTTAAATGTTCCCTGTATCTGATTGGTCTCTTTAAAGGCAAGAGAAGAATGTGCAAAAAATAAGTTCTCAATTCAGGTAAGTGCTTCATAGGCAGTCAGTTGAAGTCTCCTGAAGCTATATTAACTATACATACAGATAATTATTATTTTATTGCTTCGTCCTCATCTTTAACACTTTTGTAACTGTTGTCTGTATTGTGACTGTGTATTTTTCACTTCATCTGTGCTAATGCTGGCTTCTAAGTGACGGGGCAACCTGTCTGCTTTAGTGCTCCTATATTTTTCTATTTGCCCCTGAAATGAACTACAACATTTCTTCATTAGCTACACAGAAGCTGTCAATGGACAGGTGTCTGTGTTGCAAGCATTTTAAGGTAACTACTGTTATCTGGAAGTACCATGACCTACAACAGGACACTAGGCAGTATGGACAAAGCCTAAGGACTCCACAATTCTGAAAATAGAATTCTACTCTCTCTGTCTGCTCTCCTGAGCTTTCATGGACTGAGAGCAAATCTGCAATAGTGTGTCTGATTGCCAATGCACACAGGGTCAATCAGAGTCTGGAGTTAGTGCAAGTGGGTGTGAGACCTCTTAGTGTTCACAGAAATCCATACAAGGAAGAAAAGAAAATCTTGTATAATGAATTCAAGGTCATCCCTGGACTGTGGGTTTGGAAAGTTGGGTGGTTAAAACAAGGTTTAAGAGATTATTTAGAGTGCCTTCATTTAAGTAACACCACTTGTGTTGCCTTAATATTTGCAAGTATTTGCTCTGAGGGCTGGTCGTGGAGGTCCTTGGTCATCTGTTGCAGACTAAAAAACTAAATTGTTGAAATACTCATTAAACTCCCATACAAAAAGAAAAGAGTTCAGTTAGACCATCATGTCAAACTGCTGATGGTTTTTCTTATTTCCTGTGGAATCTTTCAGTGGGAAAATGTCTTTCTCATGGTGTTTCAAAAATATTTTTTGTGGAGGAATGAACTTACTATGTGTGATTGGTTTTCTATTCTCCCGTCATGCCCTTATCATCACATAATGCTTATGTTTATCATGCAGTAATGCCTATACTCTCCATGCAAACTGAGGATGGCATTGCAATAGCAAAAAACAGGGACCCAGCCTTTGGCCTGAAAGATTGGTGAACCAGTTTTTGTTTGCTTTTTTCCATCTTATAGAAAGTAGGGTTTTGGGAGCTCAGATGACAGCAAGACAAACTGTTTGTACACAAAGGTGCATTGTGCCTCAGCCATGGGACAGCCAAGGAAGGCCAGAATACAAGTACAGCTAGAACTTCCTAAAGACCTACAGCCAATATGGATGCTCAGATATTGTAATAAGTATGTAATGAGCACATACCTAGGAGGAGAGATAAAACGAGAGAGGTGTTTAAATGTATGTTATTGTTTGGGGTTTTTTTCCATGAAAACTATGAAATTGGATTCTATTTTACAATAAGGCTGAGGTCAAAGGAATTATGCTGTTGCAAAACAGCAGGATGTGGTTGACAGGCAAAGGAAGAAATCTCTGGAAATGGAGTATTACATGAGAAAGAGAAAGATGAGCTCTGTGTCTGAAATTCACCATGATCTTAGTCACTCTTTAACTGATGATATGCAATGCCATGTCAGTTCTGGAGAAGCATACAAATGGATGTTTACACATAACCATGCAGTTATGTATAAACAGTGCTGCTGCATGAGAGTTAAAACAGCCTTGCAGCTGCAGCAGTGGAGGGCACCATCAAAATGCATCAAATTAAATATGAGAGGAAGTTGTTTTTTGAGCAGACCCTGATCTAAACAAGAAGTTGATAGCTTCCTTCAGCTTGCAGCATGTTGGAAAGCAGCAGAACTCCCTTTAATAGATATTGCAAGCTGGCAGTGTAAGACTTACTTAAATAAGCAAGAAAGAAATTTGAGTGTAAAAACCCCAAAGTTTTTATTACTAGTTACACCAATCCAAAGTTTATTACATATCATTACATATCAAAATGTATAAAAATAGAGAACGACATGCTAGAGAACAAAGCAGTGCTCAGCTGGAAACTCTATTTGCAGTTCATGCACACTAGCTGCACCTTCACAGATATAATAATTCTGTGTTGTGACTCAGATGCCAGATGTGAAAGTTTGAGGATCAAATTTGAGGTATCACTGATAAAGGATTAGCTCAAACTCTCACCCAGAGGTTTAAGAAAATTAAACTAAGCTACTTTCTACTTAGGCAATTAATTTTCCCCATTTACAAAGGCCCTGCTCAGTTACATTAGCAGTGTCTTTTTTCTCTAACTATTTAATCCCTTTCTTAAAACTCCCTATAGCACCAAATCCCTTTCTCTGTAACATCCTCTGAAGACTTCTAAATGTACTTTATTTTTGTTTGATTGGTTTTCTTTTTCTTTTCAGACCTCAGGGCAAGGAGTTTTTCCCCAGGCAGGGAACCACTAATGCGGGGCACATGTGCACAACTGCTGGTGGCCCAGGTTTCTAACTGTGGCTGCTATAAACTTCCCACTGCTCCTGATGTACCTCCATGCTTTTCCTTTCAGAAGTGCATCCTGACCCAGCTCAGCAGCTTCTGAAAAATAAACAAGGTTTTGGTTCCTTTCAGCTGTGTCTTTCTCTCTGCCAGATGTGGACAGAAGTCCTCTCCTACAGAGTAAGCTGGTGGGGAGAGGAGGAGGGCGTGAGAGAATGAGCACTTTTCTCTTTTGGCCCCACATAGGTCTTTTTTCAACTGCATATTTACAGGGATTTACAGTCTGAAATGTTTTAAAAGTTCAAAAAAATTTTGAACATTTCCTCTTCTTTTGATTATTCAACTTATGTGTATCATGTTAGTTCAGAATGCAAAGTCATATGAGCCAGGATTTTCAGGCAAAGGTAAGGAGACTTCAGACAAAGCATCTGTGCACAGCCTAGAGTAGCAGAAACTTCCATCCAGTCGCTTTGCCTCAGATTAAATCTTTACAAAACAAACTTTGCAAACATGCATGCAACTGCAGCCTTACTACCAGTTTGGCTACAAATCTCTTATATTCCCAGGAGCATTAGCAGAGGAAGTTTCCCTGGGACCAACAGACGAGGCAGCACTGCAAAGTAAGTGCAAGGAAAGCAGAGGTGGTAGGGGTGGAAATACAGGGGTATGTCTCAACTTTTAAAAGAAAACAGAAAATTAAGACCTCTAGGATTGCTACTTTTCACAGAGCCTGGGAGAGCTGGACTTTGTTTAAAAACATGAAATTTAAAAAAGGGGTTTGTTTGGTTGGAGTGGCTAAACTTGAAACCCCGTTATGCTAGACCACAAGTGGCTGGGATGCCAGTTATTTTATGGCTGCCCAAGGCAAATCAGCTGCTGTATCTAATTTTGCTGTATCTATGCTAAGTATAGTGGTGCCGCAACAGTTTAAGGGCTATCCAACTTTCCTTATATTCAGATTTCATCTGTGGAGCGGCAATAGGGAATACAGTGACTATATAGATATTTATTTAAGTTTCAGCTTTCTTAACAATAGCTTAGCTATAGAACTGACAAAGACACACAAAAAAAGAACCAGAAACAAAAACCCAAGCAGTAGAGTCATGAGTTAAAAGCATGTGATTTATTTATGTCACTGAAAGTATCAAGAGAATTGAGACAGGGAGGTTAAAAAGTCTAGGCTAGTGTTTCTTAAAAAGCCAGGGACACTGGAACATCCAGCCTTATTTTAAGATAAAGGGGTAAAGGCTGCCTGGAGGAGAAAGATTCTTTTCAAGTTGTTGACATGTTAGATGATGCTGTGCTGCAGGGAGGTAAGTGTAACGTAGTGACTTCTCCATGGGTATTTACTCTGACTTCAAGTCAGTGAGGCTGTTGCTGTCATAGTCTCCATTAAATGTGAGCTTGAGGGCATTTCAATGCTACTAGCCTCTGCAATTCTACTGAATTTTCCTGTGCTAATACTGCTTTTTTTCGTAAAAGTCTTAGCCCAATCAGTAAGGTTATTATAGGGTCTTTACAGCTCTAGCTTTTTGTTAAAAAACACTGTTTTAACCTGTATGATTACATGGAATTCAGTCAAAGTCCATATGAAATGTTAAAAAATGGCAGGAAAATAAAAGCAGTACAACATCCGTGGAATGCTTTTCAAACCCCACAGTTTTAGAACTGATCACTGGGTTATTCTGGGCATGACTCATGATTTCTGTATGTCTGGTTAGCTATAGCACATCTTGATTTACTGCTTTCTCTAATCGGTCTATCTACACTAGGCTACATATAGGCCATCTGGCTAACATCATGGTGGGAAGAGAACCCATGACTATATAATTTTGTGGGTCTGTGCTGTGCTCCTCAATGTGTCCCCTAGACTCTGTGAGCTCAGCATTTTGCATGGACATCCAGAGCACCTCACAAGGACCAAAATAAAAATAAGGACTAAGATACTTCCCACTAATGCATTCTCTTGCTGTGAGCATCTGGGATAGAATGGATTTGTGTGCACCTGGTTGCACTTGTGCAGCCCAGGAGCCATTTTTTCAAAATCTCCATGGCATTCATTTCCTTGCCTGTCTGTGTTCTCCCCTGGTCTGTGCTGACCCAGCTCAAATATCTTTCCTGGAGCAAGAGCTCTGCCCCTCTGGTGAACAGTAGTTCATGTGGCAGGTAAACTTGGCTGACATTTGGGTGGCCAGCATGTCTGTAAAAACACAGTCACTCCTTCTGGGGCAGCTGCACCAGGAGGGCAGCTGAAGATGGAAATCAGGCACTAGCTTCGTCTTGCCTGCACATTGTTGTGATGCTAGTCTATTCTTCTCTTACGTAGAGTGCAAAGCACTTTGGTTTTCCTTGGATAAAAGGTTACTACTTAAACATTAGCTATAGTCTCCTGGAAGCTTGTTTCTGGGAAAGAGAAGAAGTTCCTTTATAAACACTAGCATCTGCTGATCCCAAGAGTCAGGTCCATCCTAAGAGTAGATACTGCCCACAGTCCCAAGAGCAGAGAACATGTCCCTCAGCACCTGATTGTGAGGAGCAAACGACACTGTCCCACAGCGTGCAGAGGATGGGCTCTTCCATTGAAATGCCTGATGTTCTAAGAGGAAGCAAGGCAAAAATGAAGCTGCGTGCTCTGTCCGATGTTTCACACAGCAGCCTGCCTTGGCTGCTGCTCATGCTGGCTGTGAAAACATGCAGTGGGCATGGCCTGAGGCTGTGTAACAATGGTAAAAGCAGAGGTAGCTCATGGATCTCTGGGTGACACCAGGCTCGTGTATAGGAGCCACAACAGGACAAAATGTCTGTGGCTTTCTAGGACTGGAGAGGAAAATAGCTTAGCACTGCAAACTGTGGTTTTCTGGAGGGAATCAAGGTACAATGTAGGTGTGTCAATAAAGTATTGAAAGGCTAGGTTCACCTCTAGTTAATTATTAAACAAAAAAGTTTCTCTTGAAACAAAGTATTGAAAGGCTAGGTTCCACTCTAGCCAATTATTAAGGAAAAAGTTTTCTCTTGATGATTGAGTACCTGGAGAGATAGTCATGTGCTTTGGGGGATACTTTGATGGGGGCATCTGAAATAAAGGTGTAATTTCACAAGACAGGCAATGGAGAGAGGGAGAGAGCTCTGAAGACCTCTAGTGTGTATTAAGATCAAGAAGAGATATGAAGAGCTGTTAGCCCTTTGGATCTAGGCTGAGTGAGGAGAGAGTGGGTTCCCTCATGCCTACAACAGCAGCCTCTGGGTGGGTTCAACAGAACAGTTGGTGGCAGAGCCCCAGTGTCTTCAGCACCCAGCATTTTCTCCTCCACGCAGGTTATTGACTGACTCAGTCTAACACAGGCATCAACAAGGTATCTTTAATTTACCTTCTACAAGTCCCTCAGCATTCAATGTCACCTTTCTGTCCTTCGTAAAGAATTACTCTTTATTTTCTGACTCTGAGTACTGAGATTTTGTCTCGGTGGGTTTTTATTCTCTAATGTTCCTCATGATTCCTGCTGAGGAAAGTTTTTTCTTTGGAGGCATGTAATTGTGTATTGCAAAGCCCAGTTGTCCCAAGCAGACACACAGATGATCAGCCACCTGGCATCAGTGGAAACATCAAGAATAAAAGTAAGATGTGTCTAGGGACTTGTGAGCGTTGGAGAGAGGCCAGTTGGGGACAGAGGAACCGTGTGAACTTGAACATCAACCCACATTCTCATTTTATTTTTTTCTTCTCTTTCTTTAGTTATTTTTAAGGAAATGTGGGCTGAGGCTTCAAACTACAACAGAAGATGCACTTTGTTCTGAAGTGGAAGGGTCTTGAGAACAACTGAGTAGGCTGAATATATATTATGAAGTGCTAAGTTTCTTTTTGTCTACTGTGTTTCAGGAAGCTATAAGAAAGAACAAAATATGTAATTTATACTAAAACAAAGATGAATAAAAAGCTGTTCACAAATTCAAATGGGGATTATGAATTCTGGGCACAAAGGATTGGACAAGGCATTTTGAAGAAGAGAGAAGGAGTGAAAAATGTGCTAAGTTTCAAAGATGGGGCAATTTTTCAAGGCTTCTAGAAAGACATAAGTTTGACACTAAATAACAAAGGGCTTTCAGGTCACATTTCTATGAAGGAGGCAGAAAGCCATCCACCGGAAAGCTGTTCCTGGATGTTAGGTCCCCTGTGTGTCCTGGAAAACATGACTTTGTTTATTCATGTAAATAGAGGGATTTTTTAGTGCCTGAAAAATCCTGTGTCCTTTCACCAATTATTCTTCTTAATTCAAATAAGTTCCAAACCTCCAAATGCTGAGCTAGTCAGGAAGGTCAAGGAAAGTAGCATTGATGTTTCACAATTGTCATACTGCAGTTAACAGGGAAAAAGCTCCAAGAATGTATGTATTAAATGTATGACAGTAGGGAAAAAAAGCATGTGTAGGTAAGTGGTGCCTTGGACACCTCCTTTCCTTCTCTGCATATTTGGATGCAGATGCCCTGTGCCAATGTGGGGTGCAGATCCTGCCTCCAGCCGTGGCCTGAGCCCAGGCTGCCAGTTTTGCTGTGACAAGGCAAGATTAACCTAGACATGCTATGCCATGAGGATATTTTGGCTGAGTGGTACTGACAGAGGAGGCAGTCACTGGTTCCACCAGTTTGCCACTTCTCCCTGTTCTCCTGGAAAGTTTGAAAAGCAGCTGCCAGCACCCTTACTGCTCAGATTGCACCATTTCCAAAGGCAGGGTTTATCTGTGCATGCCTGGCTGGCTGCTGGCAGTGGTTTGCCTGAATCATTGCTGACTTGGATAATTCCAGCCATGGGTCAGGCAAATCAGTTCATAACCATGTTCAAAGAGTAATGTTACATACTTTTTTCCAGACCTTACTATCTTCCTGCTAGCCTCAACAGTCTAACACTTTAAGAAAGACTTTAGTTTTAATAATTCCACTTTAAATTCAGGCTCACTTTAGCATCTGGTACCATTTCTTGATGGCAGCTCTTCTCTCATTCAGGTAAGTTAAATTTTGTAAAAAGTCCCTAGTTCCACGTAAAGAACAATGCATTAACTTGGGCCCTTTGGATAATTTTTTTTTCTGCTTCTAAAACTCTATTCTACTTCCTTCCTACTCACATACCTCCACATTATTCTGTTTCATTTGCGGTTTCCTTTGCTCACTTTAACTTTCCCTGTTATACAGTCTCATCTGGGAGGTTTTCTTGTGCAAGACTAGTGTGTTTCAGGTAGAAAATTCTTGTGAAGGCTCCATTAATGTATATTTTAAAATTTTGTCCATCTGAGGCATGAAATACTGCATTTAGTTTTCATGACAGCTAAGAAGGGAGAAAACATCATGAAGCAGAACAATGGTAGATGCACTAACAGAGAGATAAGGTACATAAAGTGTTTGATATTGCTGATTCTTAATGCTTGAGCCTGTGTATTGGTCTCTGTAGTGGGGAAAGGTGGAATAAATTCAGTTTCATGACTTTAAAACAATTGCAAACTTTTTTCAGAAAGGCATAGCAAAAAATGTCAGCTTGTGGAAGTCTGTTCTACATTGTATTTTTTGTGAAATCCATCACAAGGAGGTGTTTTTTCAACAGGAGGATGATGACAGGTAGTGACATTTACTGCTTAAACTGGTATCAGTTTAAAAGAAACCAAACAAAAGTGAATGATCCACTTTTGAAAGATGTTGAATGTTTTGTGCCACAAAATCTATGTGAGGTTTTTGCCTGCTGGAAGCCTTTGTGAGAATTTCTCATTCTTGGATCTTTGACTGAAAGTTTACTGCAGAAAATTGCTTCCTCCTATGGTACACACTACTAAACACAGAGTAAGGATTTGACAAATAAAAATGAATTTTTTTAGCAACAGAGTGCTTGGCTGTCCAGTTCTCCACTTTCTGCAGCTGTCCAGACTGCTCCAGAAATGGTGTACCGTTGTTCTTACTGGCATTGTTGTATGCAAGCTCAGCACCAGTGAACTTAGCATGCAGTCACCCAGAATAATATTAGAGGAGTGTGCAGGTATTTTCTGGTTTGTAAACAAAGCTGGTAGTTTAGTCTTCACATGGTGTCTAGACAGCAGCAATTAGTAGTAATTAGTAAGTACATCTGCTGTCTGCTTAGTCCATTGCAGCTCACGTGCTGTGGAAGTAAGGGATCAAAGAGTTTTACCTCAACATCAATACCCCATAAAACAGAATGTTGCATTAGATTCCCATATGTTGAGTGCCTGCTTTGATCTGATGGTGTGGTTTAGAGTTTTTGAGGTGCTTGTTTCCCTGTTCAGGAGCCAGCCTGGCAGATAAAAATGATGGACTAATAGTAAACACATAGCCTTGTAGTAATAATAGTAAACAACAACAAAAAAAAGTATTGAACTGCATTCCTGTCATGTAAATAAAATGCTGCTTCTAGGTAAGACTCAATTCAGTAGGTCAGAGTTTCACAAAACATGCTCCAAGGTATAAATTCATGCCTTTGGTAGGTACTTGAATCTGGCTTTTACTAGGCTTGACCTAGTAGAAGGCAGCTTTTGTCATGCCTTCTTGCCACCACGTAGGTGCTAACTGTGCTCCTACCTTGTCTCAAGGTAGAAGGGAGGTGGCAATATTGCAATATGCTCTGTTTCTAAAACAGAGCAATTAAACACTGGACTCTCTGCTATGGCTGTTGTACGTTTCCTGAGACCCGAGAACAGCCCTATGTGTGACTCTCCAAGTGGAAAACCACTGCTAAAGAGTTGAGGAAAGTGTTGTCTACTGCTCATGTGAAGAGAGAAGAAGAATGTAAACAGAAATTATTGTTGGTTGGGTTGGTTTTTCCCCCTATTCTCTTTACGATGTCTGTATAACACCCACATGGGCACTGTTGGCAGTGGCTCACACACTTCTGGTAGCATCTACTTGTAATATGGTTGCTGCCAACTATACCAACTAGTTGCAAGGTTAAATCAGCCTTAGTCACAAAGCCTGTCAGCTGTGCCACATACAGCTGATGAGCAGCATCACAATGGTGGAAGGGGGGTCGCCAAGAGCCTTAGAAACCTCCTGGATTTTTCACATATCTCTTAATTTCTCTCCCCTAAGACAAGAGCTTGTGCTTCAGGGAGCTTGTAGAATACCTGCTTACTGTCAGCCCTAGCAAATAATGGTTTTTTTATGTATAAGAGGCAGAAGACCTGAGTGTATTTAAAACCAAATAATTTTATAGTCAATAATTTTATTAATTCACAAAAAGACAGAAAATTTTCAGTGAAACTTGCTTCAGTGAAAGCATCCTATCTGCTAGGCTACAGAATGTTGTTTCTCAGACTTTCCTAATAAATGCTATATGAAGAAGAGAAGAGTGTGGCTGTCCCAGGATTTCCCTGAGATTGATGCCTTGGATATGCTGCAGGATGAGGAGCTGTATAGCTCCATATTACAGACTTTGGCTCTCTGTGGTCCTGCCACACTGCAGCTCTTTGATGATGAGCATTTAGTGGAATTTCAGCAAAAGCTTCTGCTAGCTCTCTTTTCTCTCTAAAAAATTACTGTGGCCTAAGAAATTTTTGCAGGGCTTAGGAAAATGATTGCTCTTGAGCCAAGGTCTGAGTGTCTCCTTGCAGGAGACTTCATCCTGTTAGCAGATTGCTCTGAAAAACCCAGAAAGATATAGTGCTAAGTATATAAGACCTCTCTTTGAAAGCAGACAGAGGAACAAGAAGAAGAAACCTAGGTGAGGCCTTGCCAAACAATAAAGTTATGGTTTATTGCTGATGTTTGAGTCAGTCAGTCTAATTGACGTCAGGGAGTACAGTTTCTGAAACAGCTACACTCCATAATGTAAATCAATATTTTAGCATCACAGTTAAAGGGCCTCTATTGCATTAAATCTGCAACAAATATCAGATCCAAATTGTTATAGACATTTGAGGATTCCCAAAGTGTCCAGAATGGATTTTTGGTTCTTCAGATAAACATCAAGCCAAATCTGCAACTGTTTTGTTGCTCTTATAAGGTGAAAGAGTCCAGAGAGCTAACCCACAATAGATTGATAAATCCCATTTTAAAAAAATGAAAAAAAAAAACAACAGGTTTTTGTATTGTATACAAGCTGCAGTTTCCTAGCTGATTTCATGGCTAGGCTAATTCAGGTTGTAGAACAGTAAAGCAGTCTCAAAACTGAGGTATGGGTCATGTGAAGCCATCGAAGTTTCCCAGTCTGACAGAGATTAAAACCCGTCCACTCTGGTCTTTGTTGTAACATGAATATCTAAAGACATTTTTGCATCCCAGAGTATCACCAGAAAGTGAAAACCTCTGAAGGGTAAATGAATGTATTTCCTCAGTTAAGGAGGCAAAGACAGTCTTCACAAGCATGTTCTCTGGGCCTTATCCTTTACCTCTGGTTTATATGCACAGGGATCTGTAGCAGAAAAAGTACTCCGTGATGAAGCTGAGTTTAGTTTCATTTGTTTGCTGAACATGAGAAAAGCTCATATTTTAAACCCTGACAAAGCTATATGAGATGAACTTCAATATAAAATGGGACAAGTCAATTATACCCAAGACTTGAAAGTTCAGATGCAAAAAACAGTGATGTAAACCTTTGGAATCATCAATGCCACTTAAAGAAGCAAACAGTGCAGAGAAGTACTTGATCTAACCTAATGACTGTAATTTTTTTACCAGCTGTTGCTTGGAAAATTTCTGTAAAACCCATAAGTAAATTCTGCTCAAAATTACTTGTTTGAGTTGTAAACATAAACAGACTTTTCGAAATTAAAAGGGAAAGGACATTTTCAATATTTTGTCCAAAAATTGAGTAGCACTGGAGACAAAAGCATCCTCAGGCTAGAAAATACATAGAGTGGGCGCATTATTTTGAGATGTGTGAAATGTTCTGTATAATTAGTTTAATATTTCTTATTGTCTTTGTAGTTAATGAGTGATGATAACTCCCAATATCTCATTAAATTTAACCTTACTAGAGAATTTTTCTTCAAACAGTTTTGGCAGAACCCCCATTTTCTTACCAGTTTATTCTCCTACTTTTCAAAGATTTTATTTATCTACTCAAAGGCCTCTAACTTCTTCTGTAGGACTGGCATACTTGTAACTGTCATGTCTGCTAAGCAGATAAAAGCATTTCTATCATTCATCCTTAATACATGAAGAATGTTAATTCCATTTCTGCTTTTTTTTTTTCTCCTTTGTGTTACTCTTTTACTCTAAGTAGTGGGGATGCAGTTCTTTGCTTTTTGTTTCTCCCGATCTGGTCAATTTGGAGACAGCTGGACCTGTGGACACAATGCTTTGATGCAGATCTTCAGAGGCTGAAAATACCCTGCCTTTGTCTCAGTCAATAAATGCATCATTATTTTAGCTGTTTACAAGACAAGCTTTGTTCTGGTCACTCCCAGAGGGGTATTCTTGGGGGTCCTTTATGGGTAGATGTGGATGATATTCCCCATCCTGTATACTTGTGTTCTACCATTTCCTTCCCAAAAGAATTGACCCCGCATGCTTATCAACTGGTGTACTTCAGTCCGATACTCTTCTCTCCCACCACCTCCAGCATCTCTTTATTTTCTGTCCCATGTTTTAAAATCTTGACATGATGGTGATAAGCGACTGGTCCAAATGCCTGCTTTGTGGCTTCCATATTTGTAAAGACTAACCATGGGCTGAGGCTTGCAGCTCATCAGATGCAGGTGTAGCTGGACTGGGTATTCCCTTCCCTCAGTGGCCATTGCATGGCCAGAGCCACCCCATGTCCTGAGTGGCTGTAAGTGGTTACAGTTACTTTTGCAAGGATTTTTGTCTTCTTATAGCTGATAAAAAAAATCTCTGGCTGTTAATGAGAAAACTTAGGTTTTCTCTGTGCTCCTATCATTATTTAGCTTTATGAGGCCCTTCTCTGTTGGACTTGGGCAGTTCTGAATCTTATCATTCCATAAAAGAGCAGTAACTGTTTTTACAGCATGTATAAATTTGCACTTCAATGTGCAGACACTGAAGTTTGTAGTATCTATAAATTACGTTTCCAATCAGCATCACTGTTTCTGCAAGGCTGAAAAGGGAGATGTGTAACAGCATTATTTCTTGATAAGGCCCTACTTACGTGAAATATTCACATAATGAAGGTTGGTATTTGATTTATACCATTCAGCATCACTGGTCATATTTGTCCAGAAGAAATGAGGCAATGGTTTTCTGTTCTATTTTTAGAAAGCTGGCACAAAAATCCCTATGTGCATAGATATTCGAAGGCCACCCTTTCCCTCAAATTTGATATACATAGCACAACAGCCCCACAGGATCTGGGCTAGCTTAAAGGGGTGGTGAACTGATGCCAGTTCATAGTTCATGTTTGGAAGTTCTAGGAAATTTCAGAAGGGATTCCTAGAAATCTGGAATTGTTACAGCTCAGATTGCGTAAGAAGATTAAATCCTTAGCTGACAGCAGGGATGATCACCTGCTGTAAGGAGGCTGTAAACTCTTAGATCTACACTGTCCTTTTTGTCTTGTCCCTGATTGTGCAGCAGTTTTTTAAAATGTAGATGCTGCAAAAGTCTGGGATCCAGTTTTCATGGGTTCAGGATTAATAGCTTCATTTATAAAGGAAAGAAAAAAAAAAAAACAACTTTATTATCCCTCTTAAAGAGAAGGGGGCCCCCAAACATTCCTATCAATCCATGGAAACACTCTGTTTTATGCCTTTTTTGCTTTCTCATTTACCCATCCTAGCACCTCCTCCAGTTCAAAGTGATACATGAGAAATAGGACAAGGGAATAATATACTGTTTCTGCACACTCTTACACCAAGTGTCTCATTGAATTATTTCTCCTGTGTGACCTGTGTATTAGGGATAACACAGACCCCTGCTCTGCCTTTTTCTGTGGTCCACTACTATGTACATAGGAAACAGTGCCTCTTGACTAGTCCCCTATCCACTTAATTTTTTCATTGCCCACCATTAAGCTGAAATTAAAAATTTAATTATTTTCATCTTGTTATGTCTTCCCCCCACCAGGGTTTAGATGCTTGCTACTATTTTTTCAGGGTTTTGCCTTTATTTTGACAAAATTTCAGGGACTAGCAATTCCCATTTCCATGTGGGGTCTATAGTTTCTATAGACTAGCTTTAACAAAAATATCCCAGTTAAAAAATATTTGGAGGATTTTGTTCAGTGGTTAAAGAATGAGATGCAGTTTCCCAGGTTTTCAGTTCAGTTGTCTTTCTTGAAATGAAAGAATTCACCTTGGTTCAATTTGGTGCTATTCAATCAGTGTTATGTGATTTACTCCAGAACTCTTTTGTTTCTATATTGCACACATTCCTATTTCCACTTCTTCTGTTGCAAAAACCTGCCTCAAAAGGACCACAGTTATGTTTATTCAACTGTAACTTACATGACTTACATAACTTAATTCATGAGTATTTGTGAAATATCTCCAAAACTCATGGCATCACATTTTGAAAGATTGACTTTTTAATGAAGTCACTCAAGTGACTACTTACATAAGCATGAGACTATGGAAGCAGAATCCCAATGAAATAATTTTTCAATCAGACCTAAGTTTTCCTGTTGCATGGAAATGCTATGAAAATCCTGATAATGAATGCCTCTGCGAAAAACCCCATATGTGAACACAACAGCAATTAGTACATCTAAGAAAGGTTGCAAAAAAGTGATTAAAAGTCCAAGGTCAACAAAAAGGAAAACAAATGCAAAGTTTAGCCCAGGACTTCAGTGATGAGTAGAAGTGCATCCATCTTAGTACAAAGTACTGCTGCTGTTCCCTTTGTGACCTTTTTGTTTTGTTGCCATGGCTGAATTAGTTGCCTGTTTGTACTCCAAACACAAACACTGCGGTTCTCATCTAACATTCATTTCTGTGAGGCAGGACCAAAGCATTATGCCTCTTTATAACCCTTCTGTGAGTTCTGACTCAAGCCCAATGTGCTTAATACTTCTATATATCTTCCAGATGTATACCTTTATGAGCACCGATTGTTATCTTGTGCTCACTAAGAGTTTCCCTGAAAGCATATCTTCCTCTGTGAGCTTGAAATTACTAAGAGCAGAATGACTTTGCATCTGAGAAATTAAAATATATCCTTAATGCGTCTGAGCAGGATCCTGGATAAGTAAAATATGCTGTGTGTGATGGATGGATTTTTAACCTACCTTCTCTGTCTATTTTGTGGACACCTTATCCAACAGGGATGCTGCTGAGCAAACTGGCTTTCATCCACCAAACCACTTAAGCTCATGCTCATTTTGGGACATGTGAATCTTTCCACTGAGATAGCTGAATAACAAGGGAGAATTGCTCTTTGAAACCACCAGTCCTGAAACCCTCAAGAGGAGAACACAGGATCAGTTCTGGAACAACAATTAAAAGTAATGTTATGTCTTGTTACTTTAATACTCAGTACTGAAGAACTTATCTCACTAGCTCCTGCTGAAGCCAGCAGGATTTTAGGGAGTTGTCCCAGGGCAGCCCAGCACCCCAAACAGTTAGGCATGGGAAGGAATTAAATGTTCATTACTGAGTGGAAGCTGTTGGTATCAGTGTAAATGGTCAAAAACACACCCTACAGAGAAAGGATCATCACTTCTCCTTGAGCCAGCTGCACTGGGACAAAGAGCCCCATCAACCAGCATCACTGTCTGTAGTGTACCTCATCCCAAAACCATCATTCAAGCAGAACTGCCATGGGTCTGAGGACAGCTTTCCCCACAGGGAGTGGGAAGTTCAGGAGCAATGTCTTGGTAGGTGTAGCAAGGGCTCTGCCATAAGAAGGGAAAGGACACTGTCATACTCCTCATATTTCTGCTCGGTCCCATTTCCTCCATGCTCAGTTAACAAATGTGCATTTTGTTATGCTGAATTAATCGTGTGCTGGATTTGGCTGAGCAGCATCAAAGAGCTGTCATCTCAAATGCCCCTGTAACCACTCATGGCTCCGCCTTGTTCCTAGACCACCTGTGCCGACAAGGACCATTTATCAAAATTTGTCTTGGGAAGCAGCTGCACCTAAGTGTTTCCATGTAAGCAACAGTCTCTGGAGAATGGGCAGCAAATGAGGGGGAAGGAAGTGTGGAAACCCAGGGAGATAATCAGAGCCCACCTTGACTTGCAAAGAGCTAGTCTTCAAGTGCTTAGCCATATTCCAGAAGGCTGTAGAACAAAAGAAACTCAGTTTTTACCTGGAGCTCTGAAAAACTGGAAAAAATAAATGTGTCTTGGAAAACAGCTTTTAAAATGCTGAAGAAAACTGGTTTAAATAAAAAGCTGGTACCTGTGGGGACTCTATCTGCAGGTGAGTCATAGTATTCTGCAACATTACAGCAAGTCAGACAACGAGAATTTGTCATATTAACTACCAAAGAAACAGTAACAATGTCTTTTGAACAGGAATTTTACTTAGCTGAAAACTATTGTTTTAAAAGGGATCTTTTTCCTGTTACTGATCTGTGAGGAAAATATATTTTATGTCAGTGTAATCTAAAATATTTTGATTCTAACCTTCAGAAAGATTATGTCCTGGTCCAGGCTCTCAAGGTCCTCCTGAGATTATTACTTGCGGTTTTTATTCCATGATGATCTCAATCCATTTTATTGATGTTTCTCCTTGATCCATGGGATCATTTTCTACTCCAGTCTTATCAGCTATTACTTTTGGTAAGTTTTCTGTGATTTTGAAACTTAGTATTCTGTTGTCCTTTCCATTAAATTCATCTTGCTAACTAGAACAGCAGAAAAAGTGGGATCTCTGTTGATGAGCTTAGTTTTAGTCCCAGCACAGAAGTAGGATGAATCATACCAAGTAATGCTTCTCTGATCATCTCTGAAAAATACTCAGTGCTGTTTCTTTTTATTTTTTTAAGGGGTGTAAGGTGGGTGGGAACACCCCCATCCTGTTATGGCCTGTGTGGTGGGGTTAAGAACATGGAAGGGAGAGGTCCTGACATCTCTTTTGCTACGGTGCTGGGAATGAATTTGTTCTCAGGGTTGCAGCTCGACAGGAAGAGACAGGGAAAATCTGGTATCCTGACAAAACTTCAGGAAAAAAATAACATCCTTATTTTTTGTCGCCGTGCCAAGATGGCCCCTGTGCTCTGGGAGTATCAAGCCAAGCTGGACATCTGGTGTGGGGATTCATCCGATGGAATGAGGATGACAACATCAGAGTTAGTCACCCCAGGCTTGCTTCAGAGTCCACAGGGAGAAACGGGTACTTCCAAGGGCATGATTTGCCTTATTCTAAAGAAGTTATCCAAACCCATATTACACGAATTATGCTCCAGATACCCCCAGGTTTCTCTGCTGAACTAGTTAGCTCATTCTATTTTCCTGACACCAAAAAGAAATGTAACATCTATTATAAATCTCTACTGAAACTATTCAAACTTACTTCTTGCCTTCCCCAATGGCCATAAGAGAGCAGTAGGTCACCAGATTCTCAATAGCAAAGCTTTATGTACCAGAAACTGTTATCATGTCCCTGTGTCTTCTACATGAAATAAGTGGGGTTTTTTTTCCTCCACATTTCCTTGCAGGACATCTTTCTTCATTTCTTTTCACTTCCACTGTTTTGACTGGACTTTCTCCAGCTTGCCTTCAACATTTAATATGTTCTGTAATGATTCAATAACTCACGCTAAGTAATATCTCCTGTTGTTCACACCATAGCCTGTAATTCAGTTATCTCCTTTTATTCTCATATATAAGCATTGTGTCTTTATGAATATTGAGTCCCATAATAGATTTTGAGATATATATATCTCTGGTCTTTCCTCATGAATCCCAGACTTTGAGCATGAACACAAACTGAAAAACTCAGTTATTTTTTCTAGTGTTTGGCAGAGTTGCAGTGCTGACACTGTCAACCCAGCAAAGAGGAGGAAAAATAAGATTAGCAGCAGTGACTCCAAATGCCTTCCAGGGATCTGGCTGCACTTGGGTCTGAATTTGCATCTCAGCAGTAGACAGATTTACATTTCAACCATTAGATCTCTGTGAGAAACTTCTACTCCCTGTGCATCTGTGATTTTTCTAGTTCTTAGGTAATGAATACACATAGATTTAATACTAGTGGTAATGAAGACAAAGGGAGCTGTAGGATAAAGAGAAGCAGGAAGCAGTTTCACACAGTTTCCGTGAATGAAAAATGTACGTGGGTGTTCATAGTACTCAGATGGAACAGAAAACTATGGAGCTCAGTAAAAATAGATGTTGCTGGATTATCCCTCCAAAAAAAACACCTTCTGAGAAAAAATACTAGCCAGAAAATCCCTTAAAAATATCCAGCCGTGGGACAGTGTTATTTTGCTCTTCTGTTCTGCCCAGCCATGCTGTTGATTTTAATGGGTCAAGGCTCTGAATATGATTGAGATATGCAGACAGACAGAAGGGTGAGCCATGTGCTACACATTACTTTCCCACCTTTCTGTGTGAGGCTGCAAAGGGAAGAAAAGCATTTATTAATTCCTGTCAAATTTTCCTGAATTGTGAGTAGTTCTTCACTTTATTTTAAAATGAGGGCGTATTTCTTTAAATTGAGCTTGGGTAATCTTTTTTGGTGGTCTACTTTTAGTGTTTTCTCATAAGTGCTCTTCACCAATCCAAAACCAGTCTTGTTTTTTAGCTGTCACTGTTCTGAATAAGTTCACTCTGTGGACTAGTGCAGCATATGGCGCAAAATTCAATGCAAGAAAAAAGTTAGCCTTTAATTTTTGTGTCTGTGGCCCATAAAGAATACACGTGCTGTGAGAAACATTAAGCAGGAAGAACTTGTATGGGCAAGACTGAAACATCAAAAGCGGCAGTCAGATGGTGCCCAGACCTTTCTGGGCTTGTCTCAGCTCCCGCTATTTAATGTAAATGAAGTAATTTCACATGTGCAGATAGTGGTGTGATCCTACCTCACATCTTAGTCTTCCTTCAGGGAGTCAAAAGCAGCCAAATACTTTCAGGAACCCAGTACCCTGCAGGCAACCACTAACTGTCATGGTGCAGCACTTAGAGAGTAGTCACTCACATGTGCAGGCCTGGGCTAAATCATCTTTTCTGTCATCATAAGGAATAGAGGGCAGTCAGCAAAAGGGAAGGAGGAGAGGTGGGATAGCTGAGAAACATGTTCTCTCCTGCTCACTGGGGAAAGAGAGAGGACACCTAGAAAGAGAAGACCCCAAGCCAAAGAATAAGTGAAATTGAACCAAGTTAAACTGAAATGCTTGCAGCAACAAAATCCTGTTCTCTTTCCACTCCCCAGCAGCAGCAGCAAGCAAACAAATTTAGCTGGAAGCAGAGGCACACAGAACAGATGCTTTGCTCTAGATTTCTCCTTGCAAGGGTGGTGCTTAAAGGATAGTGCCCAGTTTTTAAATGTATGCTGTCACTGATCCTGTTTAGATCACTTTTTCCATTCAGTCTGTTTCTTGTTCGTTGCTCTCAAGACCCAAGGGATATCTTTGCTACTCAAGTAAGTGATTCCTATTCTCTTTTCTTTCCTAAGTCTTTGGTTTGCTTCTTCCTGAGGTTGACAACTTGTACTGTGATCTCTTCACACAGCTGACAATTAACAGGGAGTCAGGTTTCCCTATGATGCCCAAGAAGACATTTTCAGGGTGTCAGATGGAACCAGTATAGTTAAAGAATAACAGAAAAGTTTGAGGATTAGTTATATTTTTATGGCCTTTAGCCATGTCTCCATATGTTTCAACATCTGTTGTTTAGCAGACATTAAATGCTGCTTGAGCAGTGAGATAAGTTCATGGGTTATATTTGTGCTTTAACCAAAGGGCGATGTGCTTTCATATGTATTTTAGAATTCATGGCTGCACTTAGTCAATAACAAATCATGTTGGACCATCTGCTATTTAAAAGCTCCACAACTTCTTATGGTGAGGTTTTTATCAGTCTTATCATGACATTTAGGAAAAAAAAATTCATCTGCCTAAAGAGGCAGCTTCTTCAATAAAGATTCTTGAAGCTTTCCTTAAGTGCTGGTTTAGAACAAGGTTACCATCATAATGGCAATCAGTGATTGCTGACTGGTACGACAGTGGTGAGATGAGCTACTAAAATTTACTAAAAGAACCCAACTTCCCAGGGCTTTTTTTCCACACAGTAAAGGTGAAACTATTCAACCATTTCCACACTGTTGAATTTGTGTCTCTAATACAAATGTGTCTCACAAATGAATTACCAGATCTCAGATCCAGGCACGTATTGTGAAGTACACTATGTAAGCATAATTTCAAAACAAAAATTTACAAGGATTTATAGATACACAACACCATATAGATAAATGACTAAAGGAGCACTGAATTTAACCAACCTTTGTAACAGCTGCTGTTGATAGCTACTAGTCTACTTATCTACTGCAATGATTTGGCATTAAATAGTATAACTTACTGATGACTGTCACAAAATCTTCAGGAAAACACTCAGCTCCATGAGGTTTGTAAAAATTTTGCAACAGAATTGATTCTAACACAATTTTAACATCCGTTTTAAAAGTCTGTCTTTGCAATCTTTGTAATGTCTGTGTTTCTGTATCTTCTCTCTGACTTCTCTATAGAACTAGAAATATTCCTTCTGTGAAAAAGGTGAAATAAGCTTCTTTTCCACCTTTAAGAAATATGACTTCTCTAAGAGAAGCCACAGAAAAGACAGGGAAGGAATTATTTTCTTCTTTTTCAGAGTATCATTTTGCACATTGTATGCATACTTGCATCTCTTGGAAAAGGTACTGAAGTTATGCTTTGATTGCAGGAGAAGTGTCTAAAAAACATTTTCCACTTTTTCTTCTTGAAGTTCTTATGTTTTTTTCCAAGTGTAAACCTTTACAAAAAGGTAGCTTTTGTTCCCTGTTTGTTCTCTATGTGTCTATGAATGAAGCAGGAATAAAGCCAGTGGTCAGACCTGGTTACTTACATGCATGTAGATCCACAATCTGAGTAGCCTGTGCTGCTCTAGGCAGCTGGGATTCTTTCTGTGCTTGTCCATGTGCAACCTATAATCACAGCCTAACTTTAAAAGACATCTGATTGCATCAACCAAAATAAAATGCTCTTTCCAGAACTTCTTTCCAAGCTGTATTTTTTTCTTTGCTTTTATATAATATATAACAAAATATATATAATTGAAATTTCAGAGACAGTGTTTAATATGACTTTGGAAAATTAACAGCTTTTGTTTGCCGCAACCACCCACTAATCTTTTTTTCTTTCTGTCTGAGAAAGAAGATATTTACAGACTTTCAAAGCAAGACAGAAGCTGGAAACTGTGTGTGAGGTACTTGGTAAAATTAGTTCCTGTTGTTTCCCAAGATGGAGAGAAAACTCCAGCAAATCAAACAGGCAGGCACAAGCAGAAAAGCAGTGCAGCCCACAAAGAAAGAGATTTTGGGATGAAAAACTGGCACAAAATGAATACTGAAGCACTGAGAACTTATTCTTATAATTGCTGTAGATTAATTAGAAAACTGATAGTGTGTATGTGTGAGAAAAGCTGCAAGACCATGGCTACTGAGTCCCCTGAGGGGGGAATGGCCTATCCAGGGCACTTGAGCAACAGTCTGATTTTCCTTACGGTGGAACTGATTTCCCTTCTTCCTGTAGGGGCTGCTTCTGAAGATGGGAGATGTTTGGCACAATATTTCCCTATCTAATGAAGTTGGCAGCCTTAAAAAGGTGGTTTAACTAAGATGGGTTATACTGAGTGGTGGGTACAAGAGAGCAGCCTCAGCGCTACCAAAGCTGATGTTCACCAGACTCCTTCACAGAAAGGGGGGACCAGAGACAGCCAAGGCAGCCAGAATATCTCTGCATTGAGAGGCACCATTCATAAATACTGAGCTGCAGTGTCAGGAGAGGCTTTCCCCCACAGCTCATGAGCCATTAAAATGACTCCAGGGCTTTCTGGCATATTTTGGGGTGTAAGAAGGAGTTTTATCATTCTAAATAACTACCTATGCCTCATGTTCACAGCACACTCTGAGGTTTTGTAGAAAAGCATATTTATATCACAAGTCCTGCAGATCACCCATTAAGTAGAATGGCTAGAAGGATTTTCACATTTTTCTGAATTTTAAGGAAACGCAGTAAATATTAATTTGCAATATAATTTTGTGTTTTCAAGAACAGCAAAGGTGGATGAATGGGCAACTATGAAATAATTTTTGAATTTGACAGGAGTTGGGATGGCAATCTGCCCTATGATAGGACTTCCTATTTTTTCCAGCTGGATTTTTTCTAAATAAATTGGATTGCTATGCCTCAAACATTTTGATTCAAGATGGCACCACTTCTAGCTAAGCAGTCTTTTAATGCAAGGCCAGCTGTTTCTTCTGGGGTTTTTTTGTGTTTGTAGCATTTTTGCTACCTTCATTGAGGATAGAATCAGACTCTTTGGGGCACCTTTGCAAGATTTAAAACTGAAGCTAATGAGTAAGTCTCTCACATCAAGCAGAATTTGAAAGACACTGTCAGAAGGGATATTTAACATCCAGTGATTAGTAGATTGCATTTTGAACAGTGATTAAGAATGTAGAGTCCGTAATGCTAGCTGTTAAGAAGATACACAAGATTCAAACGTATATGTAGTATAAAATTTAAGAACTGCTGCTAATTATTTATCAGAATCCCTGCATAAATATACACTTGTGCCATAATATATAAACTTAAATATAAATTTTGACTGACTCTAGAAGTCCAAAAATTGACCTTATTCTGGAAAGATTTTCACTATCATTAGAAACACATTTTTAAGTATTTAGTACAAAGCTAACTTAGTTATTAATTGGGAGTATTGAAGTCTGACAACTAGTCTTGATCTTCTGTAACTTGTATGTAGACTGTGCACCTTCTTCAAAATATTTGAACAGATAATTTCCAGGCCTCAGATAATCAGCACAAATGCAAGACTCTGAAAATTGTAGGAAACCCATGGGCTTGGGTTCCTGTCTTCTATTTCATGAAATGGTGATTATTTTGTTTTAAGCAAGCTCATGTATTTTAAGCTCATGTATTTAATTATCTAACACTTAGAGATAAAGAGTCTCAGTGTCCTACTTTCCAATGAAAATATTTTTTTTCAGTCATCAGTTGTCAGTTCTCAAAAGGACTGAAAGCACCTTGTCTATTTTGGAAATATTTTGGAAATATTTTTTGGAAATATTTCCAAATATTTTGGAAATTAATAATACCCTACAATTTAAGATTCAACTTTACTTTTACAGCTCTGATCATTCAGTATCTTACCACTGTGAGTCTGTTAATCAAAAATCAACATTTAACTCACTTTGTACTTTGCTTTACTTCCTTATTAAGTCTTTTGGAGGAATGAGCTTGAAGTGAAATGAAAATTTTGTTTTCTGCCACATTATCCTTACAGGTGCCAGAACCTGAAGGCATTATGAAGTGCTTTAGATAATGAAAGGAAAGGAAGGGGCTTGGCAGGGAAGGGCTATGTGAAAAAGTTTTCAGTGTAAAAGTGTCCAGTAAGGGGCATGAACACTAAGAGGTTGATATGGTGGCTCAAGGAAGACTAAGAGAAAGCATCTGGAAGTCTGAAGAATGCCAGAGGACAGCTGGGGTAAGTACCAGGAAGAACTGGGCTAAGGACCAGTCAATTCACAAATGCTTCAGACATATTTCTGCCAAGCTGAGGTGAAGAAAGGCTCCACACTTTGACAACAGTCTCTTACAACGACACTGCTTGGTAAGAGCTCCTCAGGACAATGGGTTTTGCAAATGTTGCAGGGATATTTCAGCACAAAAATACACATCCAGTGCAAACCACTAGGGCCTACCTGATGCTGGTGACATATAGGTTATGAACGCTGCTCACTTGTCATTACCTTGATTTTCCAGAAACTGTGTGTATCCAAGGCCATGCAGACTCAATAAAGGCCTTTATTTTCTATGGGAAACACATCACCACTGAAACAAAGATCATCATAACAAAAGCACAGTGTTTGAAGCCCTGTAGTTCCATTGAGGCAATATTTAATTTTTAGTCAGATGTCACTGCAAATACAAAATACGTATCTTGTGTGACAACAATTTTCCCAGAAGGCAACACATTGGAGAGCTCACCATTATGATGAAAAGAACTGCAAAGGACTTTTTGTCCTCTAATAACCACACAGCTTATTTCTGTGTGGGCAAGAACTGGAACATATAGTTTCTTGTAGGGCTTGAGCTGAAAACGAATTTGTCAAGATTTAGGTATCAGCTGATATGCATGACTTGTGATTTAGGAATGCATGTTCTACTAACACCTTATGCAAGGCTGGGAAAATGGCAATATTTAGAACATTGATATGAAAGTATGTAGAACTACTTTCAGAAGGAAACTAAACAAATGTACTTCACTGCCACCATAATTAAGTGAGAAAGAATACTTTCTGTTTTGAATAACTTCTTCCCATGACTGCAGGACATGCTGAGAACTGAAACACAAACTCTTTGGTAACAGAGTCCAGCAAATGCTGGAACCTGTTTTTAATTGTTTCCCTGGTAAGCCATGGCATGTATGCAGCTTTGATTGATTAGTGTTTACCAATCAGCACAGGGTATTTCAGTGTAAAATATAAATCACCTGGTTTTCTGAGTTGGCTTGCAAATCTTGACAATTTACAGCAATTGACATATGCTTTCCAGCTGCTGTATTTATATCAACAAAAAAAAAAAAGGCCAGAGTTTGAGACAGTAAAAAGACTCATCTTGATTTCTGCAGGCTTTGAATGATTCTCTTTGAGACCATGGATCTATGTTAGAAGCATACAGAGCCACACAAATGTATCATTTATCACTGAAAACCTCACACTAAGAAACTTTATGATTCTCTTAGTCAAGCTAGGACAGTAGGGTTTTATTGCTTTGTATTCTTTATGCCAGATCAATTTTAAAAAATCACTAATACAATTCAGTTTGGTGTTTCTCTGATAATGAGACAGACATTCATGAGCTGGGACTTGGACACTCCTCCATATTGAGAGGTTTGTCCCCACTCCATTAAAAAGAATTTTTACACAGATAAAAACAAACCCCAAGAGTTTTCAGCTACCAGCCAGTATGTTGAAAATATCTACTTCTACCAAGCACTATAAGGATGCCAGTAAACAAGACCTCCATTATTTTGGGGGAGAAAGCATAAGAGAAATGAGGCAGGAAGATCTGTGGTGTTTTTGTAGAATTTATAATATGATCTGTCTGGTGTGGTGGGACAACTTTCAACACAGTTATCACTCAAAGCACACATCTTCTTCTGCCTCTACTTAGTTCTGGTATAAATTACATATAGGGGATCCCTACTTCTGTGTTCTAGACTGTCCTTCAATATTTTCCCAGTTGACACCCATGCCTTTCATTTTTCTTCTTTCTTTGAATTGGTTGGTCCACTTTTATAATTAACTAGTGAGTATCAATCACAAGTGATTCCCAAGTATTCTCTTTCTCCTTAATTCATAGCCCTTGACATCATTCCTGCATTTGGTGTCTGTGTCTGACATGGTACACAAATATAAGATTGTACTTCTCAAGACTTGAATAAAACTGATATTTTCCTGAAGTTTTGCTTCCTCCCTCCCATGGATTCTGAGATTTGATATAAGATAATATTCATATTGCTGGACTTGTGGATCATTTTATCTCCCTGATCATTCACATCTAAACTGCTATTGTCCCTATTTATTTTTAAAGGTCTGATCTTGCCTTTTAGACAGTAGACCTGTAAGTCTCAACCAGAGCCCTACCATTCCACATTCTTTTATCCTTTACTTCTAATTTGTTTCCTCTGCAAGTGCAGCAACAAAATTAACTTTGCAGCAAACATTGTGGGTTGGTTTGGTTTTTTCCTATTCCTTCACTTATATCAGAGCCTAGAAAGCAGAGAGAGGTTGCTCCAAGAGGCAATGAGGACTTAGGTGTTGAAACCCTGTGTTTTGCCCTTCTTAAAATAGGAAAAGAAAGAAAGGGCAAGGAAAAGAGCAGTATGAACAGCTCACAAAAGATCCCTTAGAACTCATCACTGGTGGCTCACAGGGCAAATCACTGTTCTTGACTGTATTCTTGGGGGAACTGAGTCACGATTTTACCTCCTATCTGTTTCTTTCTTGGCAAGTTGCTCATATACTCAGGTGGTCTCACATCCACTTGTGTCCCCTGGCCTCGTGTTACCACTGGTGTGTGTGTCAAGATGGACAAAGCTCATTTGTAGAAGTTTAGAAATCACCTATGAGAGAAACAGTTCAAAGAAGAGACAGAAGGATTTAATTAAAATTGTGACTGACTAATCAGACTGTATTTGAACAGACCCATATTCTTCACAGAGACTGGCAGTCTTCTGGATTTACAGCCTTACAGAGGAATGTTCCATGAAACAGGGCTGGAAGATTTCGTGGTTTGCTGCTTGCAGCTCCCCGTCCCCAGAGAGCAGAAGAGATTTCACAAGCGTAATGGTAATGTAGGGAGGCATGTGTCATTACACTGTCAGCAGTCCTGTCTGGAAACTAACCAGAGACAGGTAATAGAAAACATCTAGGGTGTGTGAAGAGACAGTGCTGATCACATATTACATTACTCTGAAATTGAAAAATTACTTCTTCTGAAAGTATAATTTGTGGAAGGTTTGATTGCCACATGCAATACCTTAACGGGAATGCAATCTGTTTGCAGACTGCTGGAGAATACAGAATATACAGCTCAATGTTTCAAGGATTTCAACACACTGATATTAATAAACTAAATTAATTTCTCAAAGAGATGAGTGTGGCCTTCAAGAACGCCTCTGGACGTTATCCTAATTGCTTTACCAAAGCAGGCACTTACTGCTAATGTGAAAGCTGTCTTGTACATAAAGAAAACAGCTCAACTCCAAAGTAACTGATAGAAGAATTTTAAAAAACTTCTGGTATTTTGATTTTAATAAAATTTCTCTGGATTTAAACATGTGAAACCCATGTTGAATCAGATCTCATAATTAAGAAACATATAAAATTAATGCTTGCCATTATTGTTTATATTTTTATTTTCTTTTGGTCTTAAGTCTTGCCTGTAATCCTTCCAAAACTATCTGATTTGAATTTTCCTCTTATTATGTTTATATTAGTAAGCAAGCTAGAAGACAGCAGTCTGATTTATTTTTAATGAGATTCATCAAACTAACTGATTTAATTAGAACATACCCAATTATAAGTGTACACAAGTAAAAGGAATGAAGTAACATAGGTAGGCTGCATGCGTTCCACAGCACATTCAGCACCAGTTTGCTGATTTTAAGAACAAATAAAAGAACAGTGTTAAAAGCATTAATTCTTATGGGGTACTGTATCTCGATAAAAAGATAGTGAGCAACCTCCGTCATCTGGAAACTGAAGGATATGCTGCCTCACTCTCTATAATAGATTCAATAGCTAAGGTATAATGAGTAGGTTCTAGCAGGGTCAGCTAAGTGATGTCTTGGTGAACTGCCACTGTGAACCTTGAAAATGTGTATTGCAGCATTAAGCTCTCTACAGTGAATCACAGGTGAAGAGCACTGCCATCAACAAGCTTCAGAGCACAGATCTTTGTAATACTCCTTGATGGGTTTATATCAGGCTTACTTCTTGTTAGAGGTTTTGAGGAATCCAATGAATCTGTATTAAATTTCAGAAAAAAACTGATTTATTCTGAAGTTGTGTAACTGATGTTACTGAAGGTAACACAAGGTATTTACAAAGGCTGTGATTTGTCATCAGAAAGGGAAGTTCTTCACAATTGCAGCATTCATAGCATATAATATAAATAGAGATATGTATATTTTTTATTCACTTCCCTCTGGCAGGCCCCATCAATGATAACAGTTGGCCAAAACTCCCTTTTGTATCATTCTACTGCCTTTTCTGTCTCACTAATAAGTGATAGTGCGGAGGTGATAAGAGAGTCTCTGTCATCCCTTTCATTTTTCACTTCAGAAACCTTTATAACTCAAAATATAAAGGAAGGACAGTCAGATTTTCCAAAAGCAGCCCTTCATTTTGGATACCTCTGTGCCTACATCATTTTGCATAGGTATCTGTGATACTTAAAGAATCTTTACCACCAAATTACAGCTCATTCTGGAATATCTGGCTGCAATACTTGAAAGCTCACCTACTGCCCATAAACTGCCCTGTGACAAAGCTTTGATTAACTATTGTACTTCTTCTGTTTTGCTGTAGGGAATGTAGAACATGCAACACATTCTCCTGAGTTTTAGGGTGTTTTGCTCCAAGTTGTACAATGTTTGATCCAAGTACAACTTTTGAAGTACTTGCTGAAAAGTGAGATAAAATGACAGCATTTTATAGACAAATTTATAGACAAATTTATTAGACAAATCCCATATCTATCTCAAAGGTAAAGTGAAGTAGGGTAAAAGACTTCTGTGCCCTTCCAACTCTTCTGTGACACATTCAATTTATATGGAGCCAATTAGATTCTCCGTATGGCAGATGTTTTATTCTAGCTGATAGAGCTGTGCTGCTCAAAGAAATCTGTGTTAATGGCTTTTGCAGAAGTTGGAACACACTATGGGAATGTTATCCTAGTCAATGAGAGGTTCAAGACTTCCTCAAAAAATATTAATGGAAATTGCTGTCCGGAGATTTCCCAAAAGATCTGAAGACTTTTCCCCTCCTCTACTAAAACAGTTGTTGAAAAACTGCAGACCTTGCAGTGTTCAGAATCAAGAAAATACTCAGCAGATGCTGTTTCTGTCCCAAAGTGAGAAGTTCATGGCTTTTTTTTGGCAGCCTCCATCCTGTGTTGGTGGAGTTCACACAGCCTTCCTGCAAGGGTGATCCGAGGTGGAGGGGGTGCCATGGGGGAGGGTACACACCAGCCCTGTGAGACAGCAAAACTTGCCCTGCTCCTCAACACTTCCCACCATCCAACACACACAGCACTGCTCTGCTGGAGCTCTAAAGTGATGCTCATTTGCTCTATGGCAAACCCTGCTGTCAGTCAAAATTAAAGCAGAGCTTCTGGTGAAGTAGTGACAATGCCTGATGTTGCACCCCAAGAACCTGTTCCATGCGTCTCCTCAGCACAGAAGGTTCTGCCAGACCTTTGTAGTATAGCAGTTTGAGTGCAAATCTTTAGGCATAGGTATGGTTTGGATTTGAGAACACAGGTAAGGGCTGGCTAGTGACAGAATATTCCTGGGAAGGAGACTAGAAGTCTTGGTTTGGGGACAGAAACGATGCAGAGCAGGCCCTCATCCATTATACCAGCCAGTCCAGCAGTCTCAGCTTTGCTGTGCTCTTCAAAAGAGTTTGTTTTCTGACTCCTTACAGTGATGCCAACTATCCAAATGATTGCAGCATACCAGCAGATACCAAGATCCTTCCTTATTTCCTGTGGTGATGTCTGTGCATTCCTATGAGACCTTGTATTGTGTTGTAAAGACATACCACACCAGCTCAAGGTTTCTACATCATGTGGGATAGACACACAGAGCAATAAGCTGGAGAACAACCTTAATATCCAGTGTCCTAAGTGGTTACCTGGTTTGTCATGTCATAGTACGGTAACCTTAAGCCATTTTGGCATCTGCTTCTTTTCTGAAAATTACTTTAAATTATCTCTGATTATATTTTGAGGTGAGAATGTGGAACCACTGCCAGGGACCTTCATATTTAAGAGTTTATATTTCTTCCTCTACAATGACGTCAAAAACCTTACACTCTAGCAAATGCTTGCTGTAACAGGCATATTTTGCCTTGCATATCTACACAGACACACATATCTCTTATTATTTTTTTTTTTTTTAATGGATGTCAAAGTAAGTCTGGGATGGTATAAATGTGACCAGGAATTTCCCCTTTCAGTTTTCTTTTCTTTCATATCTATATGACATCTCTAGGAAGCTCTTGGACTGCTGATCAAAATAAAACTCCTAACACTTACTTGTGACATTATATCTGTTTGTCAGCTTTTTTTTCCCCCCAAATTATATTCTAACAGTAATTATTGAATTTCTGTATCATCTACATGCAGAAACACAAAAGATACCTTGCAGTATTTTCTCTGCTCGAAATGATCTAGCACTGCTTTGGAGCAGTAACTGGCTCCAAGTTAGTCCAATGGAGTACTGCTTGATAGTCAATTTATTCAGCACAGAAGAAATTAAAGCTGTGCATTACAGCCCTGAAGCCAAGGATAAGCTGTCCAACACATCTCCCAACAATTCACATATGCACAAGGACACACATATGCACAGGGACAAACATATGCAGGGAATAAATTCCTGTGATGGTACTTCTGACCTATATGAGGGTTTGAAAAGCTCTATGCTGCTTCTGAAAATTTGACCTAAATTTTCTTTCAAAATAAAAAAGCGATGTTATCAAAACACTGGCTGATCTCCTATTAGGAAAAAAAAAAAATCAAAGTGGCAATGGCCATGGAATTTCCCAGAAATGTGATTTTCATTATGATGATGCTTCTGTGATAGTAACACCTCCATCTGAGTGTGTAAAAATCCTGAAGCTTTTACTTCATATTTTGAAATAAGATTTCCTGCATAATTTGGGGGTTTTTTTTGCTTTCAGTATTTGCAACTATCTTTTTAGGAGGAATATATTATGTAAAAACAAAATGATTTTAATATAAATCAAACAACAAAAAGCTAGAGCAAAGCTCTATTGAAGACAGAGAATTAAATTGGTAATTCAAATGATCTGGTCTTTTTCCTCCAACACTACACCAGCCACAGAGACAGTTCAAATATACACTGTAATTCCCAGTTTAAGTAGAGAGGATGAGTTCAGAACTATATCATTTAGCAAGAAGAAAATGGCCAGTCATATACTACAGTCTGGTATATGTTGTCTCTAAAAGCTGCTTACAAATCATACATTTCCAAATAGTTATCTGCTGTGTGCTGGTGGCTAATGCAGTCTGAATTGAAAAGAAATTGCTTGCATATGCATTTTATCAGATTTTTTTTATCTTCCAATAGGCATGGACAGCAACAAAAAAATTTGTGAACTTTCCAGATTGCAATGGGAGAAACACAGACTGTATGTGTAAATACAGTGTGATACAATTTTGATTTACTGACATGGTTCTCCAGGCCCAGTTTCCACTACAGGTAAAAAATATAAAAATAAATAGTCTTTCTTTTTGACACATGAAGCTCAGTTGCAATAGAAAGCAGTATCCAAAAGATGTAGAAATACAGTGAGCTCTAACTTTTCCTTCAACATTTTTGTTATGCTTCTCATCTATTCAAAAACCACAGAGAAATTCATTACACCATTAAAAAGATCCTCTTTTTTTACAGTACTTTATACTTCCCTTCATAAGAGAAGAGGAGCTTGAATTCACCGAAACACTTCTGCTGCTCTTTCACAATGAAGCAAGCACCATAGCTTGCTTCAGTAAAAACTTCAGGTGTCCCCTGTGATGTTTTCAGGCTAATGCAGATTTGAAACCTTGAGACCAAGCAGGGGAAGGTGGAGGGCAGCTGCAAGGCAACCACCGCTGTCGCTGCCCAAGGAAGTGATGTTTCACGTCCTGCCACATGTGAAGGGAGGGAGACGACATGTCAGTCACTGTGATGTCTCTTGCCAAGATTGAATGCTGCTGAGGTACTTCCAGTTTATGTTCCAACAAATCAGTGTTTTCCTAACCCCCTCACAATTAGCTATGGAAAAACCATAATAAGCACCTTATCTCTACACAGTGTGGGGAAAAGAAATGTGGTCTTAGTTGTTTCAGTCACTTGCATAGAAATAGATCCATCAAGAGCAGAGTTAGCCTGTGAAACATGACCAGCACAGGACCCAGATGCTCTGCCTCAGGTCATAGCCTGAGCAAATGCCATGAGGGACATGGCAGACTCTTCCTTCCATAATCCTGTTTTTCTTCTCATTTTTCTTGATTTTTCCCAGACAGTTTCTTAGCTGTCGTCATAAACTGATGGGTGGCCTATGACTGGGGATATATGCTGAGTCAGAAGGACATATTTCTCACTTACCTTGGGCTGAGGTCAGAGGATCTCTGTGTCTCAAACCATCCATGCAGTATACATTAAGGTATGACATACAGTATAACACACCCAAATAAATATGTTATCCTCTGGTCCCCTGTTCATGCTCCTATGGACAGGGAGTAGTGCAGCACAACTACGTGCAGCAGTCAGGAATTCACTTCTCCGGAAATGCCTCATGCCTTTTCTTTCACACTTTCTCATGCAGAGCAGGAATTTCTTTCATGCCCCTTTTATGTCCTTGTCCCTTAGCCACAACACTATTCAACTAAGACATCTGGCACCCTGTTTACCCTGGGGAACTTTGCAGTGTTATCTTTTAACGCGTTTTTTTTTTATAGTAGGAACAGTGGCTGATTACATGTGTGTATTTGCCACATCTTAAAACTACTTGTTAGTGACTATTGCTTCATTAATATTTCTAGTGCCATTGAATGCAATATTATGACATCAGCCTTGCCTCTTCTCTTGTGCTGGTTTAATTAAGGCATTTGTTTGCTTTATGGTTATTACTTCCTGTACCAGGAAACCAAACACACTCTAAAGAGGTTAACAATGGATTCAAAGTTGTCCATATGCAGCTTCAGGGAATAATTTTTAAAAGTCTATTAAAGGGATAGAGGTAGTTTCCTATCTATTTCTTCTGTTTCCCTGGAAGGTAGTAATTCGATTATCTGGCTTTATCTGCTGCATATGCTGATATTTGTTTACACTGGCTGTTTGCCTAAACAGCTCATTTTCCTTGATTTCCAACTCAAGAATAGGCTTAATGATACGCTATGTTGTGTCCCACTGTAGCCGAAGGAATATCTCAATTACTGAATTCAGCTGGAGTAATTCCAGCAAAAAATCAAATCCTCTTTAAACCCTTAGAGTGCAGTTACAGAGCCACAACTGTGTAGGAAATCCCCTTACATGCAGATCCCACTGAAAACACCTGGCACCAGCAGTCGGGGTGGTTTTGGAATGATGAACATTTTTGCATACCCTTGCCTAGGGAAGCCATTGCCCCAACTCAGAGGGCTGCCAGTGATTGTGCTGTGGCTGATCATCAGAGAGTTTAGGGCAGAGTTTAAGATCACACAGCCTCCAGCTCCGGTACAACCTCTCACAGAGTAAGCATGCACTTAAGAAAGACAGAAAGCAGGGCTTCGCCCTTGCCTTGGCCTTCTCTGGAGTCTTGATGGCTGCAGGTGATCACTGTAAACTGCACTTTGTCTCTCTGTACCTGCCTACATAGAGGACACCCTCGGCAGATGAGAGCAAAGAGTAGGACATGGATTTTTCCAGCTCCACCAGAACAAGCACTGGCACAGAAAAAACATTAGGACAAAAGGGTCAGTGCTCTCCTCCTCACAAGAAAATAACTGTGGGAGAGACAGTCCAGTGACCCTTACAGGAGCATCAGTAGAAAGCTTCTGTTTTGGGGGATAACTCACATCACAGATATTAGGGACTGTGCACTCATACAGCGACATTTGGCTGCTGTTACTGGCTGGTCCAGAAACCTTGTATGTCCTACCTGGACATGCCACTGAGGTGTATTTTCATGAGGAGGAGCTGATCAGATATGAAGGGTTGAACATAAATGAAATGCAGCCTTTAGCCAAGATCCTAATGAGCCACAGCTGGCTGCTGGTCTGAAGGGCTAGTGTGTGCACTAATTACATCATGATGAAGCATCCTTGCTGACATGTCACCACACTGCTATTAGTACACAGAGCACAACTGGGGAAAAAATGAATCTGCTAACTCCCTAATTCATCAGAATAAAGTAAATTACAGAAGGACCAATTACTCTTAAAATACAGAGAGATGTCCCTGAATCCAGCCGTACAATCATCTGCTGAACTGAGGCAGCCAGAACTAAGGAGGCACAAGAATCCACTGCTGGGGAAAGGAGTACAGGGCATCAATTGTCTCTCCCATATGCAAAAGTAATCACCAGAGAAAAAGGTTCCCAGTGATCTTGACTCTGGCAGCTGTGGCTATGTCTCCAAGCCAAACCGAAACTTCCATCCTCTCTCAGCCTGTGGAGGAGATGGTTTCACTGCTCCTTCTATTTTTTTCATAGACTTGTGTAAGGCCTGAACTGAGAGATAAGAAAAGGTAATGGTCCTGAAAAGCTGCCTCTACAAAATGTAGTAACAACGGCAGTTAATACTGGAGCACCATCTACTGTCTAGTAAATATCTATAAACAGATGTGTTTAAGCACCTGTCTTGCATTCACACTAAAACCTCTCTCTGACCACCTTCCTCTGATCTGACTTTTCTGCCTGCTTCCTAGGTCTTGTCTCTGGTAAGAAGGATGGCCATCTTCTTAGATCAGGCACCTCTGACAGAGAACATGGAGAAAGCAAGGCAGAGATGAGCTGTGTTTGTTTGATTAGCAGGGAATGAAGATGGACAGGACTGAAGTAAGGCAACCCTCCATCAAACTCAATAGGTGTCTGATCAAATACAACAGCCCCACATATACAAGGACATTGGTATTGATCCCACACCGAGACAGACTAATGTAAAAGCAAACATTTTCCAAAATTCTCATGAGAAAAAGCAGCATTATTTCTCCTCATCTTCCTGCAGGCAATGGGGAGGCAAGACAAGGAACAAAGCAAAATCTTCCAGACCAGTATTTCAGACTTTCCACAAGTTCTGGCAAATATTGTAACACCAGTTAGGCTGGTTGCATCCATTAAAACTATTTTACTAACTGCAGCAATACTTATCAATTCGACTTTTGACAGTGACAGTGGTAAATGTTCAAGAATGTAAAATAGAATTTGATCTAAAGTGCCATGACTTAGGGTCCTAAATGTCAGCCTGTAATGCTTATCTTTCACCTTCTGATTATAGGAAAATGGAGAGGCAATAAAATGAGGTTATGGAGGGAGAAGAAAAGGAAGAGCAAAAGAAATTGTGGCTAGCAAAGGTTAAAACAGCAAGCAAAATCATAATAAAAGTATTAAAAAGTGAAAAAAGTATAACTTTTGACTACATATGACTACATAATACAGATAAAAGTGTTGAGAGAAATCTATAGCTGCAAGAGAGAGGTGAAAGACTGATTTGTGAGAAAAAGGTATGGAAGAAAATGAAAGGGGGAGATAAAATAAATAATGAATGTACAAAATGTGTTAGAAGAACAAATGCAAAAAGAGGAACCTAATTTGTGTAACATAACAAAGAACCTGCAAATATTTAAAAATTAAGTATTCTACTAATCCTTTAAGAAGTGTATGCCTTCAAATTCAGGTAGGACAGAAATCTAAGGTTTACTCTCTCAAACATGCATTTCATTGTCTAGCCACCTTTAGATAAAAATTATAAATACCTGATTCTCGGGCCTTGTCTAAGGTTTTTTGGTCTGATTGTTTTTTGGGGTTTTTTTTGGTTTTTTTTCTTAACAAAGTTGCATCTGCACATATGAGGCTGTGAAGTGAGTGAAGTTATCATTCTGTGTTATTACAGTGTGGACTCTCCAGGAAAACGCTAAAACATTTTCTGTAATATCTACCTTCAGCAGAAGTATTACTGTTCAGAGTTCTGGATGCAAGAGTCAAGAAACAGGCTGATTTTTTTTCCCAGCACTTCTTGAGAGACAAAGTTCCTGACCCATCTCTCTGCCAGAAGAGAAGCTCTGTGCACACTCAGTGGGACAGTAACTCCTCTGTTTCACATTTAAAAAGTTTAAGCTGCTCTTACGACTTCTATTTTGTTCTGTAAAGCAGTTGGTTACTGTTGAAACAAGTGAGTGTTTTATAATTGCCTTCTGTGGCTTTGACCCTTGAAGTGTATGTGGAGAACAAGATGATCCAAACTTACTGTAGAAGAGAGTTGCACCAAACAGCCCATCTCCAAGGTTTTCCAAACAAAAAAAGTGTTTACAATTTTATTGGAAAAAGAAGGCATTTTGCTGCTCCTCCATTTTTTTTCCCGTGTATTTCTGAACACTTCCTCTTAAATGCCATCAACAGCCTACTGGAACCTGTGCTCTTTTGGTTACTGGTCCAGAAACATCACAAGTATTTGTTAGGCCATCTCTGAAAGTCCTGACAGAAGACAGGGATGAGAGGGGTAAAGGATAGCTGCAGGAATTTGAGGTCTAGGACAAAAAGCCTGATCTCTCTCTATCAGATGAAGGCAGAAGAGTAATGCAGCAATTTGGCATTAATTCAATGTGGCTGAGAGCTTCTGCTGGGAACCCCTCTGAGATCAGAGCTATGTGGTACTTGACACAGTTTTTTTCTAAATGTATTTTATTATGCTGTAAATGTAATCTATTTAGTTTGGAAATATAACTATACTGCATAATCTTCCAAATAAATGCAATGGGTTTTCTTTCTTTGGGAACTTGATTTCCGTTAATAAGAGATATTTTTGAAGCTCTGAGCATGTCTTCATCCTCTCTTACTCTCTCTTGAAAATACTGATGCCGTGCCTCTTCAGACAGTGCCTTTTTGTGTAAAGAGGCACCAGAAAAAAATCTTACCAGACAAAGGATGTAGAGGTTTAGACAAGATCGGTTTGGGGGCTTAACTGATTGTCAGCAGTGGCAGCAACACAAAATGCAAAACCTCTTGTCAAAGAAAGGTTATCTGAAGGTGTCTGGGTTTAGAGAATGTCTTCTTCAGCCACCCTCACACATCACACTGGCATGTACTGTTGTAGGTAGATGTTGTCTTCTTCAGATAATGCATCTATCATCATGCAAATCGGAGCAATCAGTGACATCTTATTTATCAATAATTCTGTTATTCAGGGCAAAACACATGCAGTTTCAACTGCTTTGGGTCAAGAAGTGGCATCAAAAATATGCCTTGGATGAAAAAATTATTTGGGGATGATGGAATGCATGAACACCATCACATTCTCCAGGTATATCACACACCTGAATATGATCAACTGCTATTTGATTGACATAATTCCATAAGGTTATTCCTCATAATGATGCAAAAATAAATTTGAAATTATGTAGTAACTTCCAATATAATGTATATGATATAAATATGATGTAAAGATCCTAATAATCTAGGATTTTTAATTTTAAGATTTAGATAACCAAATGGTTGGCTAGCTACAAAAGTCCTTGTCTACACTTCTGAAAACTGATTTTGACTTTTAGTCCAATTATATAGTACAAGATTACCATGTGAAATTGATGCCAGCAACATTTTCCTCAGCTTGGCCTCACTGTGCTTAGGGCTATGATATTTCAAAAGTAGTGACTTAATTTTGTAATCTGGTGCCCTTGTGACACTTACAGTTATAATTATGGAGCCTAATTAAGTGACAAGGACTGGATTTCTAGATGGCATAAGATATTTATTCATCATCGTGCAGTACTTTTCATCATAGAATCATATCAGAGGCCGGCTAAAGTTGGAAGAAAGATAATCCACACCTCCCACCATGGCTGGGGACATCTTCCACTAGATTGGGTTGCTCAAAACCCATTCAGTCTGATCTTAAACACTTCCAGGGATGAGGCATCCACAACTGCTCCAGGAAAACTGCTCCAGTGCCTCACCAGCTGCACAATAAAGAACTTCTTCCTGTTATTAATTTAACCTACTGACTTTCATTTTGAGGCCATTACACCTTCTCCTATCACTCCACGCCTGTGTAAAAAGTTCCTCTCCAGCTTTCCTGTAGGCCCCTTTTAGGTCCTGGATGTCACTGCCAGGTCTTCATAGAGACTTCTTTCTTCCAAGCTGTGCAACCCCAGTTCTCTCAGCCTTTCTTCATTGCACAAGTTTGTCCCCATCATCAACAAAGATGTTAAAGAGCACTGGTCTCATGACTGACCCTCAAGAAACATCACAGGTCAATGGTCTCCATTTCAACGTTGAGTTGCTGAGCTCAGCTCTTTGAATGCATTCATCCAGACACCTTCTTATCCACCAGGTGTCCTTCAAACCCATGGCTTTCCAGTTTAAAGACCAGTTTAAAGATGCTGTGTGGGACTGTGCCAAATGATTTGCACAAGTCCAGGTAGGTGATGTCAGTTGGCCTTCTCTCATCTATCAGTGCTGTAATCCTGTTATAGGAGGCCACCAAACTTGCCAGACACGATTTTCCCTCAGTGAAACCATGATGGCTGTGACCAACCAGTTTTTTACATATTGTTTTCTTTTGCACAGTTCCGGTGCTTGCATTCCATCTCCTGTGTGGATAAACTTATGTACTTGCAGAGTGAAGCACTCAATGTGAAGATGGGAGATTCATGTCTTTGACAAAGAACTGGATACCAAACAACTGAAATCCCAAAGTACACAGTACATATTCAGCAATGTTTGCCCAGGGTGTGTGCTCGACTAAAGACTTGACATGGTGAGCAAACACAGATTGCCATGAAGTGATCAAATATTCTCTAAGAGGTGTCTGTGGGCAAGCAGTTGTGGGGTAGAGCCTCACTACAAAAGCATGTGGCTATTTTCTCATCCCCTAGGGCCTCGTGGGTGGAGTGGTGGGAAGAGCTGGCATTGCAGATCCTTTCCCTGTGTTCTCCCCACAGGAGCTGGTGGGGACTGCAGAGACCGATGAGCACGTGGTGCTGAGGGGTGGTTCCGTCTCACAGGCTTACAATGGACTTAGAAGTCTAGGGACTGTCATTTTGTCCCCACAGTGGCACTGCATGTACTAAGTTAAAGATCAATGGAGGTTTCTTCTCCAACATTTTCAATGAGCTTGTGTTGTCTTAGTACATTCACCTCCTTCTCATTGTTCTCATGGATATCTGACAGCAGTCTGTTTCCATGACATAGGTCACAGTATGTGTCATGGGGGGAGAAGTATAGGACATAGTACAAAAATAGTATTTTAGTTATTCTTCAGGAAGATAATGTTTGTTGTGCGAGGTTCTCAGCTCTCATAGGAAATCGCTGGGTTTTGTTTTGTGTGTTTGTTTTGTTTTTTTATGAGTACATCTGTTTAGCATCTGAATTTCTAAATAACAAAATTAAATAAAGCACAAGGTTAACCCATGTGAGGTCGTAAGTCTGTGGGTCCTTAAGAAGGGAATTTTGAATTGCTTCAGTTCTGCTCTGTAGCAATGACTATTTCCATGTGGATCTTTATATATGATCTGAAAACACAGGAATGTGGAAGTGAGATCAGCATGATCTGCAGCTTTATACCTCTCTGTCAACTGTACTTCAAAATGTTTAGCTTTACAAAGTCATCTTCCTCAGCTGATGGGAGAATAAATGATCAGTAAATTGAAATAACCATAGGAAAAAATGCAATTAACTATTTCTTGGGACACACATGTACTGGTGATTGAGCTACACAATCTCAAAGAATGAGTTTGCAGATACCACTAATGCCATTGCTGCTGTTTGGAAGTTGGCACATGTATGTCTGAACCATGTCCATATAAAGCCAAGGATTCTCTAGGCTGTGGATTCAGTCGCTGTGTGGCTGCTCTCTGACCCTCTGTGGGGTGACAGACACCCAGCCACAGGTTCACATCACACAGAGAAGCCATAGAATCACAGCTGAGTTGGAAGATACCCACGAGGACGACAGAGTCAAAACCCTGGCTCTGTATACAACAATCCCCAACACTTCCCTGCCTGTGGAGTCTGAGGCTGGCAGGTGCACAGCTGCCTGTGGCCTTCCTGGTCAGAAGCTGGAATGTACACAGTGATTTTTAAGCAAATGCATGGACCAAAAATGCATAAAACAACCTAATAAATGATATACTTCCAAATTTCAGGATTATTTTGGTTTTTAACACATCAGTAACATCTTTTTCATTGTGGTTTCTTAGGTACTTGTGCATTAGGAAACACTGCTGGTGAGTGTGTCAGATTTCAGATTCCAGCTGATATAAACTAAGGCATCTTCACCTACAATGTAAAGTTCCCATGACCATGTAAACTAATACAAAATGCGGTCCATGAAATGTAGACAAAATAGCTGACAATGCACTACAATGCATACAACTCTCAAAGAGTCTCTAGTATGACTTATGTATTACAAGTTACTAAAAGTCCCAATTAACTCCTACCTCAAATAAAGTACTAAGACAAGTTATTTCATGACTTTTACAAGACTGCAAGTTTTCACAGGGAATAATTGGCACTGGAAGCAGCAAATATCACCCTTGACTTCTTTCTAGGACTCAAGCCAGTGACATGCTTCACTGACTTCTGACATCAGACTTCAAGATTTAAGCCTTCATGACAGCCATGGGGAATAAAATAACTGATACCTCAGAGTTCACTGAGTAAAAACATTCTCTCCAAAATGTAATATCAGATTGAGCAAAATTCTCACTGAGAAGTGTCATTGAAGATGAGAATTTTGCCTGTCCATCTATGAAGCCGAATTCCAGACCACTTGTAAGTAACTTAAAGTACCATCTCAATTCTAAAAAGCAATGAGAAAAATACACCTTAAAAAAGAGAAAAAAGAGGAAAATCTCGGCTTATGTGCAGACTTGGAAAACCCCCTAGAGACATATTATTCAATCCCTATGTCCAAGATCTTAATACACCACAAAATGATGTGGGGGAAAGAATTTCCTGTTGCTTTCATCTGTGTGTACACATATAGAGTGTAAAAAAGTTCAGTTTAGTATTATATAGCAGCCCACTTAATAAGTGCAGCTATACTAAAATGAAACTTCATTTTTATTCATGTGACTCTCTGCTCTCCAGGCAGGAAATTCTGACACAGACATTCTTATTTTGATTTCTTTGTGTACATGCCAGTTCTGATTTTTATCTTGGCGATTGTAATAATGTTCAGCAAAAAACTTACCTATTTTCTTTATACTCCGGTTTGTAAAGTACACTAAATTCTGCAGGAGTCCCTCAGGACCTACTAGGAATGAGAAGCATTTTGTTTTTCCAGATGGTCATGTAAAGCTTGTTCTTTATTGATTATTGATGATCTGTAGATTCAATCATAGAAAGAGGTGCTCATAAGTTCATAATTTTTTTTGGCTAAACTGTACTGATTCTTTTTTACACAGGAAAATTGAGTTACCATGCAGGGATACATGCCCCTTAAGCTCAGAGTGGATTTTTTATGTGGGGATGTGCATCTTGCTGAGCATCAGACAGAGGTTTCTAGGCCAAGAGCAGTCTGAGATGGTGCTTGAGCCTGTGGGGTGCACCAGGGGCTGCTGGAACCCCTCTTACCCTGTGAATGGGACTGTGCATACTCTGCTTGCCTTCTATACTCCAGAGAAACATTCAGCTGCCTTCTTTACTCACTAGAGCCTCCTCTAAACTCCATTTCCCTTTTTCTTTCCATTCTCCTCATCTCCTAGGTCCTGCTTTGATATGACATTTCCCTGCAGTCATCTAATCTCTTTGCCCTCTGAGTGTTGAGCAAATGAATATAAATGGCAGGCTGGCCCTCGTGCAGGCTCACTTTGCTGCAGAAGAAGGAATACAAGAAAATAGCACCGTAGATGTTCTCATTACAGCCAGGAGGCTTTGGGACATATTCTTTAAGATCATTGTCTAGCCTGACCAAATCTGTCACCTTATGTATACACACATATTATTAGAGACATTTGTCTATGGGAAGTTGTCCAGACCCCTGTCCAACAGCTGGCACTTTGCAGCACCAGTCACTAAAGGCCTCAAGCCTGGTAAATAATTTTTAAATATTTCCATGCAGGATTGCCAGTTTGTTTGGACCTTTCAGCTGATTCAGCACTGGAGCAGTGATTAATGGTTTGCTTATTTTACAGACTAACAGCCCACAAGCCAATTGCCCACTAATATTTCCCTGATGAGCACAGACTTATTTCTGTGTTGCAGTAGGTTGCTGAGAAACTAAACTCCTACATTCCTAGACTGTTGATTTTGGTAACGACTGCATGAAATGGCATGCCTATTATCATATTTAAACTTAGCACGTAGCCCTGTTTATTTACCATAGGTCATAAAGCTGACTGAAAAACTACCCAGAATTTAATTTCAGCATAAAAATTATTTTGAAATTAAATTTATGGGGGAAAAAATTGAAAAAAAAGATTGCTTCATTAAAGGACAAAAAAGATTGCTTCATTAAAGGACAAAAGAGATGGAAGTAAAACATGGGGGAAAAAAATGAAAGGAAAAGGGAATATATTGGTTGATTGACATAGGCTGTTCTTACAGTTTGTACAACAAAATACTACTTTCCCAAATAAATAAATTTTTCCATATATTTTTAAATTATTAAAATTATTTGTTTCTGCTTTCCAGATATTTAAAATCTTTCATTGTACAAATGCAAACTAAACTGTGCTAAAGAAGTTGGTTTTGAAGTTCATTCTAAGGAATGAGATAAAAATGTGGTATGGTAAAAACATAGAGGTTTTCCCTTTTCATCTCTTCCAGAGCTGAAAATGAAAATTTTGGTTATATACTACTCCAGTGTTTTCAGGGTTTGAAGAAAAAATTTGACTTTTGCTGAATAAATGCAAGGAGAAACATAGTACTGCAATTTCAAACCCAAAGAGAAAAGACAGAAAGAGGGACTGAGTCTCATTATTTACAATTTTGTTCTTTTTTCAGGCTCTCTTGTGTCTAAAGAATTTAGAATATCTTAGAAGATAATAGCAATACCAAAGTTCCATTTTAAATGCATTCATAGCTCAAAAGGACTTGGAGGGTGTCAGGCTGGGGATGGGTTGTTAGGTTTGGTTTTTAAACATCAACCATTTAGGTTGTAAATCAAGTGTGTGCTTCCTGAAACTGTCATTTCAAAGGACGGGGATGAAAAAAACTGCAAATCTCTCTGAAAACTCACAGGCTACATGTTTGTCATATTTAAACTTTTATCTTGATTATCCAAAAAATTGCTGATGGAATTTTTGGACCACGCTCCCTTGCCATTACTTTCTCATCTTCCTCCCTTTTTATTAAGGCTGATGAATTTAAGTCAATACATTTCAATGCTTGGAAGCAAGCCCAACAAGATATTGACTGCCAATATGTTTGTGTTTATGTCTTTCCATAAACTCAAGGGAACTGAAGTATTCCGCACTTTGCAGAAGCGGGTTCATTGCTGCAGCAAGGCCAAGATGAGTCCCGCACTGAAGTCTAAGGAAATTTCAATTCACTCAAACCTGTTGATCACCTCAGCCATGGAAGAATCATGAAATGCCATTTGCCTTGAGAGAAACCTTTCAGTCATGCTCAAAGCTGGCACAGAGCAGAGAGCTGAAACTGCAGGCAGGCAGGCAGGTTTTTTTTCTTCCAGGAGAAAAATTGCAGAATCATAGAATTGTTTAGGTTGGAAAAAACCTTAAATGTCATTGAGTCCAGCCACTAACTGAGCACAGACACATCCACTATAAAACCATGTCCCTAAAAGCCACATCTAAACATCTTTTAAATATCTCCAGCAATGGTGATATCTACTTTCAACCACTTTACTGGGAAGCCTTTTCCAGTGCTTGAAAATCCTTTTGGTGAAGGATTTTCCTAATAGCTAATATAAATCTCCTTGGTGAAACTTAGAATTAACGGTAGAGTGATTATAATTGGAAAGGACCTTGAAGATCATGTAGTTCCAAAACCTGCCATGGACAGGAACATCATTCACTAGATCATGTTGTTCGGAGCCCCATCCAACCTACCTTTTAACACCTCCCGGGTAGGGCATTCACAGCATATCTGGACAACTTGTTCCAGTGCTTCATCACTCTCTGAGTAAAAAAATCTCCTGTTTTTCTAACCTAAAATTCCTCTCTTTCAGTTTAAAACTATTGCCCTTTGTCCTATTACTATCTACCCATGCAAAAATTCCTTCTCCCTTCTTTTTTTATGTCTCCTTAAGGTACTGGAAAGTCATGATGTGGTCTCCCTGATGCCTTCTCTTCTCCAGGCTGCACAACTCTCTCTCAGCCTGTTCCTAAGAGAGGTGTTCCATCCTGCTGATCATCTTCATGCCCTCCTCTGGACCCATTGTAGCAGGTCCATGTTTTTGTTGTCCTAAGAACGCCAGGGCTGGATCCAGCACTCCAGGTGGGGTCTCACAAGGATAGAGTAGAGAGGCAGAATCACCTCACTTGCTCTGTTCTAAAAAGCATGCTGCTCTTAGATGTAACCCAGGACACAATTCGCCTGCTGGGCTGGGAGCTCGCACTGTTGACTTATGTGCAGCTTTTAGTGACAAGAACCCCCAAGTTCTCTCCTGCAGGGATGTTCCCAGTGAGTTCTTCCAATTTGCGCCCGTGTCCAAGATTGCCCTGATTGAGGTGCAGTCCTTGACTTGGACTTGTTAAACTAAATAAGGTTCTTGTGGGCCCACTTCTCAAGCTTGTCCAGGTCCCTCTGGATGGTACCCTCTCCTGCTAACTTCACTCAGCTGTATGTCATCTCCAAACTTGCTGAGAATCTACCTGATCCCACTGTCTGTGCCATCAAAAAATGTATCAATGAGCATTAGTCCCAAGACACAGCTCTGAGTTCTATGGACAAAGAGTCATTCACCACAAATCTTTGGCCGTGTCCATCCAGGCAATTGCTTATTCACTGAATAGTCCATCCACCAAATCACATGGGACAGTATGAAAATCTTGCAGAAATCTAGATAGGTGATGTCTGTTGGTCTTTTCCTGTCACCATTGCCGTCACTCTCTCTGCCAGGAAAGACACCAGGCTGGTCAAGGATGATTTGCCTCAGTAAGGCTGTGCTGCCACGCTGACTGCCTCAAGTCACCTCCTTGTGTTTTATGTGCCATAGCACAGCTACAAGGAGGATCTGCTCCATGATCTTCCCAGACAGAGAGGTGAGGCTCCCTGGTCTGTGGTTCCACAGATCTTCCTTTCTCCTCTTTTTAAAAATGGGAATGGTGTTTCCTTTTTTCCAACTACTGGTGACTTTGCCTTGGCAACAGCGTCAGTCAGTTTCCTCAGGACTCTGGAATGTATCTCATCAGGTCACATACACTTGGGGCCATTCAGCTTCATCCAATGGTCCTGAACCTGCTCTTTACTTTCATTGGGAGGGACTTCAATGCTCCTGCACCTACCCAAAGGATCACGGACTCGAGACACATAGGAAACCTGATTGTCAGTGAATACTGAGGCAAAGAATTCAGTGCCTCAGTTTTCTCCGTATCTGTTGCAACTTCCTTGAAGTCATTTCATGTTGTCCTATCTCTTGCTACCTGGGGGAAGAGACCAGCTTCCACCTCCCTACAACATCCCCTTGGCTGGTTATAAGAGTTATAAGTTATAAGGGAACTGAAATGCTAAAATCTGGAAGTGATGGGAGTGTGATGTGAAGATTCTCTGTGCAGCACCTCTAGGTAGCTATAGCACAGATAATCAAGGAATTACGTGGGTTAATTACAACTGAATCACTGACCATAAAATGACACACCATCAAAAACAAAGAGTGCCAAGTGGATTGATTTCCAAAAGTTGCAAATTTCTAGGAACTCAGTTTCTGCAAAGTGTCAGAGAAACAGAAACTGGGAAAAATAGGGACATTCCAGACGTTAAATCTTCTGGAATTGTTAGCCATCTCTTCCCAGAGAAATGGGTGAGTCACTTATCAGTTGTCATCTGCTCCACAACCCCATCACTACCACAGCCCTCAAGAAATGAGCAAGTTAGTAATAAATCCCATATTTTAAACAGGAAATGATTCTTCAGCTGGGGATGTGTAAAAAAGAAACAAGCTGCTGTCTTCCAAAGGGCATGTAGTGAAATAACTGTGCTCCTCAGTCAACCCTAGAGAAATTTAATGGTTTGACTCTGCTGACTTAGTGTCCTAATGACTTCTATTGGGGCAGGAGCAGGTTGTGAAGTAAATGTTATACAACTGAGATAGAGATGAGACTGTGTTTGGACTCTGGAGTGTGAAGGGAAGTATCAGGGACACTGACCTGGTTTTATTCTGAGACTTCTTTTGCCTTGCTATAGTTCCTGGCTGCAGCCTACAGCCTCTCTGCTCCTGATGCACCAAGGGACAGCAGACCAGCCATGTAAGGCAAAGGCCATGGCTATACTTAGGTCAACAGAAGGCAAAGCAACTTATGAAAAACTCCTTCCTCCACCTTGTCTTCCCTTCCAAAAACTTTGTGCTTTCCTGACATACAGATTACAGGAAAACAGAAAGGACTTATTGACACTGTCAGTGGGGTAAACAGATTCTAACAGAAGACAAAGTAGGGGATAGAGACAATAATTCGATTTTTTGATGAATAATAATTCTGCAAATTTTACATGTCTGCTGTCAATTAAAAAGGTCAGAGCTGGATTGAAGCAGAGCAATTTCCTTGCTTGTAAGTAGTGGTGGCTAAACTAATATTGAACCTAATCTCCCTCATGCACAAACCCTGTGTGAAACAGTAAGTGTTTTGAGGTGACTTGAGCACCATCCTGTTAGGTCTGCACAGATGGGTCTTTTCTCTTCTTGTGTTAAGTTCCCTCAGGGGAATACAATCATCAGTCATTCAGCAGCTTTATAGACTGGGAGACACATTCTGCTGATCTTGCTTAAGGGTGAGTCTTTGTTAAGGACATTTCACTCATGCTAGCACTTAGATGTTATGCCATGTCAATGTGGACCCTTCTCAATCTTTTCCTGGGTGACAGCTTACAAGTCTTTAGAATATGCTTGTGTCTTCCAACAGTTTGACACTAAAATGATGACAAAATACTAGCAACAGAAAATTAGCTCAAATATATTTAGGCATTGGTGAGATGTGAGCCTAATTTTTTTTAGTGCATAGTTCTCTCATAAAAAACCCAAACAAACAAAAAACCAAACCAAACCAAAAAACCCCTAAAACCCAACAACCAAAGCAACCAACCTAAGTTCTGTTTTTGGAACTGACAAAATACTTGTTTCAAAATGCATCTTCACCAGTTAGAAAGATGTTAGAGTAAATTGCATAACAGTCATGCATATCAGAATTTTAAGTAAGGGAGAGACCTTGTTGACAAATACGCTGATTAATAAAGGCAACAAAACACTATGCAATGTGATGGATTCTTAATTTTTGAAAACCCACAGTCAACGGTGAATTCAAAACACAAGATTTAATTGAATGCAAACTGAATTTAAACACAGATGAAATATGACAGCTTGTGATAAAAAGAAGAGGAGCCCAATGGTTCCTGGTGGCCTGGAAATCTGTAATGGAGCGCAATATTGAAAGATGCTAGTTTTCTTAAAATACTTTTAAACTACCAAGTCTGCTTCAGCTACCTTTGCTGTCAGTAGTACATGACTGACTCAGCACCCTCTATAGCATTTTATAATGGAGATTCTCCCTGTAAACTTGTCAACAGCAATAGTTTTGTTTTTTTCTCTTTTACTCCTTTTACTTCAAATTTTTCTCTTTTATCTTACTGCATTTGGACATGCTGTTAGGCTACTGTTAATACTGTTGCTCCTTCAGTACTCATCTATGTGTAAGGCTCCTATTGCCAAAGTTTTTGCTCAAGCTTTTATATTCTTTTTAAATTGGCAGTATTACAAGTTTAGGCATGCTACTGCTAATCTTTCTTTTCTGACAGCAATACTTTGCCAATGACAGTAAAATTTTCTGGTTCAGCTCAGGAATCTTTAATGTGAACCCACTTATTCAGTCCAACAGACGAAGTGCATAAAACCCACCCCCAGACAGTTCCCTAGGTCTAAACCACATTTGTAGAGAGCTGAGCAGTGTCCTAAATGAAGAAACAATTCAATGGCTGTTGCAGTGCATGATTGAGACTTTCAAAGTTTTATATGTATTTTATTTATTTTGTGTTGGTGTTCCTTCCAAAGTCCCTTCACCGATTCCCAAACCCCCATGGTATCTCCCAGAGGGGAGCCCCTTGTCAATCACCCTGGTAACTTGAGGGGAGATCATCTCCCATTCGGCCAGGTGCCCAACACTTGCCCCTTCCAATTGTTCTGTTAAGTGCCCCTGCCCTGTGCCACCCAACCCCTTTTTTCCCCGTTGGCCCGAATTTTCCTGCTGCCCCAGGCTGTGTCCTGGGGTACAAAAAGGAGAAGGACAGGCCAGGCCGTGTTTTTTGCATGTGGAGCTGCATTGAATAAACACCTTCCAAACCCACGGCAGAGCCCACTCTTCATTTCCAAGCCTTATCCACGCTCAGCCAGCTGATCTGAGGAACCCACAAACTGTTTAGGTTGGTCTGGGATTTACTGCTAGGCCAGTAAGCAGCCCCCAAGGAGAAACCACCACAAATGGCTATTAGTTTTCTTTCATTTTTCAATACTCTCTCTTTCTCTCAGTCAGAAAAACTCCTGCAACCTTTATAAATTCATGAGTAAACTCTGACTTGTTGCTTCTTAGAATGCTTTTATATTGTGTTGTGGGAAAATAGTCTGTGGTTTTGTGTTTGAGTAGAAATTTTTTGATAAATGTTCTCAAGCTGGGATTTTTAAACACATACACAGACACACACACACATGGTCTGTTTTGACAGTTCTGGAACAATCAGGCTGTAGGTGATCAAAGCTTGTGACACAACACTCCATGGAGACAAGTGAGACAGATTGGAGATAACTGTTACAGCTCTGTGGAACTGCACAGGTAGCTGCGTCTCTCTGACATATCCTCTGCCTTTAATTTTAACATCACTTTTCCCAAGCAAGTTTGGAATTGCTTCAGTTTATGTTGATGGCTATGCAAATTTTTTATTTTCAAGTACAACTTCATTACCTGCATTTGGATTTCATTAGAAGCATGACCTGGAGCCATTGCTCGTACATTTTCCTAATTGCATAAATCACTCAAATGAGCTTCTACAATATACATTTCCAAATAGCACCATGAGAATCTCACAGTTTCTCATGAAATCAGTTGAGACAAAACACAACAGCTTTTGAGGAATGCTAGGGAAGGAGAAAAGAGATACAAGTACAGGAAATAATGACTGGCTTAATGAAGACACAGAAAGAAGTTCTCATCATGTTTTCTTGTAATATCAATGTAGGCAGGGTAGTTACTTTGTAAACATAATTGAACAAACTGAAAAATCATGGAAAAAGTTCTAACACTCACAAGACATATTGAATTAATGCATTTCACTTTAAAATGTTATACTGAAACAAAGAGCTTAGCAGGATAAAAAGCTTGAATTAGACAGTCATAGCATGTTAGGAAAAACTAACCACAGTTTATCCTGTGACAGAAACTCTCCTGATTGAGGTGATAACCCAGCCTAGAATACCTGAAACTACCTTAGCATGGTGACCATTTTAAATATTAAGAGTAATGTTCTTGTTTGTAATTTTCATTTCCAAGTTCGAAGTGATGTTCAAAAATTAGTGAAAAATCTGTGTGTCCTTTGCTATATATTATCAGCTGCTAGCTGCTGCCTCAGATCCCCTTTGCACAATCTACTCTTCTGGGGGAAGAGGTAACAGCTACTCTTCCTCAAGAAACAGGACTGCTACTGCTACTCAGGGTGACATCAGTTATGTTGAGGTCTAGGTATTCATTTGGTCAGCTAAATTCCTTAAAACTACATGAAATGTATACCTACAAACTGGTTAGCATCAATTCATCAAAAACCCATCTCTACTGAAAGCAAGAGGATATGAAGGAAAAACATATCTTTTACAAAGCCTGTTCTTACAAACATCGGTCTAAGACTTGCACCTCAAATATATGTGGTTTCAGTCTTTTTCAACACAGGCAATTTCTCTGCTATAATTTTTTTCCTCTCTGGCCTTACTGCCACAGCTGTCTGCAGAGAGGCTTATATTGGAAAGCAGGGCCTGTGTTGTCACTGTACATCAGATTTTCTCAGCTTTGCAGTGTGTCCACCTGATGTTCATATACTTGTGGAAGTAGAAGTGATTTTGAATAAGGCTGGTATTTCACTCTCTGCTATTTTCTGTGGTAAACAGCTTGGCTTAGAGCAGCTGTTGAGTAGAAGAAGTGACAGTGGCTTGATACACACAGCTGTCACTGACCACTGATAAATTCAGTGCAGAAGGAAGGCTGAGTAAAATGTGTAGAGCCACAAAAACAGAAATGAAAGTACAAGTGGGTTTTTCAGATGTCTTTGGGGACTGCTAGATGTGGACAGATTTCCCTTCTGTCATGCAATTTAACGTGGAGCAATCTATGGATGTTTTCAAATTGTGTTCCCAGAAATCAGTTTGTAAGTGTTGACTGGTGTGGGGTAACTGGAACAACTAGTCACTTTGCAGTAAGGTAACACCCAGTAACATAACTTCCAGTAAATGTCTATAAAATATTATTATGGATGCAAGTTAATATAGAAATGGCAGAGCAGTTGTGTTTCATTTAGTATTCACACAGTTGTTAATAATCAAAGACCAGTTTTCCTCACCACTAGTTCTGTGACTGAAACGTGGTTATCTTTTAAACATGTGTCTTTACCTACAAGACAGCATATATGTATAAAGGAACAGAGGCAGATCCCCTTAGAGATGAAATGTAATATCCCGTAAGGGAAAAATTAAATGTCATCAAGTGGAGATTTTTAATTGCCATAACTATAAACTACAGATTCAAGACAGGTGTCACTTTCTACTGAATTATTTTGAAATTTAATGTAAGAGACAATTAAAGGAAAACCCACTAGCTACATTAATCAATATTTTTTGTAGGGAGTTTTCTATATTTTCTTCTTAGTCGTATCATAGAATCATTGAATCATAGAATCACAGAATCATAGAATCAGAGAGTGGCTGGGTTGGAAGAGACCTGAAAATTCTTTTAGTTCCAACACTTTGGCTATGGGTAGAGACACCTCCCGCTAGAGCAGGTTGCCCAGACCCCCAGATCCAGCCTGGCTGTGAAACTCCCAGGCAGGTGGTATCCACTACTTCTCTGGGAAAATACCACCTAGTAATTTAATCATCCAGTCATCTTGCACTTCAGCCTCTTAGAAAACATCTTTAAGTATGGATATCTACTTCTTCTAGTCCTCTGAATTTATCTCTCTGTACATTTTTTGTATGGTCACAGAGTGGATATCAATAACACTAGGACTTGCATAGAAATATTGGTGTCCTTTAGGAACTGAAACAGGAAAATGACATCACCTATTCCCAATTCATTACCGTTGAAGAGCTGGAACACATATGCCAGTGATGACATCTTTGACATGGGAAGTTTAAGCTTTCTGAAAATTGAAGAAGTGACTCAGATATAGGAAGACAGTTTTTTATTCTTGTTCTGCAGTCTAGTTTGTTGAATTAAACACTGTGAGGTTTGCTGGTCTGGAGTAACTTTCAACTTTTCAGTACCTGGGTATTATGCAGAGAAAAGAAGGGAGACATTATCCTGAATAAAAAGTCATCTTGTACTTTTTATCAATAGATCAAAAGACTCCAAAGTAAAGTTGACAGGTAGTCTTGATTTGACTGAAGATGTGATTTTCTGATTTGAAAAACAAATCCAAAGACATAGAAAGTTACCTTTTTATCCTGCCTAACAAGATATAAAGGATCTGGTTTTGTGCAAAGCCATTTTTGATTGCAGAATGTCTACACAATATGCTAGAATATGCAATTTTAAAGGTAGGCACAACTTAAAAAGAAAACATGTTTACAGAGGCAAGACTTTATATGGTTAGGGAGTTATTTTCTTTTTAAATCTTCACAATGGGCTAAACCATCTATCAGATAGATCAGTGACTCCACTCTATCAAGTGTAATATTGACCTTACAAAAAGCTATCTCCTCCCAGGGATTTTGTTGCTCTCATATGATCAAACCATTGGTGTTATTCACAGGTTATTCACACAGGAAAAATCCAAAAGGCAGCTGGAGGCTAAAGCTGAAGGGTCTTTTCTGTATCATAATAGACCCTGCATCTGAAAGCAATGCTCATCTGCTTGATCCAGAGAGAGCTTGTCCTAATCTAACAAATATTTTTCCATAGTGTCCATGAACTGAATTTCAGTATGTGGATTATGTCTACATTACTCACACTCAATGGTCCAATAAGTTGTCAGGTATTAGCCAAAAGAGGATGATTTTTCCTCTGGACTCTCACTGGTGCTAGAAAAGAAATTTGTGACAAGCTGACCAAAAGACTCCAAGACACAGGAAAAGATCCTTGACTTTCACCAGTTTTGTTTCTGATTTGAGCTTTAGTGCCTGGCCCCAGATGGAGATCTGACATCAGAACTAGAAACTAATCTTTTCTGGGGAGGAAATCTGCTGGAGGTGGGTAGCTCTTAAGGTAGATATCCCCCAGTGCTCCTGGGGATCCTGAGGTCTTCTACTGATTCAGTATGCCCGAGGCTTCTTGCACCGGCATTTTATCTTCACTGCAGCCCATTCACCACCCTGCATGTGGCATCCTCAGATTTCAATCTCCAGATTTAAATATAGAAGGACTGACATAGGAACATTTGCTCTGCTTCCTAGAGCAGCTCATCATTAACGAGATGATGTTTTCCAGCCAATGCCATCTGCATCCATAGTCCGTTTTACTTAGGCTTTGTAAGATTACAGTCTCCTGAGGAAGTCTGTCCCTCCTTGATCTTGCAAAGTTCTCTTATTTCAAAAGAAAATGTCCTCTAAAATGCACCAGTAATCCATGTTTCATCTTCTTCTAGGGAAAGTGAGCTTTAAAACCCACGGTGGTTAAACTTGTTTCTGTTGTATTCTGTCAGACTACTGAAATATCTTCTGAAGAAAATGAGTGGACTCATAAAGATATTTTATAATCCCAAACCACTCCATCACTGCAAATTAAAAAAATTCCTGTGGTCCTCAGCTGTTATTCCTGCAGTAGTTCTCAGACTGGCCAGTAACCACACTCCTCTGTGTATGCTTTTACCTAAATATTGGTGATTTTAACATGAACTCTACCTTGAAGTAATGGACAGTTTATAATGTGGCAGTTTTACAGACATTATTCATTAAGACTTTTTGGGAAAACTGACATTCTCTTCCTTAAAAATGACCACCAGCAGTCTAAATATCATTAAGAGAGAAAATCTCAGTATTCAAATAAATCATAAATATATAATGTATCTGGTATATCTGTAAGTGGCCTGGAAGTATTGACCAACAGCATACTTAATCAGATGAGACTCCACTCATATTTTCCCAGCCTGTAGCAGTTCCTTTAGGAAATTTCTCACCTGCACAGACTTATCTTTAATGTATTTTGAAGCCTGGCTGTCTGTTCTGCTCCCAGGTTCTCTGTTTCCCTCAGGCTACAGAAGGTGCAGCATGCCAGTCTTCACCCAGCTCTTCTGCTGCTGCTTCTGTGGAAACTCAAAGGCTTTGCCCCTGGCACTGCGCTACAGAAAAAGTCACACAGGATATCTGATTGCTTCGTTCTGCCTTCCAGACACTCAGAGAGTTTGCAGAAGGCACTTACTTCTTCACAGAGGTAATAAATAAAGTACTTCTAGGCATAGTGGGGTGGAAGGTTGGGACCCACAGAGGGGATCTCACAGGAGAGGGGAATCATTGGTGGGAACATGCAGCTGGAGCCAGAGGGAAGGCTGAATCCTGCGGTCATGATCACAGCAAGCTCAGTGAGATCTGCTCCAAACTTCTCACTTGCATGTCTCAGGAGGCATCTAAACCACAGCAAAGCAGGAAGCTAAGTGCAGCACTTGTAAAATAGAAAGAGGAAATACTTAAAAACATTTAAAAGCTCATTTAAACAAATTAATGAAAATAATATTCTGAGGTAAAATTTATGCATGTCTGAATGTTTCCATGACAGATTAGCTCAGTTTGCAGACTAAAGACTGACGTCTTCAGCTTCAGGTTATATTGGGGCTTGACAATAAACCTACATCTTTTTTTCCAGTTTATATCCTTGTCAGAAACAACATAAGCTCAGTTATCCAAAAGGATGGCACATGTTGGTGGCAGCTGATGAGATGAACTCGAGACACATTTTGGCTGATTTAGTTGCAGGTAGCAATTTTTGTTAGAAAATTTTAGAGATGTGATATGGGAAAGTGTGATGAGAAGACAGGAGGAAGAGCAAAGAGAAGCCACTATTACTCATCTGCTTCTGCAGATGATAACTGACAGGCCGGTAAGGTCCCACAACTTCATGGCTCTGGGGAGTGATAGTGGGAAAAATGGAAAAATTGGGTTCACTGATATAGTATTCTGGACACAACAGCAGCAATGTTGTATACATCTCAGTTGTACAAGATTTTTACTTTTATTTATTATATATCCTCCTGTCCTTTTGCATTTGCACTAGGGTACTTGTGCGTGCTGAAACACAACTGCAAATTCAAGGCCTTACTTTTCCTGTGGAGTTAAAATCAATTTGTCTCTACTCTTGGATTTATAACATACTGCAAAAAGGGTATGTTTTGAAATTCAATAGAAAAGTACTGATTTTATTTACTTCCTGAATATAGGATCCCTTTTTGATATTTCATAGGAAAGAAGGTTTTAATGGTGAGAATATTCGTTCACTGAAACAATCTTGCCCAGGGATGTGGTGGGGTCCCATCACTGGAGGTTTTCTAGATGTGGCTGGACAGAGTGATGAGTAATCTCATCCAGGCTGCATCTCTCACAAAATGTTGGACCGGGCAACTTTTAAGATCCCTTCCAGTCTGGGCTGTCCGATGAGTCTATGGTTCGCTGACTTCTTTTTTGCCCTCCTAGGGAGACTTGTGACTAGGCTCCTAAGAAACTGTGTCTGTTGTAACTACTACTTTTTAAAAAGGACAGGACACTGTTTCAATTTTTAATTTTGTTTTTGTTTACTTGATTCTTTGCTCTGTTCTAAGCATTTTATGCTACATGCTGAAGAGAAAACAAATAATGAGTCTTTTGCTATATTATTAGAAGGGATTTGTTTTAGGTCCTAGGCCATTTTGTAATATGCACTTGAGCTGAATGTCTATACAGCTGACTTCCTTTTCTAGCATAGTTTATGAGAACCCTTTCCCACTCCATCTAACATACAGCCTCAGTACTCCTTGCAACATGCCTGGGAGGCTTTGTGGATGCAGCCTTTGTGAGGCCATGCCTGCAAAACATCATCTGCACATCATTTCCACCTCGGGCAGGAAATTCAATACTGCGAAAATGCTGTTCATTTTTCTGGTGAAGGAAATGGAAACTAGAAAAAGAATAAGATGACACTTTAAAAAAAAATGTAATTGAACTCAGTTAGGCTTTTTTTGAATCTTTTCCATCTGCAAATTGGGAAAAGCAATGCAGGCCTCTGCAAAGCTTGAGAGAAGCTATTGTATGGGAAGAGATCTCACACTGCTAAATCTGAAAGACAAAGAAGCAGAAATCTGTCTCTCTCCAGTTTAGATCCTGGGTCTTGTGGGTGTCACCTCTTTAGCTGGTGACCTGGTGACACCTTTTGCAAAAGACACATAAGTCCAGTTGGAGCGGGCCTACAAAACAGCTCCTAGGATCGCTGTTTCCTCAGTGAGTACCCCATTAGGAAAAGTGTGTTAAGGCTTCAGTCCCTGGGTTCTTTAGCAGTTCAGCAACGTCTTTTAGGAACTATTGTATTCTCAGGGGCTCCTTCAAGCACCAGCCCATCTAAAGCTCATTTATTCTGTTCATTAAATGCTGAGAAAACTTCTGCAAGGACTGAAATCCTGTCACTAAAAGGAGGACCAGTGGCAAGGCTGTTTGCTGACCTTACACCCTTAATGGGTTTTCAGTCCTTTGTCACATTATGGAAGTTAAGTCTTCTTACTGGGTCCCCACATGAGTAACCTTGGTTTTTTGTTTTGTTTGTTGTTGAATATAATTTACTATGCCTTTGTTAATTTGATTCAGCCGTAACCTATGTTGCATTTGACCAAAATAAAATTTACCTTTTGGACATAAAAAAATGAAATAAATTTTAAAAACCCTTGAGATGTATTGTTAAAGACTAGTCAAACATACCCTGCAGCAGTCATCTTTTCTGGAATGGGTTCTGTTTTCACTGATTCCATCATCACTCTAGATGGATCTATTTAATACAAACCATAGTGCTGTATTGTTTTGGCTGAAATTATTCTACTTCAGGTGCTGTGTTTCAATCAAATTTTGCCTGTAGGTTAAACAAAGAGATCTCTTTCTTCTCTCCTATGTGCTCATTTACTCTGATCTCTTCTTAGTGCATTCAATGCAAAGGCCTGCCCTAAAATGTCAGGGGCATTTTCATCTAGACACAAAGCAAAGTTTTATGTTATTGAAGAAGATAACCTCATCAGCAACATCGAGATTTACCACATTACAGTTGCCTTTCCACCAGACAAAAAAAAATTAAATTCATCTCTCAAAGATTGGTCACTCAGTCACCATCAACGTTTTTACAGTGCTATTTCAAGGATCTCTTGGAAACAAATCTTGCAACACTTTTCCAAGCTACTTTGGCTGGTGAGGACAGAAAGCTGTGGAGCCAGGGAGACACTCCTGCTGCCACAGGCCACAGCTGATAAGCAGCAATGTCTCCAGGGCCACCACCTGCATTGTATGTCCAGGAGCACTTTGGAGGACCACAGTCACTGTGCCAGACTTAACCAATGCTGTTATCTTTACTGGAGCACTCTTCATGTGCAGAAAATCTTCCCTTTTCTCCTCAGAAGGTCTCCAGCTGTTGTTTGCATCTTTAACACTAAAACAAAGCACAGTTCTGTTTCAGTGTGCATCTGAAGCGATACAACTCACATCCAAAGTATGCATTTGCTTCTGTCTCTCTTACACACACACACATACATATATATATGTATATATATACACACATACACCTCTAGATGCACCCCTTCACATATCCACCCCTCTTCTCCTACCCTGGAATGGACCTGGACCACCTTTTGTGAATCTCTGCATTCTTTCAACAGCTTCTCTTTTGCATTACAAAATTCAAAGCTGTGTTGGCATCAGCATGGAAAAAGACTCAAGCTTCTGCAAACAAATGTCACCTTTCAGAAAGCTCTGGCTGCATCCCTTTTCTCCACTGTCACTGCTTCATTTCCTGCTATCCCTGCCTGCATGCTGCCAAAGCCTGGTATTAAACATGCTAGATATTTGTCTGAAAAGGCTCTAGGCTTTGTTTTGGCATTTTGCTGTTATCATTCTGAAGTAATAGTAAGGTATTGTACCTTGAACAAAGAGTTAGATTTAATGGATTGTGCAGCACATGCATTCCTAGCAGAGAGTGACTGGATTTTGTTATGATAACACCCCAAATTAAAATTGACAAGTGCTCAGCTTCAGAACTGCTAAAGTCAGCTGTGCTTGCTGTTAATGCATTAGATGTTTCCCAGAACACACAATGGGAGAAGCTTCCAGGAAAAAGATAAGTGTAGGAAAGATTAAAGACAGTTTCTATAGGCTGTGCTGGTGTTCAGGAATGACAGCGAGGGAGACGATAAATCAGCATTCAGCAGTTGGATTTTATGCACTCATGCCAATTCCCTTTACTTTTTAAGAGTCAGAAGATATAGAGGCAATTGGAAAATTAGGCATGACACCTGGTTACAGCACACAGCCTTGTTTTCTTTGCTTACGGCTTTACAATTCTTTTACTGAGGAGTTGAATTACCCCTCGCTGGTTTCTGAACAAAGGCTTTCATTTCGCAAGGCAAAGATCAAGACCTGAAGCCATTGCATCAACAACGTGCCCTTTTCCATTTCCAGGAAAAAAAAATATCAGTGTTTGTCTGTGCTATTGATTGCTGCACAGTTCTTGTTTGCATATACATGCAAATACTTCCAGATCCTACCACAGATTTCAAGGTGGAGGAATCAATGTAAGTTATACTGTCTTTGACTGCACAGCAATACAGAAGGAACTCATACACTTGTTACACAGGAATGAAATTAAGAACTAGGAATTAGACTAGGAGAAGAAAAATGTGCCTGTCAGGAATATCTTCATGGAAGTGAGCCTTCTTGTGTTGCAAAAAGATACTTGAGATTTTCAAAAACAGTGTGGCATGCATGGTATTGCTGTAAGGAGGAAATAAAAGAGCAGTTCGAGTGAAATGTTATGTATTTTCCACTTTCAAAATTTATACTCCAGTCTTAGACAACAGCTATGGGACAACTGAGTTTGAGAGTATACATTGTCAATATAAGGTAAACACATAATGTAAGGTTACCAGAATTATTCCAAAGCAAAAATTACAAGCCCATAAAATTCAGATAATGACTTTTATATGTAGTGATACTCTACGGTTTTTATCATGTGGTTAAGATTAAGCCATGTTGGTCTCCCGAGTCCTAAATTAGATTAAAAAAATTTAAAGACAGATTCCTTCCAGCCCTTGAAATAGCACCTACGGCATAATGAAAGCTGTTTCAATAACCCAAATATACCTGTTCATAATTCAATAGGAAAAAAAAACAAACAGAAGTTACATCTAAGTTTGAGTTTCTCAGGTTTGCTACACTTTTTCCACTTGATAACTGTAATCTATAGTGCCTCTGAACAGGATTTCAAAGTTATTTTTTTCCTCTTTAATTATCTGTCCCTGTAAGGCTCTAGAATTGTCTGGACTAACTTCCACATGTTATAATACACATTCACACAGTTTCTGTGAGTTATTTCTTTAAGGAAGTCTTATGTATAAGGTTATTGAATACAGAGAGCATTCAGAAAAAAAGAAGTGTTGTATTTTTTTTAAAAAAAATATTTTTTAATCTATTTCCTTCATATGTTGTAAAGGTCTGTACGATCTTTAGTGTAACTAACTTGATCAGAAACCTTTCAAGGAAGTTTTCTTCACTCTTTACAGGCAAGAAAGGAACCGTCTTGGTCAAGATCTGAAATTAAATCTGTTGTAGAAAAGAGAACTGAACAGAGCTCATAAAATTCCAGACTTATTCACTAGATTAAGTAACTTTAACTTCATGGATTTATGAATATTTTTTCTGACTTAAAGGAAAAACAAATCTACAGAGTGAGTGTTGTGGTGCTCGTGCATTAATATGATGCATTCTTAAGTAAAATAAAAGGGCAGCTATTCATGTAACAATGTACAGCCAGCAAATGCATAACACAGACAAAATAATCAAAACAATTTTTGACATGTATAAATACTGTGTTTTTCCTCTTTTAGGGAACAAAGACTGTGATTGCAAAAGTTTTTAAGCCCCTCCTCTCATAGTGTTTTATATTTCTGTGTCTACAGACAATTCTGAAAGCTAACATGAGATTTGTGTTGCAAATGTCAAGTCGCTTGAGATCATACTGCTGAAGATGCATTGGTATTAGATGCTCCAGACATTAGGACTGTGAAAATATTAAGAATGATAGATTAGGAAGGCAGAAAATCACCGTCTACTTTCTCTAAAGTCCAGTTCAGTCAGAGCATAACTTTAAATTTCAAATTAGCTCAGGAATGTTTTAAACTTCTTTATTTCCCAAATATTTTACATGAGAGTATGGGACATGTCCTTCTACACCTCATAAAATTTGACATACTGTAGTTTCAAATCTCATTAGCCTTCAGATGCAGCTTACAAACACAAAAGATCTTATGGACATGTTTTGATACTGTTGCTCTCAACCAGAGCTATTTTTGCAAGCATGTGTTTTGCATTTGTCCTTTCCATGAACTCACAATTTTGTTTAGTAACAATATTAAGCTATTTTACTATAAATCTAGGGTTTTAACTACTTTTGGGTTCTTGAGATGATTGGTGCATGCTCAGAGAACTTGTACACATAATTTTGTTCTCTGGGAGTACATTAAATACCCATAAATTACAATGAAGTGTTGCGGAAGAATGCCTGCTATTCAGCAGTGGAATCTTAACCTCTTTATAAGTTGGTAGCATATGGCATTTTAAAAGCCATGTAAAGTTAAAGCTGCAGCTTAACTTGTAAATGCAAACTAAACGTCTTATCCTTAGCCCAACGGATGTGTGTACACTGCCCAAAAGAAGATTCTGTACTTACATACTGGCATTGCTTCATTAATACAAACTATCAGCCTATCTGGTAAGTTTGATGTTGTATTCTCTCTGCTCTGCAAACATAAAATCCAGTTCCTCCAGGTTTAAATGGGGCCTAAAGGAAGAAAGTTATTTTTACATATACAGGATCTAACTTAGAGATTCATACACCTGTGCTGTGATCACTGGTTTGTGTTTCATCGGTATGTGTATAATGTATTGTTTTTTATTTTTAAGTAAAACGTATATTTTATCTTCCCACTGTTGGTCAGTGTTGCTGTCTTGAGCATCTAAGAGCCAAGTAAATTGGAGAGAATCTCTGCTACCATGGATGCTGGATTAATATGGGATGGCATGAATGAGAAATGTCAAGATGTTTTATTATAACAGTCTCCCTGCTAGAAAATGCAAACCATTGATGATGAAAAATATCCATACTATCTATCTGCCTCAAGGCAAAGTCCATCTGAACTTCGCCTAGAGACAAACCTTAAAGAATATCAATTTATATATCTTCACTGCAACCACCTTTGAATTTAGCATTGTACATGGAAAGATGCTGTTCTCCTCCATGCCTGAAGCCTTTGATTTGAGCAGTTATGACTCAGAAGGTGCTGACCTCCTCCTCCAAATGTCTGAGTCTCTTGTGGACTCCAGTGTACTGACCAGCAGTGCTGAAGGAGCACCTTTGCTTCCTGCAGGATTTTGAGGTTCAGAAGGTCTTCCCCACTGATGGCTGTGTGCAGGCCTTGAGGCACAGTGCCTGTTCAAATTGTATCAAAAATCAAAGACTTATTGTTTAAAAAAACTGATGAATGCTATTTGATGAGACAGTACCAAAAATCTTCTATCCGCTTTTACAGTAGAAAATTTGGGACAGATGTATTTTCTCTTTTCTGCCATGCAGAGGGAGTTTCTCTGTAGATAAACCTTCTTCCAACTACTTCTATTTCCTCAGTATATATTTGTCTAATTCTCTGATCTTTCTGCAATGTTTCCAAAAAATAAGACCTTTTTCAGAACTGTAGTCAAGGACTTTCCTGATATGTACTGGGAGAAGCAATATTAGTTTCTTGAAAAAGTAGTTGTTTTTCAGAACATTCTCTGTTCTGAAATTTTAATACAAAACCTTTCCCCTAAGTCCAACTTATTTCCATGGGAAGAATCATATATCATGAAAAATGCAGAGCAAAGTCCAATCTGCATACCCTCTGGGGCTAAGACTTTACCATATGCTCTTTCCTTATGCTCCTGATCCCTCTGGTTCTCAGGGAGAAAATGCATTTCCAAAGACATCTGCAAGTGTGTGGCAAACACATTTGTGAAAATAGAGGAGGAGCTTCCACAATAATGTGATTCCTATGGGAAACAGATTTCTTGCTTTTTTAGATAAGAAGCCAGCTTGTAACCGAGCAGCCACTGGTCATACCACTGCTTTTCAGGTAAAAGGTTATCCTGTAATAACAATTTCGTTTCATTTGTTGACATTATTACTCTAAGATTTTTGTCAAGATGTGCAGCAAAACCTTTTCTCCATGGATTAATTATCTTGGCCTCAGAGCCAGACAGAGCAGATGTCATTCACATGCATCATTGCACTGATTAAGATTTGGATTACTTCCCCTCTTTTCAGTGTTTTACAGATTAAATGCCTCACTTAGACATTATCCCTTGGTACACTGTCATTTATTTCCACCATTCCTGAACATGTCACTGTTGGCAAGCCATGCTGGGTAAGAAGATGCCAGGCAGACTTGGGTAATGATTTCTGAAGGCATTGTCTATTAACAGTTTTGGGCTTTCTGTGGTGAGATAGGACTGTGGAAATAATTAAGACTGACTGAGGATTCTCCAAGTGCTGTGCACTCACGTTGTCCTCTGCTATTAACCTTTTGCCCTCTGACACCTCAGAAGAAAAGGGGGTAGAACCATCTGAGTTTTACTTTTTAAGGAATTATACTTTTCTCTGTTGGTCTCTGCTTTTAACACGATGTTCTCTGCTCTCCTTTCCACCTTTGCAGCTAAAGACTGGCCTTGCTATACGCAAGCACATATGGCGGGTCATTAACTAGCCATCCTACAGTTCCCTAAATCTTCCTGTTTCCCCTTAATGTTTTCATTTTCCTGAACCCCTTTTCTTCTATGCTATTAATGCAACCTGGACACAAATCTTGCCGAGAAAATCCCATTGTCTCACTGCAGGCCTTTTTGTTTTGGTTCATCAACCTGTCTAATATAACTTGGTTAAAAAACATTTTGATGTGTGTTTACTAACAATGCCAGAATTAATATCATCCAGGCTAAATACTTACTAGAAAAAACTGCATTTTCTTTTGTTCCTCAGATCTAATTCTTTCTCGCTATTTTCAAATCAGTAATATAGAGTTGGCTGGATGGGAAGACACAAAACAGGGTATAAAAAAGGTGGAATATCACAAACAGCATGAAACCCTCTCCATGTCAGTGTGCATCCATTTTGTTATTTTTTCAAGCAAAGAGATCTTAACTATAGGTAGCCAATTTGTGTTTATTTTCTGTGGAAAATAATCATAATTGTTACAGTCCCGGGTTTTGTGGGGGTGAAGTTGAAGACACAGATTTCAGTTTTTATTCTAAGCAGAATCCAGAGGTAAGTGTGTACCTTCTGCTCAACTAGATATGCTTGTGCTTGTCCTTGTGGCTGGCTGGGGTCTTCTTTTAAACTAGGCTGACTTTGCCCAGAGCCACATTGTACCTTTGTGTATGCAGAGAGAAGGCACTGCAAACTCACTCTTGGTGGCAATTTCACAGCAGGGGATGTTATCAAAGAACCAGAATATTAGCTCTGCTTACATTTGAGAAAGGCATTTTTATATATCTGTATATATAGCATTCTTGACCCTCAGTCTTGGCTCCAAGCTTTCCAAAGTGTCCAAAACCTATACATAACAGATGTTTCTTTGTTTCACACCACTCACTGTAGACACAGCTGATAGTCTTCAGTGGACATGTTTATTGAAACTTTCAGGCAAAATATCTCAATCACCTGGTAAGCATTTTAATTTGAAATCTGCCTTTCTTCTGCACACTATGAAGTTTGCCTATTGCCTCACTCATTCCCACAGGGATTTTTTTGTTTGTTTTTCCACCCCTGCCAACCTTGAACTGTGTTTTCCTGAAGTTTTCATTTTTCCTTGGATTGTGAAGCCCAGACATTTAAACCACTCTTTTTTTTTTTCTCCACCAAGCAAAATTACAAAAGAGACAAATGGTGTACACTTCTGAACAGATCTTTACCACAAATCTTAAGTGTTTGAAAGTGATGATTTCCAACACAAGATCAAAAAGCCTTTGGTGTGATGGAAAAGAAGATTTTAGCCACAGCTTTCTGTAACTTTTTCAGCTTCTTTCCTAGACCTGTGTCATCAAGTGATTTACTGAAGCTGAAACCATGGTGTCTCAAAGAAATATCTACCACTGTCATCACTGTGTATTTCAGACAAAGAGTTTGCAGCTCTTTATTTATGGAGTTTATATTATTATGTTTAGAGAACCTCATTCTAAACTCACACCTTAAAAATCAGGATTACTTTTCACTAAAGCAGCAGAGTACACAGCCAAAAGACAGGCACAGGCAAGATGAGTGAAGGATAGACATGCAGTGTGTTGCCATGAGTGCTTCCTCACTGCACCCACCCAGGTGGGGCATAGCATGCACAGAGTCTTCTCAACTGTGAAATGAAAAAGATGCTAATTCCTCTAATTTCTCCAGGGAAATTCTGGAGAAATCACCTCCTTTCAGGGCTAGAAGTGGCCATGCCACTTTCTGAAACAATTAGATTCGCGGCCGAGTGTGCAAAATATTAATAGAACTCCTTACTCTAGTTCTCTCCTTACTGAGTTCTCTATGATTTTAATTCCACTCCAGATGTCACAAAAAAAGGCATGAGTAAACTCATTAGGGAAATAGTGAATACAAAGGCATAATTCAGACAACTTTCCCTTTTCTCAAAGTATGAGAATATAAAACTTTAAGAAGTCACAAACTAAACCAGATACAATTAAACATAAGATTAAAAAACATTTTTCATATTTCTCTTTTAGTCATCCTGTCCCTATTTCATTAGAAAACACCTCTGTATATTACAAGACTTCGCTTCAAAGATCACATTTTTTTACATCTATTTTTTAAAATTCTCTCAGTAGGACTGGGTTTCAGGTAAAAGGTTGTCCTTTTTCCTAGGTGAAATGGCTTTTCCAGCAGTCAAGAACCAATTCTTACAATAAGAGAAGCATTTTTTGCCTCCCAATATCTGTTGAAGATGCTTATTAAAAACTGGAGAGCCTGGGTTTGATTTCCATTTAGCAGTGCCTTAATGAATGTTTGAAGTTCTTTTGCCCTCAGGCTTTGTCAAGTGTGCACATATTAACACAAAAAAGTGCACCTGGGCACCCTGCTGCAGTCCTGCACACAAACTAAAACATCCTCTGCTATGAAGCACACAGTTTAAATCTTCATCAGTATGTTGAGACCAGAACATAGCAGAAATTGCCATCATTCAGAGGGTGGACCTTGGAAATTCAAATTCAAGAGAGGAAGGCTGACATTTAAAAAAATGTTAAGGATGGTGTTGTAGTTTTCTGGAAAAACAATGCTAGTGCCATTTATTCAGACAGTATTTCTATGTTACTCTTTGAAATTAAGTGCAATATTTAAAAATCAATTCATAAAATGGAGCACTGCTATGAATGTCTTTTTCAGGCATTCTCTCCTTGCTTTGAGTGTGCAGAGCTCATTTGTACTCAGCTGTTCTTTCAAAGCATCTCACAGGAAAGGCATTCTGTGCCCAAAGGTTGTTGCTCTGACCATCTCCAGCTGACTACCTGCACCTGAGATATTTTATTCATGCTATCTTCAATATAAAGAATGAGTGTCCAACTATCCTCACTCAAGTGAGTAATCCCAAGATTTGGCCTCAGTTTCACCTTGTAAAGAGTGATCAATTATCAAGGCCATATCAGAGCTCACATCCAAGGTACTGATACTTAGGAAAAATCCCTAAATTTTATATCCAATGCACCATTGAAAAGGTGTGAGAACAAAATGGTTCCTAACTCATTCTTGAAGTCTTCCCAAGGATATGGAGGGTTATTGGTGAGAAAAAGAACAGATGAAGATGTAATTTGCCTTTCTCATTTTAGTTACTTCAGAGTTCAAGAAACACATTGCTCTTGATAAGAATTTACTCTGAGGAGCAATTTTTCTCTGCATATAAATTCTTTCAGTGAAGGCTGAGCTCCATAGATATTGTGTCTTAGTGGCTCTACAGCTAATAATAGGACTCATTGGGAAGAAAGATTGTTCAAGTTTTCAGCCTACTATTTGATAGTCAGGCACCTTCCTGCTACGAAAGCAAGGCACTTTGCTTGCAGTTAAAGATTTAGCTGATGGTATTTCAGCCTTGGATGAAAACCCTCTAAAACTCCACTTATACATCTCAAATACTGAGAGGTAACTAAACACATTCAGAGAAGGAACAGAAAAAAGAAATAAGCAAATCCTGTTTTCATTATTACTTTTTCATAATTTCACTCCTCTACAGATCATGAATTCCATCAAATATGATGCCTTACAAAAATGGGAATATATGAGTAATTCAACACTGAATTTTTAAAGGGAGAATTACATATATCTAATCTTTTCTTTATGCAAAAAACTGTTGGTGAGCTCTCTGTGGCGGATCCTGATCCCAAATGGGAGGGCATGTTAGGTTAGAGCTGAACTGCGTGCCTGGAAAGGAGACAGAATAGAATAAAATAATGATATGAAGCCACTCTTGGTCCTTCTCACTCCCATCTATCTTGGATCTGAGGACAAATGGTTCAGCTCTGTGATCTTGATCTGTCTGAACAACTAACAGGCCATTTAAAACAAATGCTGAACATTGAATGACTATCAGTTAATGTTTACTTTGCAGAGTTTGTTATCATTATGTTTAATGCTTCTCAAATATATGGTACATTTATTTTAATATACGTGTCACCCATCTCAAAAGGTCTAAGGATAGGACTCAAAGGTTTCCCATACACAGAGCTGTCCTGGATCTTGTGTAACTAGAGACATGTGTTTTGTCATCTCCATCCAAGCGCTTCTAAATGTGATGTTCCTCTGGGTGGATGGTTTTTCACTGAGCTTCAAGCAGTGTTCATGTTCCCTTATCCGTAGGAGGGACACTGGTGCCAGCAGTATCCAGTCTCCATGAAAATACATTTTCTACACCCAGTGAACTGTATTTGCATTCCTGTGAACACAAAAAATTGCATCTGCAATTGCCTCTCAGAAAATACAGTTCTCTAGTCCAAACAGATGTGGTCCTTCCCCAGGTTTCACAGCATCTGTTTAGAAAACAGGGTCTGACTGTGTGACTCTGCCTGTGAAAGGAAATGTGGGTCACTTTGTAAGAAATGGAGCTGAAAACAGCTTGCGTTACATGCAAGATACTTCTCTCTGTGTGCACCTGGGAAAGGGAAGGCAGAATCCCATCAGTTACACCAAGGAGCAGTTTATTCAAAAGGCAAATATAAAGTCAATAAATTCCTGGCAGACAAAACATTTCAGATATCCTGCATATTTATTTTCAGGGAAACCAGAAAAAAGAAATAAAAGAGGTCAGTATCACCAAAATATACGTTGAAAAGGAGACCAAGGCATCAGATAAATTGCAGTGTTTGGCCTGTATTGGAGAGATTTTCCTCAAGGCTCAGTAATTGCTACAGTCTGCTCTGTTAGAAGGATGACAAGGAAACAGGTTAAATGGGAGAAACCATCTCCATTCCCTACAAACAAATTACACTCTTGCATAAAACCAGGGCACTCCTTCTGGAAGAACTGTGTATATTCATGTAGAAAGAAAGAACCAAACATAACTACTTGCAGTGCTACCATGCATATAATTACAGTTGTGAAAATATGTGAAATGAGACAAAACATTTGCTGGGTGGTTTTCTTCGGAGGGACACAGAAAGCTGCATAATAACAACCCTACCAATCTAGAAAAGGGCAACTTCTGCTCTGACACACGAACATAGCTTTGAAGAAATTTTGGCTGTCCTGCCAAATGAAAAGACACTTAGATTTTTTTATGCTTGCCATCCTAGGTTAAAACATGGCCTGAGGAGTAAAATTCATGCTTGAATTGTTTCCAAAATACATTATTAATCTTTGCTTTCTTAACTCTTTGTCATCTAGTTCGGTAGTTTTCAATATCCTTCCAGCATATGAATGCCAGAATTCCCAGTGGGAAGACAGACCAATTTCTCCAACATTGATTTTTATAAAGCATTTACAGATTTGCTTTCTTTTGTCACTTTTCACTGACCCTTTAAAAGACCCAGTCCCCCACAGTTTTGCAGTCCACAGGCTGAGAACTACTACTCTAGACATGTTCAGGTTTGATATGTTGTTGATATGTTTATATGTCAGTTGTGTTTTTAAGCAATTGCTCTTCAGAAGTAGATCAGTGTGTGCCAGCAGCTCATGATCTGGACAAGAAGGGACACTTCAGATCATCCCTCAGCATGCCATGTTTGTAGGAGTCCTGATACAACAACAGTTTCTTTCTCAGATCACACAGACATCCACACAAATAAGCAGAGAGGACATCATGTTTTTAATCATGAGCAAGTATCTGCTGCCTATTTACAAGCTGAATAAGCCATGATTGTAAAGTGGCTTTACAAAGCCAGAAAGTTTTGTGGGGACAGCAGGACCCAAGCCGCTCTTCTTTAATGAGAACTCCCAGCCTCATCTGCAGTGACCTTCATGGCAGGCCTCCCACAGATTTCAGTCAGGTCAGGGTTTTGCTTTGAAAATTGTGTGCTGGAACATATCTCTCTGCTCAAAGAATGTTTACAACTTGAAGGAAATGGAACTTGCCCATTTAAAATAGAAGGCTTTAAAATCCCCAAGCATTTCATTTTCCGATGTTAATTTCCCGACCACAGTACACCGCACTGTAGCCTCAGAACCAGAGGTTCAACCATGTGTCACCATGACCCTGATTTTCAGAGAGTAACAGGGTTCTGAAATTACATGAAGTTATACTTATTACAGCATTACAGAGCTTTTGGTTTAGATGTGCACTTTTTTTCCCTGGATGAAGGGCAAACGTAGTTCAAGGTTGCCCAATGTTAAGACAAACACAACAGAGCAGCAAGCCCATCTCTGCTGTTTTTCAACATGTGGTTACTTTCTGTACACTCAAAGGACTCCCTATCCATGTCCATCCAAGACCAGCATTAGCCACATGCTTATGTCTAATGCTTAGAGGATAAGTGGTTTGACTACTACAAGCATTTTGCTTACTCTTCTGTCATGCAGTTCCACCTGGTATTAAAGATAAAAAGATTTTATCTTTGTAGGTTTGCTAAAAAGGTGCAAGATGTTACAAGTTATCCTCACTTTTCTCATTGGAAAAGCAACCAACAAACATGTTACAAACTTGTAATCTCAACGCCAAAACAGGTTTCTTGTAACCTAGTTAGTTTTTAGCAATCTTCGAAAAAGTGTGGAAACACCCATTCAAGCTCAAGTAAAATTGACTCCTACTGACATCTTTAAAACATGAATCAGTCATCATTCACTAGAATATAAAGACAAAGGGGTTTGTATGGTTAGCAAAGCAATTATATTTTGATGAAGGGATTTATTAAAGTGATAATTTCTCCAGTTTTTTAAAAACCCTGGTACCAGGATTTTATTATTTTCATTTTCATTCCTCTCCACTAGGCTTTTTTATTACATGAATGCCATTATCCCATTTCCTACTGAGTTTTCCCGAGACTTTAATACCAGGAATTACTTGCTCCTGTGGAGCAAATAACTATGATAAGTAACACTGTACTATTGTTAGTATAATGTTCCAGATGCTCAAGTTAACTAAAGGAGAAGAAAAGATGGCTTTTAGAGCAAGATTTACTGACTGTTATGTCTAAACCTCTGCATTCCATTAGCACTAAGCAGAACCTCAGCAATCACAATGCTGTAAATTTTCACCCTACAGTTCTAAAGCCAGGAATTTAAAGGCAAGGAAAGATCATTTGAACAGAACAAAGACTTTCATTATTTTTAATAGATGCAGTACTGTTACTAACCATGATTGCAAAGATGAAAAAAACCTCTTTAGTAACACTCTACTAGAAAAAAAGAGATGAGCTTTTCTTCTAGATAGAGCTTGTCTAGCTCCAAATCTGATCTTTAAGCTAGATTTTGCAGTACTCTTGCCTTCTAATGGTTCTGTCAATGACAGGTGTTTTCCTTTAATCTGAGAGTTTCACTCACCACACAGTTACCACATCTCTGTGCTCCTGTCTCACCCCAATAAGATCTTCTACTTCTTTAGAACAGAAAAAACTTGCAAAATTATTGGTTACTTAGTCACTAAGTAGGTTTCCTAAGTGTAGGTTCTGTACACATTAGGCTACCTTTGCTTTCCTGCACTCAAAGACAATTCTGGGCATGAAAACACTCTTTCCTGAAGTGCCATTGTAGGATCTCCCAGAGCACTCAGGCATATTCCCAATTTAATCCTCTCAACAATTTTATTATATGAAGCTGTTGCAGTGATACAACATTAAAGAGTTCGAGTGACAATTTCAGCATTTTCATGGGTAGCAGGGATTTGAATTTCCTGAAAGCAGCAAAGACAGGAATCCACCAAACAAAATCCTCTAGCCATTGAGCTGATACCTGACAATCTTCTCCCTTTTGAAACTATATTTTAAGTGTATGAGCAAATGCTTTGTTGATTTTTCTGGATCTGAAACCTCTAATTCAGCACAGATGAAAAATTCAACTTCATAATAGTCTAGTCAGAAGTTCGTGTAATCTACTTTGTGTGGAGGTGACCAGGCATTTCTGAATCACAAGGCCGTCTTTTTGAAAGGAGTCTCTCCTCCTCAGTTGAATGAAAATCAAATACCCTGTGTGCCTCAATGGACAAATCAAGCTGTGGCTACCTTATCCTCTCAAATCATGGAAATTGCTCAACAATGAACACTCTCTTTCTCCATCTTTCATGCATTTTCCTCATATGTGCAGCAGTATGGTTTCTTCCAGCTGTGATTCCTCGTCTGCTTCCACTTTTAGAAATCCTTAGAAAGGATCCCCAGGATTAAATATGAAAGGGGGTGGGGGAGGATATCATTCCAATGAGAAGACTGTGAAGATGAAAATGTAATGTAACAAAACATGTCTTCTAAAAATATGCACTCAGGCATTTAACTATAACCAAGCCATTTCATATTTTTTATTGCACTGGACTTCTGCCAGTAGATAAAAATCACACAGTGAGATTTTTCCCTTATTAAACCTAACTACCAGAGAAAGCAGTCACTTCCACTGGTGCTCTGCCTTTGGCCTCCTTCTGAGGTTTAGGCTATTAAATTGGTTCCACATGACAGGGCTTGGAATGCTGAAAATCAATCTAATTTATGATTCTGAAGTTTAGTTTCCCTTAAAGAGTCATATTTCAAAAGTTCGCTGCCCAAGTCCTTTCTCTTCCAGCTTCAAGAAAGGACCATTTAAAGCTAATTTAAACACTGTGAGAAGACTGTAACTTAAGATCTGTCTCTGCATCCATTTTTTTTTCAATGTCAATGAATTAAGAGAAGAAAAACCTATTAAAATGTATCAAACACTAAGGTATTAGTGTTTGCAATATTAAGGTATTAATTGCAGAGAATATTGGAAAGAATTAAGATTACCTGATTGTTGTTTATTTTAACAAGTTACTATACAATTCAACAGTTTGTTTTCAAGCTTTCCTCTCCTTGACACAAATTACAGATTAATGATTTAGTTACTAACAAACTGAATGTTGCCTTCTGACATCATTGGTCAATCTTTGCAAAAATTTCAGGATAAAAACGAACCTTTTTTGTTTGTTTGTTTATTCCAGCCCCTCTTACACTGAGATCTTCTTGCCTAGGAGAACGATTATATACCAGCATTTCAGTGCTCTTGATATATTTGTTCCCAGTGGCCATGGAAGAGCTGTGTTTATTTCTTTGCTAATTAATTCTATGTGATCGTTTCACTGACATGAGGCTTACTCTCAATTTTAAAGGTCTTTTTAGTAAAATTTAAAGCAACATATTAAGAGATGTATAAATATTTGGATATTCTGCTGTTTACTAAACAGAATATAAGACATTTGCTTTTTTTTGTGGGGTCCTTCTTTGCACTATCCAGACTTAATTTATGTCCAGAGGGTTAATATTATACAAACAATCATTTATTTCAGAAGAAATGTGGACATTACTAAGCTGTTCTGTTGGTTAATGAAGAATCTCTGCTTTCTTTATCCCAGCTGGGTTGAGGTAATGGCCTTAGGCTGCAGGCAGGGAGAATAGGGAGTAGATGAGGCATGTTGAAGATTAACCACAGAAAGAAACTCCCTAAACAAAGAAAGGGCTCTAAGAGGAGGAGGAGAGTCTCTCAGCCTAGACAGGCATACTGGGAAAGTAACTGCTTGTAGCTGCTCACTACATCATATCCACAAAAAACAAGGAAGAGAGTCATCAGCAGTTCCTGTGGGCTAATCTGCATGCAAGCAAACTGGGCTTGCAGGTACTTTCTGATAAGAAAGAAAATGTGACTGTGACAGCCCATGAGTGATATCAGTCATTTACCCAAATGCTGATATACAAGGAAGGTTGTTTAAAGGTGAAGCTCCTCCTCAGTTTCGTCTGTTTATACTCACACTGGGAACCAGAGGAGTCTATTTAATCATGTCAAATTAAATCTGCAAAAATCCCCCCAGCCACATTACTCGTTTACATTCCACTACCCCCTAAACACACTAATGGCTTTTGTCTCTTGTATTTTATATGGGATTCACCTTATTCAACTGAAGAAATTAAAGTTTCAAAAAAGTTTAAACTTGGTCACAACTCACCCTGGCTTCCTTTGTAGGCAAATGAGAAAAATAAGATGACTTCATAGAATAATAGAAGAGAAACATGGAATGGCCTGGGCTGGGAATTACCTCAAAGGTCCTGTAGTTTCAACTCCCCTGCCATGGACAGAGACACATTTAATTAGACCAGGTTTCTCAGAGCACCATCCAATCTGACCTTGAACACTCTCCGGGATGGGGCATCCACAACTTCTCTGGGCAACCTGTGCCAGTACCTCACCACCCTCACAGTAAAATAAAGAGTTTCTTCCCGAGTAGAGAATTTCTTCCTGAAGAAGAAAACTTGTCTTTGCTATCTGTCTTAGAAGGAGATGAACTCTCTTGAAGAGAAGAAGCTCACTTCTTTCTTCTGTCTGTAAAAGAAGACTATTTGTGAGTAGTACAAGCTTCAAGCCTAACCCTGAAGCATCTGACTAAGGAAAGAAGACATGCTGGTATACAGGCAGGGATTTCAATTTCTGCAAGAGAGGTCTATCCTTTACACTTCCAAGAAGACTAGCAGTGTGACCACAACAGTGCATTTCCAGCTGGCAATCTTAATTAAGAATCACAGCAATGCTTCCTATTATTATTTTTCCCATGAAAAATCTCTAATGCCTTGGCTGAAACTCACTGCCTGTGATACCCAGTCAAACTGAGATCATGGTCAGCCTTGGGGTACCATGTAGCACAGTGTCCACCAGCAGATGCAAACAGACACCTTTGGAAATCCTCTCAGTGGAGACAAACCTTTGGAAATCCTCTCAGTGGAGAACCTTTGGAAGTCCTCCAGTGAACATCTTCTTATTCTCTAATAAAGGACATTGTGTGCCAGAAACATGCAGTCATGTTCTTTGAATTTGGTTATTCTTGTGGGTTCAATCACTGCCCTGCAATCACTAGATACAGGATAGATCTTGATTTGAAAAATCTTTGCTTACTCCAAAATAAAGAACAAGCATTTGATTTTATTTTTCTTAATTATTCCTGGTTTTACATACCTTCTAGCTGAAAAGCATGATTGCTCACGAGCAAAACAGCATTGTTGGACAAATAAGGCTGGTTTAAACATATTACTTCCTTTACTATCTTTATACTAAAATGAATATGAGCTAGGCTAGAATATGAGTAGGAGTGATATTCTAACACTTCATTAGCAACCAAATGAACTAATTTTTACATATATTCCTCAGCTACAACAATAGAAATTTTCACAGCTAACTAATGCAGATTTTTCAAAGTTAGACTAAAAGTAGCAGAGAGTTTGAGAAGAGTTTGTTACTTTCAACCAATAGCTAAAAATAAGAAAGGTCTATCACATCTATGTTAAGAAGAAGAAAAAGTATTAACAAAACAGTAGTTCTATGGAAATCATGCAAAAGCCATATGAGTCCGTTCATGGACTTTAACTATCTCTGGATCAGGCCATCATTGAACACTTGGTCAGATGTGCTACCACACCCCTGTAGCGACGTGAGTTTCAGGTTTTTGAATTTGTATTTTGTGTTTGTTATAAGTCTGTACTTGGTATGTCCCTTCCACCTCCCCCATTCCTACACCTGTGGTTCCTCCTGATGTAACCCCTCCCCCTTCCCTTCCCTGTTGGGTCAGTGTTTCCCCGCCCAGCCCCCGAGCTGGGAAAAGGGGACACACCACGCCCACTCTCTCTCTCCCCCTCTCTCTCTCCATGCTTCCCCCATGCTGAGAAGGGGCTCTGGCAAGGCCCCTTCCAGATGGCTGCACTGAATAAACATCCTTATTAACTCAAGAGAGAGCATGTTTCCTTCATCCAAGCCTGAACCACGCACAACCTGCTGAGCTGAAGGACCCACACAAACTGTTTCTGTGGTCTGGGGATTCCTGCTAACCAGCATTAGCACCCCACCACGAAAGAAACTTCAACGCACCCCCTTGACTTCTGACCTTATCTCTGTTTCAATGACTTCCGTGGTATAAATGGGCTGGACCCATCTTCCCTGAGACTTTAGTTTATGCATCAATGGACACAGGATTTAGTCTGTCTGTCTAACTGGGCTATCATCTGGATGCCATGTTAGAAGGAAGAAGTTTTAGAAGTTTTGCCACAGAGTAGGAACATATGAAAGCTATGTAATCTGGGGATTTTCAATGATCGTTATGATACAACATTCCGCTGAGACAGTGAGCACTCTGAGGTAAGCCTGGTCTCTCCAGAGTGAATGACAAATATGTTCATAACAATAGGAACAGAAACATGTACCAGGATTCATTCCCCTAGGAAGAAGCTGGTTGGATAATGTTATACCACTAAATATCTAATGTGTCAGTGAAATGTTATCTGCACTCAGGCCTTGTACTGGTATAAGGTTTTTTTTGTGCTTGTTTAAAAATGTGATTAGGAAGTGTCTGTGGTCAAGACTTCAAAACAAGGTTTACCATCTTCTTCTAAAATTTGCATTACCTAAATAATCTCTTTTTATACAATGGGTAAATTCTGTCAAAGCATTTAACTTCTTTCTCCTCTTTTCTTGCTGAAGACACCTTCCTAACTTTCATTCAGGAAGAATGAGCAATCAGCTGAGTTTTTGTTAGATCAATGCAGCACATTGCTTCATGAGTTTTTCAGAGTGCAAAGATCTCAAACATTTGAGCAAGTGAATGAAATCACAAATCTTGCTACCTAGTAGCAATACAAGTTGATTTATAAACATTAGTTTCAACCATCCAGGAGCACCAAAGGTGTATCCAGTACACAGTCATTACTAGGAGTATCAGGAAAGCTAGTGATTTATCTGTCAGTGGTGATTATGTCACTTTGGAGAGCGAGTGCTCATTTGCTTTTATAATAATTGTCATAAGTTTTAATATTAAATGTAAATATTACAGGCCCGAAATTTTGCTTTCATTTTCAAATACATGAAAACTATTGACATGCCTTTCCAATCTCACAGTGAGCTTCATTTGCTTGTTCTCTTTCAGATTGCTAATAAACTGTAGATTTATCTCTTTGCAGAGCCAAAAAATCTTATTCATCTCTGGAATATCATAAATGCTGAAGTGATTTTGATTTATACTCCCTAAAAGATCTGTGTGCCTAAAATTCTTCTTTTCTTAAATTGCTCATGCCTAAGTATGAAGTTCTCCAGCGATTTGTCTGTATCTCACTGATGTCTACCAGTTGTGGAAGAGCTGTTTATGGCCTACTTATTTCTAGTTCTCCATAGTTATGAAACTTCTCTTTCTTGCCACAGTGACCTTTTAAAACATAAAATCTGCTTCTGTTGTGCATTTTCTTGCTGAGTGCCTTTATTCCTGTTTGGAATTATCCAGCAAAGATGACATGCTTTTGATTTATATTTGAGGACATATGATATCTGTTGCATCACTCTTTTGCCTGGGGCATTCAAAGTGTCCTGGCAGAGGAGTGCATGCGTGCTTCTGACTCTTGGATATGAAGAGAGCTGTTTGAACAACTATAGGCAGCTCTATTGTGTTCATAGCAAACTCTGTGAAGTTCCTTTCAGCTACATGTCACTTCCAGTTTATGTTGTCCGAACTTTTAACAACGATAGATGGTACTAGGCTCTTTTGAAAATTCTTGTTCAATCAGAAGCTGGTATCCGAGCATGGCTGCACACAATTTTTTAAAGAATGCTGACTTTTTCAATAAGTGTGAAACAATTTTCATGGGCACATGCAGGTCATATTTGGGACATTTAGAATTTTTACTCTGCACTGTATATTTGACACCATTAGTCACCTATGTGAAAAAAAGGGTGACCTAGACCAACCTGCCACATGAAGAAGACACAAATGAGAGGTGCCCAGTGCTTTGTTTACACAGAATAATACTGCTCTGTTTCACACCACTGTCAGTTCAATGGCTCTTTACAAAGACTGGGGGTTCTTGTTTTAACGGAGAAGCTGGCCTAACTATTCTGCAATAACTCCCCCATGTGGGCATTTCGTTTTACTTTATATTTCATTTTCGAAACAGGGAGGTTGGCTCAAATATTAGTCTTTCATTCCTTTATAGTGGCTGTACACAATTTTTTCTGGCACGCTTCTGATGTATGGAAATCTTGGTTACTTTCCCTGTGTCAGTAAAACCCAGAACATGTTATCTGTGCTAATCTCAGTACGAGCAGACTGTTTTGAGGGGTGATGTCTATAGGGTAAGAATGAGCTGTATTGGCCATACCAGTAAAAAAAAAAGGCTAAAAAGTAATCTTTTGTTCTGATTTAACTGGTTGCCTCTGACACCTCTGGAAGCTCCAGCTGACCAGACCAGCTTCACCTCAGTGTGTTTACTGAAGTTAGGCAAAGCCTGTTTGCTGTCAAAGCTCTGAGCATGCCTTATCAGCTCCTTGTAGCACTGGTCAAAGCTGACACCTATCCCTTGCTCATGCTGCCAGCATTCCTCATACCCATGGAGGCAAACTGGCAGTATTTGGATGGCACATAAGGCTGCAGAACTTTGAAGGATTGCAAATCCTCCAAAACTGTCTAGTCAGTACAGCTATGAAGCTTCATATCAAAATCTTAATGCAGTTAATTAATACTTTCTAAGCAGTTCAGTCACAGTAATGCAGTTAATTAATAGTCTCTATGCAGCTCAGTCAGTAATTCTGATTACTTTTCTACTTCTTTTCTAGAAATAGAAATGGTCATCTAATTACCTAATGGGATTTGTGAAATAAACAAACACAGGTAAACACTGATTTTTTTTCTTCACTTTAACAAAGATTATAATCTAAGACTACTAAATGACAGATAACCACAGTGTGAAAGACTATGCCATGTTTCCATTGCCAGTGGGTTGTATCACACAAGCATCCCAGACAAGTTTTAAGTGGGTACAAAATGTAAGTTGGCATGAAGAGGGAAAGTGATCCTCCAGTTTGTTTCCTTGTTTGAGATGGTTGATTAACAATGGGCTAGAGGCAGACAGGAGAGAGGTCATTTTCAGGCTGACTAAACAGAGCAATTTCTCACCCAGAAACCTCCTCTGTGGTAGCTGTCTGAGCTATAGGGAACTTGTCCATTGTATAACAAGAAAGGAAATTTTGAAACAGCTCTTCTTATCTCTTCTCTCAATTTATTTAATCTGGGATCTAAGGTACCAAGAGACAACAATAAAGGCAGTTTACATCTTCTTTTCATATGGACCAGTCCCAGGAAATCCTGACACCTTTTTGATGTTATTCTATACTGCATGCAAATGTCAATCACTTATGTCTTCTGTTCAGGAGAAAATAAATGAACCACCAACCTCTATTTCTTTGCTTCTCTAATCATTGTCCAAATTCATTCCCAAGATTTGCTCTTGGATGTGTCTAGATTACTCATTGAATATGCACTTCTTTTTTAATTGTCATTTGAATATATGTATGTGTGTGTGTGTGTATATATATATATATGTATATATATATAGCTATCTATCAATATGTAGCTTGCCTAACACAATTTTATTTGTTTAACTTTTCTAAAGGTACAGCTTCTCTGAACTGAAATGGGTCCTTCGTAAGTCCTTGTTGAAGCGAATGGAATCTTTTTCCAGAAATGTTGAAAATGGGAGTTCTCTAGTTCTTAAGGTTTTATTAATTTGGTAAATCCAGGGCAAGCATTTTTCATACTTCACAGGGTAACTACTCCAGCACATTTACGCTTATCCCAGCACTTGAATTTTCCAGTAAGTTCATGAAAATGTTGGAGCTACCCTTCTAGGGACTAAGTGAGTGTCTGAAACATCAAACTGAATGTTAGGTCCACACACCTCCCCCCCTCCCCGCACCGTGTTTAGCTGTTCAGTGACATAAATAAATCTGACTGACGTGAAAAAATTCCCAACTTCTTAATTAACAGATGCATACAGCAGCTCTCTTTTCATCTGGACTGGATGTGTACAGCCACTGGTTAAAGGATAAACATTGAAGTTCTTATTGTAAACTTCAGTAGTATTGCTGTTTTTCAAATGATAGCAGAATTAATATTCTGAATTACTGTTCTATGTAGACTTGAATCATCACTTGTTAATTCCTGGAGATCCATTGCATCTTTATATAATTTGCTCTTTAAGAACATTGAAAAATTTCCCCCCCAAAAAATATGAAATTCTTCATTCTAGAAGTGAAGTAACAGCCTAAGAAAGTACAATTTGTGGATATGTTGAAGTTGGTGGGGTATATGTATTCACACTTGTCACTTCAGCAGACAAAAAGGTTAAGAGGTGAAGCTCCCCAAGTGTCCTTGGAGTCAGTGAAGAGACGCATGCCTTGGTAGCCCTCAATTCAAAGCACTTAATTTAGACCCCTGTACACAGACACCTGTACATCCCCCAAACCTTTCATTTTGCATTGATGAGTCTGGTTTTGCACCAGCAGGAACATATTCTTAAATGGTTCCCTCATTTCTCACATTTGACTCATTTGTTTTTCAACTGCAGTCTGAATTTTCTTCTCCTAGCATTTGAAATAATTTGGCCCAGTAAGGCTTTTAATTGCTTCTTATATTTTGACATGTTCTTGGTACAAACAATTATTATGTATCCTTATCTTCACTTGTTTTACCCGTAGTGATGGGCTTTATACTGGCAGTTATATTTGAGACTACTTGACTTCCTCAATCTTTCTAAGCCTTGCTACATTCACAGCATCACAGAAAATTCTGAGTTTGAAGGGAACCACAGAATCATCAAGTCCAACTCTTAAGTGAATGGCCCATACAAGGATCGAACCCACAACCTTGGTGTTGCCAGCATCTGGCTCCAACCAAACTAGGCTAATTGTTACATATATATGTATATGAAATATAATACAAGTTTTGCTTGTGTTAGTACCAGTCCTAAGAAAATCTCTTATGCAGAAACAGACAGGAAATTCTGAAGGAGCTCCTCTCACTGCCTAACAAACTCCCTTTAAATATCTCAAGTTTTCTGCTGTGTGCCTGGGGTGCATCAGGCATGGCATCACTACTTGGGGAGTGTCCCACTCTGCTCTGCACTGGGGTGGTCTCACCTCAAGTGGTGCCAGCAGTTTTGGGTGTCACAATATAAAAATTATATTGTGAGGAAGGACGAGGAAGGGCCTGGAGGGGAAGCCTTAGGAGAAGCAGCTGAGGTCACTTGGTCTGTACAGCCTGGGAGAGACTGAGGACAGATCCTGTTGCAGTTACAACTTCCTCATGGGGGGAATAGCAGGCGCAGACACTGATCTCTTCTCTGTGGTGACCAGTGACAGAACCCAAAGGAATGGCCTGAGGTTGTGTCAAGGGAGGTTTGGGTTGGATATTAGACAAAGGTTCTTTCCTCAGAGGGTGGTTGGGCACTGGAAGAGGGTGTCCAGGGAAGTGGTAGCAGCACCAGCCTGACAGAGTTCAAGAAATGCTTGGACAATGCTCTCAGGCACATGGTGTGATTCTTGAGGTGTTCTGCACAGGGCCAAGAGTTGAATTCGATGATCCTAATAGGTCCCTTCCATCTCAGCATATTCTATGAATCTATGAAGTTGCATTTGTCCCTTTCATATTGGGTTGCAGAAAAAGATTGGTGTCTGCAGATAGAGAAAGGTAGAGGTCAGTGTGCTGAGTAAGAAAGCAAAGATAACCCCTGAGTTTAACTATACTTCTGGGCATAATCGACAACCCAAAAGGAGGCAATATAACTGGCATCCTTTGATAGCTGCCTTTTAGTTCCTTTTTCAAATAACCAAATAATACATCCATCTGTATTTACTCATGTAGCTTTCATGATGTGTGCAGACTGCTCCCTTGGATCCACAGAAAGATGCTTTAATTGATCTACTGCCTCACATGTTTGTGCTGAAAGCACATAAGTAAATGTTTTAGTTATGCTATCCAGAAATGTACCAGTACTCTTTGCATGTTGTGGAAAGACGAAATATTTGGAAGAGAGTGACAAGATTTAAAGTTTGGGAGAGTGATAGATTTCTGAGAACAGTGAATTAGAAAATAAGAGAAAGATCATTTTGTCCTGCCTCCTCTGCTGTCAGAGGGAGGTCTCGGCATGGTGCAGAACAAGACACCAGCTTTCTGTTTCCAAATTATGGGAACATTAATTCCTTTGCTAGAAGTTTGACCATCAAAGCAAGGTAAAACCAGACGCTTTTGTCATTTTAGTATAATTTTTCTCAGTAATTTTATTTATCCATGCAATGTCATCCATGAACAGCCCAGTTGGATTCAGGTTTTAAACTCAGAGGGTAATATCCCAAACATTTTTTCTACTCTTTTCAGTAACACAGGCTGCCAAATTTTACCCAATGACCTGGGAACCAATACTGTGAACTTATAAATGAAGCTTGTTTTTTCTATTACCTGGTGTGATGTTTGACAAGACAGGAGCTGTAAATGGCAATATTAATGTCAACCAAGTTCTGCTTACAGGTACCTGTTTTGCAGCTAAAACAAACAGCCAGAACTTTTTCAATATATACTTAGACAAGTATGACTAGCTTTGTAAAGAAGAAGGTGTTGATCTGATTTTAAAATATCAGGAGGGAAAATAAATTGGGTTAATCACCACACAATGCATGGGATAGAAAGCAGATGAACACAACCTGGTCCCCACCCTAATTTTAACAGCAACTTATCACAAATATTCTCTACTTCAAAAAAAGTAACATTAATTCTAACATGGTGCTTTATCATCACTGCTAAATAGGCATATATAATCTTAAAGATATTTTTACTGGCTGCAAAGCATTGGTATTTTTTGTATTTTGCTGTGAGTCATCAGTTCTGTGGTGGACTTATATCACTGTATTTCAGTGGGTTTATGTCAGTATAAAGGAGCAGCTTGCAGCTCTTGCTGTTTCACAGTACACTGTGTTCATTTACTGTTCTGAAGTCACTGGTTGGGATGAACTTCACTGAAAAATAATATAGCTAAAACCAGCAAGAACAATCTATTACAGTGGTTCTTAATCACAAATCGCAAATGTATTGATGAAGTCTCCTTACTGTCACTGTAGGATCACTTAGATTTTGTTGCAGGTCAAGTATGCCAGAGAACAGCCATCACTCTGTCTAGTGGGAAACCTACTATGCTACCCTGAACCATACACGGAAGAAAAAGATGCAATTATTTCCAAAATAGATATTGGAGCTACACATATTAATTCATATTTTCGTGTGTCTTTGTGTGGAAAGAATCAACTGGAACCAAACACCACCCATTTGTACTTCCTCACTTCTAAAGAGGAATTGTATCTGTAGGCAGAGACAAAGCAGGTTGGAAGAAACTGAAGACAAAAATAATTTTTTTAACCAGGTCCACTTAAATAACAAACTCCATCAGCTACTATGTGTTTTTCGTTATCTCTGTAAACTCCACTGTATTTCTGACACTTCTGCACTTTTTTACAAAAATCTGTTCTAAATATGGAAATTCTTCTTTTAGTGCCCCAGGTGATGAACAGGAAGTGAGCACCACATAATCCTGTATTATATATCAAATTAGTCACCCTACTGCAAACGTGTCTGACAACTGCTTTGGAAGAGCTGCACATGGCCAAGTGTCTGATGACATAATTTTAAATCAGTAGGGTTTGATTTTCTGTGCCTGAAAGTCCAGCACTGTTGGCTCTCTTGGCAGTGGATCCAAGCATGTAAAGGGCTCCAGTTTGTGTGTCTTTTTAAATGCAGTAACATAGACCTAAACCAGTCATAGAGGTTGATATTGCTTTTGTGATGACAGCATATCCTTCTAGGTTGACAAGTCAGAGTTGTCTTAGTTTTTTGAAAAGTCTGCCAGAAAATATTCCTAGTGTTGTTCAATGTCACTGTTAATATATATTTTCTTACTTCTTTATTTTTCATTTCTCACATTCCCTTCTTAAAAATCAGACCTGTATTGATCACCATCATTTCCAAAGGATAGTTAATCACACACAGAGAAAGGAAAAGTTGGGATAACTTTTTTTCATAGATTGCAACTTTCCTGTAGCTTGTCAATGAACTCAATCGTCTAATAAAAATTGTAGGGTTTATAATGATTTCAAGAGGATGAATCATACACTAAGTCAGAAATAACAGCAGAAATTGTTCATTAAAATTATACCAAAATCGAGTAAAAGAAAAATTACCTGTGCTCCTGCTTTCAGTTAGTTTTATAGCTCAGTGACTATACAACTACCTCAATCACTTAAAAAAAGACCTGATTATATTTTCTGAATATATAGAGTTTATTTCCGTCTTTTCAAAATTCACTTCTCTGCTATCTCTTGGTTTTATCCTAAAGAAGCAAATCTGTTTCCTCAGCATCCCTACAGTCATCTGTTTGGAAAAATTCTAAAAACTGTCACTAAAATAAAAATATTCAGCAGTCATCATTTCAAAACACTGTGCTAGGACAAACCAGATTTTCTCACTTATTCTTAAGCTTCAGCACTTGTGTGACAGTTTCAGCTTCTTCTGTGGTCAATGGAGAGTGACAAGAGCTTTCCATCATTACAGAGGAAAAATTTGTCACCTAACTTTACACTACTGATGTCCATGCAACCAATCTTACTCATAATGTAGAGATTATTTGAGGGAGTCCACACTGGTTTATGAAGTAATCTGAGAGCAATTAAAATACAATTTCATGCTTGCTCGTGCTAACCGTCTCTGTCATCTTTTTGAAACACCTGTGGAAAGGAATATATTTTTTTCTACACATTCTTTTATTTTCTCTCTACCACATTGGTATAATGAGACAAACTTTAAGTTATCTGTAATGCGATCTTAAATTTTTTACTCTCATGGTTGTGTTATGAGGATGTTTTCTTTTATCCTAGGAAGTGTTGCCAAGACCATACATTATACAAAACTTTTTTTTGTCCCTCCTCTCTGGACCTGCCATTAGGGTGCTTGAAATATCTATTTGAATTGATGGAATTCTCTTGGATTCCCAGAATTTTTGCTCTCAGATTTCTCTCTTCCTGAAACAAAAGACTAAATTTTGTTAAAACACATAAATTTCTGTAAAGAATGTGGTGTTTTAATTAATTTGAGTGTGGGATTTTATATACTTTCAGAAATGAAGAGATTTTATGCACTTTCAGAAACAAAATAACTCACACATATTACAACTCTTAACAGATTCAACAGTCATATTCAACATCTGATGGTTCACAGATTTGTATACAACTCTAGCTTAGTGTAATAACATTGTGTTACAAATGCTTGCTTCTTTTTCAGTTCTAGGACGGGTTCTCTTGGCTGCAAAATGTTCCATCACCAGCCATAGGCTCAGTTAGTGCACAGTCTTCTAATTATAGCACTCATTTTCTTAGGAATTGAAAAAGACTAATGAAAATCCCTGAGGCTGAGATGAGCATGCAGTCAAGCTTTCCTGATGCTGAATGAGTGTTCCTGCCACTACAGGAGTGAGTGAAAAAGAAGAGTTTAAAGTCCATTTAAAGTCTCTCAAAATACCTTTTCATTTCTCCCATACTTCTGACAAAGTTATCAATTTATTGATAATGTTGAATATTGTGACTATTTTCTCTTTTTTTTTTAATGTACTCTTTCTAGTGGAAAATACTCACATTTGTCATGGTCCCCAAATGTGCACAGGTGACACAGGTTTTTAAAATTATTATCTGATTGTGAATTTATCTGATTGTGAAGACTGGTCGTTTTTTCTCCCTAAACACTTCACTAGTCTCTTCAGAGATTATAAAAAAGGTGGTGCTAAAAAGCATTCACTTTTTTTTGAACACTTGTATGATTTAATTTTTCCTTTGTCATAAATAATATCACATGGTTTACATAGGGCAAAGTGGCTTTGTATCTTCGTTATGCTGGTTTATTTTGTTCTTCAGGCCAAATTCTAAAGGGCAGGATCACAATGGAGAGTTACATGTGCAGAAAAAGACCGAATTGGCTAATTTTTTCAGAATTAATAGCACATCATAACAACTCCACCTCTTTGCACAATTTGAAGCACTAATTGAAAGATTTAGTCAATTCTTTGCTGTTAAAATAGTCATAACAATTTCCTCTTACACAATCTAAACCCAAAACGTGAAGGAACATGTATTCTAAGTTGCTTTTACAAATGAAGCATGCATTGTAATAATCACCCTGCTTACAACTGTTGACTTTTGTAGCACACATTTTTTGATAAATGCTTCATCTCTGATAGAGATATTCTAGAGACTGGTAGGGAACTCATGGGGAAGCAATGAGAATTAAATTTTCTGATGGTATTCATCTGACTAAACTAACTGAAAATGTCTCAAGATTAGAGTTGCCCTTTGCATGGAAGAATATAAAAACTCACTGGATATGATTCCTCTAATCTTCGAGCAGAAGCAGACACTAAAGTAGTATTGATAGCCATGTTCTGCTTTCCCCTGAGTGGTGTGACTTGGTAGATGTTTATAAAAAAATGTTTATAATTAGGTGGGACAAAACCTAGCAAAAAATCCCACAGGACTGATCCACAGTCCACCAAAGTCCATGCAAGCCTGTTTATTTTATTCTCTGGGTCAGAGATCATTCCTTTCTCAATGAAAGATATAATGAAATAAAGAAAAAGTGTTGGATTTCTTGAGATCAGCTGCCAGAATTTTCTCAGAATTCTGGCACAGCTATAGAAATACATTAGGGATGTGAGAAAGCATTTTCTCACATTAATCATTGGATGTACATTTGGGTATTTGCCATTTTCATTTCAATCCTTGATTTAAAAAAAGAAAACCAACAAATCAATTTTCCTTTATTTATTTAGTAAGGGAAAACACTGTTTTAATATATGGAAGCCTTGGAAACATTTCAAGAAAGGAAAAGACTTGACTGAATACAGGCACATAGAGACTACACTTCCAAAGTATGGCCTGGGTAGGGATGTGAGACTCTGACTGCTCAAAAAACTGTACATGTGCATGTGAAAAAGCAGCACTCACTTTTGTTATCAGCAGTGTTACAAATGATTCTGTGTAAACATTGTACATATGGCTCTTGGGTCACAGAGCACAGAAGGCCAAGGTTTCCACAGACAGCAACAGATGTTCTGTGTCAGCAAGAAAGTTCTCAGAACCTGGCATGGGCAGGGCTCTATAAAGGAAGGGATCAGGAAAATACATGCTAGTACCAGACCAAAAAAAACCCCAAAATTTTTCTGTTTCAAACCAGCCTGAGTTTTGAATGGTCAAATACTATTTCCACAAAGCAAATTGCTGAGGTTTTCAGTATATTTCAACTGTAGATAGCTGAAACCACCAACTGCAAGAAATATTACAAACCTGAAGACTCTTGAGGGATTACTATCCTCAGGTAGGCTAGGTCACATTTCTAGTTGCTGTTTCAGCATTTAATTACCCAAGCGTCTTGATCTGGATTTGGAGAAGTGAGAGAAGTTTGTTCATACAGAACTAAAGTCATGTTTCATCTTGGTATTGCTGTATCCCTCTAGACCTGAACATCATATCTTTAAAGAGGTTCTTTGCATTTAGATACTGAATTGTTTTGAGCTCCAGTCAGGGATGACATTGCACTAATACTGATTATAAGAGATCTCTAGAGGCTTTAAATTGAGATACAAAGGCTGATAGGAAAAAATAACAAAACCTGTTTTATTTTGTTAACAAAAGATTATACGCGATAGAATAGCTATTCACTGTAAATAAATCTCTTTGTGCAATTTTCCATATCTGATGAGGGGTTTCATCAATTTTGTTTCAAGATCACTACACCCCATATGTATCAATAGAATACTGTCTCTATATGAATAATTATCATTTATTTGTGAATGTCATAAGTCAAATTTTCAGCTGCCTGACTAGAATTTGTAATCATTTGGCTCTGATTTTAGTAAACAATCATGGAGGCTGTATAGAAGTTCTGTTCCTCATGTTTTTATTAGATAATGTTGCTACAGTGTTGAGACAATAATTATGTGAAACGATATGACAAATGTCACATACCAACCACAAATATAGACTAATAAATCATAAGGTGTCTTAGCTATGGGCTCAGTAACACTGGAGAAACTCAATGCAAAAAATTAAAATCTCATACACTAAAAAATGTAAATAGCAGGAAGAAAGTAGCAGAAGATGTATACTTTCCAGGAATTGCCTGGAATAGCCTAAAACAAGTTCAATAGAGTAGCAGAGTAGCCTGCTTTTCTTGCTGTCTTGTTTTTTGAGACCAACGGGGCCTCCAAAATATGAGACATGAGGTGAACTGCTCTGCTGAAACTCTTTTGATTTTCACCTAAAAATCCAAATGTCCACATACAAAGTGAACATTTAAAAGATCCAACAATAACAATAAAAAGCCGGGAAAAAAAGGCGTGAATTTCAAAAAATACTAATATTTGTATCTTCATAGCCTAAATTAAGTATTTCTTTGTTTTCTATTCTTTATGAAGAGTTATGTACTGCAGTCACAATCAGACAAACAGTTTTACAGGTTAATTTCTATTTCTAGATCATTAAACAACAGAATTATTTGAAGCTTCCTAAATATCCAGTAATGGTATAATCTTACAAATTCCAATACAGTTTAACCATAACCAGAAAAAAATGCAGTATAGTTTACACTGTCAAAGAAACAACACAAATTTTTCTTCAAAACTGACAGTGACTGAATTTTAAAATAGTTTTATATGAGTTCCTAAAATAGTACAAGCTGAAAGGAAGTAAGTGAGCTACAAATAATAACCAGAATTGCCTCTTCTGATGTAGCTGAGTTAAAACCCTGTGTCTTGTGGATTATTCTGGTTAGAAAGAAACATAAGCAACAAGTATCTTAGACAAAAATCTATCTGTATGCAAGAATATTTACCTGAGCATAGGATGTGTTAAAAATCACAATTCCTATACTTGACTCTCCAGAGCTGTCTCAGTCATCAGGGAGCCCAGCTATACGATGCCCTGTGGCAAAACCCAGAGCTGACTCCAGCTGGGACTAAGATTTCGCTTGAAGAGGAGACCTGTAGAAGTGCTGATATATTAACCTCTTGGTAATCTGAATGGCTCAAAATAACTCATTTCTCTGTTCAAAAGACTGTGAAGTGTAGTTTGCAAATGAATCCATTAAAAGGATCTAACAGATGGTCATTATTTTCATAATAGTATTCAGTAATTCATGCAAATATACCATCAACATTTTAAGTTGGTCACAGGAACCAAAGTCATGATTTAAATAAGCAAGTAAGAGTTTGGAGTGTCTTTACTTCTGTGTACAGAGCCTGAGAAACAACATAGGACCTTGCTGTCACAGGAAATGTATTCAGACCTTTTTGAACATCATACACGACCAGAGCTTGGCAGCTATCTGGGCTTTATTTCCTCTCTGTGAACAACAGTCCTGGCTATTCAGGTCAGTCATATCATTTTCAGGGAATCTGATGTGGAATTTTAGCTCCTCTGCTGTACAGAATTACACTGTGAGTTATGCTGAACAGCATTTATTAGCTTATTATCTTTACCAAGTTGATCAATTTGTGTGGCAAAAAGAGAGAATGAAACTCATGTGAATTTATATTAGAAACACTGGAGAGGACTGAGAGCCCATATATAACAATTCTTGACATCCTGTTTAAATTTCTGTAGGTATTATTCTTTGTGGAAGATGAAACTCCTAGGACAGTTAGGGCATTTCTGGTCTCATACCAATAATACCCCCAGCTGAGGCACAGGAAATCCAAATAGCTCTTCAAATTAAACACGGGAAACCTAAACTCCTTGCTTGTCTCAAGAAAAGTTAATGGGAAACAGATGCACATTCCTGTCAAAACACAAAGTTGTATATTTATCTACTGCTGGCTTATCTTTCAGTGTACTGGGCTAAAATTGCAATACTAACTTTCCCCCATACCCCCTCGTCCCTGTCCCTTAGTATTTCATTTGGCTAATATGCTTTTGCTAAATAATAATGAAAATAAATTATCAATTTGTATTAATACTGATAACTGATCATTACTGGCAAATCTGGATCATTCATTTCATCAAAAATGAAATTTGTGTACTCTGGGAAACAGTGGTGAAAGTGCCATTCATTATCTAAATTGATACAAAACTATGAAAATCGTAATCTTCTGATGTAACAAAATATTCAACCTAGACTCAAATAAAATACTTGAGTTTGACTCCAGCTAACAACATTTTGGTAAAAGAAATCTCCTTATGACACAAAATGAAGATGCATTCATGTTTTTAACAGTATATCTGCCTTCCCTTCTACCCTGATACAAAACTACGCCATCCATCCATTGGAACCATCATTCCTGTTGCAATGAAAATGGCTTCTGGGTACCCTTTATCAGAACTCACTAAGCAATGTTTTAGGTTCAGCAGTTAGAAGATTATATGGTGTACATGTGAGCAGCTGTCAGGGGCAACATCAGGAAAAGTTCTGCTTTCAAGATGGTTTGTACCCATGTACTCCACTGCTTGTTTTTCTTCTTTGTATTTCTCAGTACTATGATGGACAAGAGTAACTACTTTCTCCTCCCTCTGAAAAGGAGTTTAAAAAATTATTTTAAAATACTCTTGGAATATTAAAAGCATTTTGTAAGAGTTTTATTGATTGTTCTCCTTAGTGTTTACTAGAGTCAGTAATGATCAGGCACATGCCATAGAGGAAATCTAGAACAGAAAAAAATTCCTTCTTAGTGAACTAAGCTAGTTGGCCTTTAACTCAAAGTCTTTGTGTAACAGTTTGTAGCTGACAAAAGAGAGAGATCTCTATGTCCAGGTTAATACTAAATTTGATAAGTATAGTGCATGCAGCTCCCAGCTGTAGATAACTAATGGCCCAAATTCAGTGAGATTGTTCTCACCTGCAAGCAGGTAACTGAAAGATTAATCAGGCCTATTAATATCTTCTTAAAGGCTAAGTCAGGTACTACGCAGAACACTGAATGTCTCAGTGCTGTCCTTAAATGTGTTCTTACAGTGCTACAGAAACCCAGTGTTTAAAATCTGTCTTTTCTATAAACCTGACATTCAACAAGCTGTTTCAATTCCCAGCATGTTGGATTGTGCTTCTCCTCTCAGTACTCCTGGGGGATATGGGGTTGTAATTGTTAAAGTTATTAAAGCTTATGTTTACCAGAAAGCCCTGTGGGAGGGCACAGCTGCAGGTGCTGGTTGGATGGTTGGAAGCCAGCTGGGGGGTGAGAGGCAGGTATGGGGAGGAAGGCGTGCACAGCATGTGAGCAGGGGGCGGATTGGGTTACAAGACTTGTGGTCAGCAGGCTGCAGCTGAGCCAGCCAATGGGTGCCCTTCTTCTGCTAAGTTTTGGTTATGTCCAGTGGAAACTGAAACTATAAAAGGGGAGTATTTTCTACAATAGAGTGATTTCCTTTGCATGCACACGGGGGTCCGTGTCTCTATTCCACCATTGCTACACACACCCCACCTTGTGTCTCCCATACCCTCAGTGCACTTAGGGTTAGTGGGTTTATGTTTTACCTGCCAGTTGCCTTTGGAGAAGGGTTGATCACTTGGCAAATGATCAACCCTATCTTCCAGCTTTGAAAGGGATATGCTCATTCTCAAGCCCTTGCTATTTCCTTAAAGCCTATGACATCTTAGGAGAACAGTGCTGGCCTGGAGCCCACGTACTGGTCTCAGCAGAGTCCAGCTCATGGTCGCACTTGTATTCTCCCATGCTTTGACTGAAGTTACTCCAAGTTTATATTAATTTCACTTCTTTGTGTCTTCAAAACATTGGCTTAGTCAGTCCTGGAGACCTCAGGCCTTGCAGAATGTGGAGGAGGAAATGGACTAGTAGAGCTAATAGCTCCCTTGGAAGGATAGGAATTTCTCCATGATCTTGATGAGGAAGGAGTGAAAACAAACAGCAAAGCAAGGAGTATTTTTGCAGAGATGTCTGCCTCTCAACCACTAACATGCACAGACTCACTGTGAGCTCCCTGAGAAGACTTCCTCACCCCTTCCAAGGGCTATCTAACCTGCCCTTGCCTGACTTCGTCCTTTGTCACTCTGTACCATGGACTTTGAGGCAGTGACAGCTTTAAAAACTGGACAAACTCCAGTATTATTGTTTATATTGTTCTTTCCCTACCTCCTTCCAGAATGTACTCTTATAATCTTCTGCTGTAATAGCCTGGCTTGCTAAATGAAGTTTTTTGCTTTCAGCTACAAAGTAATTTTGCACTTAAAGAAATGAAATTGCTGAGTTTTATATCTTCATTGCCTTGCTGGCAGTAGGCCTAATGTAGCAAGTGAAATCCATGTCATTAGGAAATGTCATGACAGAGATTTAAGACAATCCTTTGCACACCGTGTCACTGAGGGTAAGAGCTGTACAGAAGAAGACTGCAGTCATCATGTCATTAAATGCTTGCCCTCAGAGAGAAAAAGAAGGTACACATCAGCACAGGTCTCCCACCATTAAAAGCACAGCGGTTCAAACCACACTGGAATGGCAGGGAGACAGAGAGGCAGGCAATGAGCAAAGTGGCTGTGAGAAGTGCCAGCAGTCCTGATTTGGGAAGGAATAGAATTGCCAGGGATGCACAGCATGGGCAGTCAGAAACACCAGCAGGAAACTGGAGTGAGCTTGTTTGAGCAAGGGGAGAGGAAATGGGGCAGATTTCAATTGTATTTGTATTCATGTCCAGTGCAGAGCACTTGCAAGCACTTTAGGCTGATGACAGATAAGGGCCATTTTTTAAGATGGATATATCTTGACAAAGAAATGTTTCTGGTACAGCAAAGCACACATACCAGCCTTGGGACTTTACATGCGGTATAAAAGCATTCATAGGGAGACTTAAATTTTATTTAGACACCTTTTCTCAGGTGTTTGAGCATTGTCTGGGAGCAAACCTTCGGTGTTTTGTTGAGGTAAGGTAAGAACATATTATCCTATGAGGCATAGACAGATGTGGTTTGCCCAGATATAGCCTGTCACGACTAACTCCCAAGCAAGCATGCAAATTGACAGCCTGTTTTGACCCTGATTCCCTGTCCCTTGCTGTTTCTGGCCACTGAATAAAGCCATGATCTTTGTTAATAGCTGCTGAAAGCAGTAACCTCGTGGTTAATTTACATTAAATAAGTGCTCCAGGGTTAATTTAGCACCAGTAAGTCCCAGCACGTTAAGCTGCATTTCTTCCTGTGCAGTCTTGTCCTGTCCTCCCAAGCGTCATTTTCTAGCTTGTGGCTGAGGGCTGGGTCCTGCTCCCAGATATTGCTGGATAGATCTGCTCTGCCCATGAAATCATCCAGTCTGCCTTGACTAGGCCTTAATTACTCACCTGGTTGTGTATTATGTACCCTGCCATCCATTTTGTCTTTTTTGTTTTACTTAGACTTTATAAAAGCTAGAGTGTCTTTTGAAAATGAAAATGCAAAAACAACTTATTTTTTTCTTTCTATAGAGACACTGTTGGTCTGATATGACTCTAACATGATTTCTTCTTGACTATTTCTTAACGAAATTAAGGTCAGAATAAATAATTTCAAGTAGTGTGTGTCCTACAGCAACACATTGAAGCAAGTTTATGTATTTTTTCATTTTATGCCACAACAATCTTTTTACACCTTGTACAAATGACTCATTGCAGTTTCACCAGGTTATTACTTTCCTGAAATACTAGTAAATTCAGTCTCTCTTCCTCACAAGTTGCATACTACCCTAAATTTCTGGCTATTTCCCATCAGTATAGAAAAATTAAAGGAAAAATGCTCATAGAAGCAGAAGTGCTCTCTCACATCTAATACCAGCCTGCTCCCTCACTGTCCTTTTTTGGTAATGTTTGGGCTAGGTTCTGGATGTGAAACAAGCTGTCTGACAGAAAAGTGCCTTGATGTTTGCACTGGGGGAAAATTTCAATTCCCCATTAGTTTATTTACTATGTTTGACTGAGGTCTAATTGCGGCTTTAAATGTTATGGTTATTTTTAGTTATGTGAGTAAGAAAAAGTCCTGCTGCTTGGAAATTATTGTTTTTGGGTTTTTTTCCCCGAAATAAAAAGTACTTTGAAATATCCAAACAAAAGCCTTAACAGTAAACCAGCCATAATTCAACAGTCTCTTTTTCTCAGAAGTGTTTCAAGGAATGATTTACTCCTGATGTCACAACATCTCTTGCAATTCTTGCTGGAGACCGAATTTTGCTGACATAGATTCACTATGTCAAACACAAAAGACTGTCTTAATTTGTGTTTTGAACCAGGCCTGAAGGAAAGAGAAAAAATGACAGAGGCAAGAGGTTTACCATTTCAGCTATGGAATTGAAAGCAATCTGACTATGCAGAGGAAGGGAAAGGACAGAAAAGGAAAAGAGTAACTTCCATTCTCCCAGAGTGACCTTAGAGAGAAAAAGGGAGGGGTGGGAGTGCAAACTGATGTTCTGCTTTACATATCAAATTTGCTTCCTTTTGTTCACATTGAAATTTTATGGGATTTTATTTTTCATTTTCATTTTGAGAGCTGCTAGGAGCTTTACCATTCTCCTTTTCAAATTTAAAAGGCCTGCCAGGCTGAGATAGGAGTGGGGTTATAAATATTGCTCTGTGCCTGTCAGAAATGTAGTCAAGACGAAGAGGAGACTCAGGTGAGGCTGAGTTACTTGAGAAAACTAAGAGCAGTCAGGTAGAAGAGTTTTAAAGTCCCCTGTTAAAGCTCTTGTGAAGAATAAAATAATAAGCTGTTTATGATTTCTGATGTCAGGGGAGGAGAAAAAAATCCAAGACAGAGAGCTATCTTTGCCTCTAGGTCCCTTATTGAGCATGAGAAGGTGTGTTTCTATCCTTACAGCTAACGCTTTACAGAAAAAAAAAGGAGCTTTGAATAAAAAGAATACCCAGGGATGGTGTCATACATGTGACACACAGCAGCAGTTGACACCAAGGGTGTTTTACAACACATACCAACTTCTCCCCCTGGACATGGGGGCCACCCCAAACCCCATAGCCTGTGACAGGCTCTCCTCCTCTTCACAGTGTAATAGATGTGATCATAAATTCGTGCAATTCAACGTAGAAGTTATAGTAGATGATAGAATGTATATTTTCTGTAACCCTGTGAATATAAAAGTAACCTTGATTCCCGGAATGGGACAGGCATTCTCCAAATACCGGGACATGCTTTGTATACGAATTAACATCTTGATTTACACCAGAAAGGAGGGTGGCTTGCCAGGATGTAGCTCCTTGAGCTAATCAGATCTTGGGCACCCAGACCATCAACCCACCATCAACCCATCGATACTCATTTTGAGGGTGGACCCTGAATTTGACGACATCATCATCCCAAAAGAAGATTCCCGGAAAATCCTTTCAGACGCGGCCCAGCACCGGGAAGTCTGTTCAGGGTTCATCATCAAGTGAAAGACTGGGTTTGAATTTGAAAAACACAATACCTCTGCTGCCGGGAGGCACAAAATACAGTATAAGAACCTGGACTCAACCACCAGCAAATCGTGGAACAGTGCGAGATAGCAGCCCTGCTGTCGGTCGTCTGTTTCACCCAACATTCGAATGTTGTTTCCCGTGGCTGTCCCAGATAGATTTAAAATGGAATAATAAAAGTTATTCTTTCTATCCGATTGGCTAGTTGATCATTTATAACAGATTGGTGCCGTGACTTGGATCAATCGTAGTGCTGTGGGAATCCCTTTGTGTGGGAGGCGCCCCACTGATTTTTCAGTGGCCCGAAAGAGTGGGAGACCCTGTAGCACCGATTGTATTCCGACCAAATTTAGGGAAGCCACATAATAAAAGGAAAGGCCTTAGGATCCAGGGAGGTAGAACTCAGGGAAGGCCCGGAGAGGTCTTCGGAACCGCAGCAAATTTCCACTCATAAAACTCTACGTGCACGAAGAACCCACGCAAGAAAAGGAGCTGTAAGTATTGCTAGTTGAGTGGGAGTGATTGGGCGAGTGAGTGAGATGTGATTTTATCACGAAACAAGTGTGGACCTGAAGGTCGTGGTTCCAAACTCCTGCGAGGGACTTGCCCGGCCGACAGGGAAGCGCATCGGGATAAAACTCATTTTTCTCGTCAAGCCAAAACACAGGGAGGTTTTGGGAACCGATCACAGGAAGCTAAAAAGGGAAGGTAACGTTCCTTGGGAGTTCGGGAAATTGGTAAACCTTTTTAGCTAGGGCTGGGTATAAGCCCACGGAAAATCCAAGAGAGGAAGGTCTATAACCGGATGAAAAGGCCCCCGGCTCAGCTCGCTGGAAGGGTAAGTAGTACGGTGGAAAAGGACACTAACTCACTTGGGGGAAGGGGTTAAGGGAAAACCCCTAGGTTTCAGTAAAAGGAACCATTCACAAAAAGCTTAAGAGGTAAGTATGGGGCAGAGAAAGAGCAGACCCCGCAAAGAAAAACAGGAGAAACATACTTTGGGGGAAGGGAGTAAGGCACTCGAGATTCCCCTGGAAAGCCATTGGGGTGGATGTTGGAGCACTAGGAAGACTGTTCCAAAAAAAAAAAAAAAAAGAGGGAAAATCTAAGGAGAAAATTATACACTATTGCATAGAAGTTTGGGAGGGAAAGAGATAAGGAGTCATGTGATTTGGTCTGTGTTTGGCACTTTAGAAAAAAAAAAAAAAATGGACCCGCAGAGCCTTAAGTGAATATGTGAGTAGTAAAAAACGGCAAGACCATGAAGAGAAAGAGTATACAAGACTCTGGGAAAAACCTAGGACTGGGTTGTTCACAATAAAAACCAAAAAGGGAACGGAGGCTCGAAGGGAGGAGTGGGACCCACTTGATAATCTCCCTCCCCCATACCTAGTACCTGTGCCACCGTGCATGCAGGCTCAGGCTTCCCCATCCACACTCCTGGGACACAACGAAACAACGCAGAGGAGGCAGTCCGTCCCTCCCAATGGAAGCTCAAAACCCCAGAGGGAGCTACTATTGCAGAAGGGGGCACTTCAAAGGGCACTGCAGTGAAGGGATGGAAAGTCAAAGGGGGTTTCAAGAGGACTGAGGGTGTCGGGGGCCTTTTTGGTAGGAAAGTCCATAACATCTAAAAAGCCCTTGATAAAATTTATAACCTCAAAAGAAGTACTAAACAATATGTTATCTTGTTAAAACAAAGGAGTGTTAATCTGTTTCTGTTATCTTTGTGTGAGCAAAATGTGTGTGTTTGTTGTGGACCTTACTTGTATTTTTAGAAAAAGAGGGGTTTTTTGTGCAACTAGTGCTATAAAAAGCGTAGCAAGTAAAACAAGAAATTTTAGAAAAAAAAAAATGAGTTAGAGAGGAGAAAGAAACTAGGCACAGCCACCCCCGTGGCTATTGTCAGCGGCCTCACCAGTGCCTGTCCTAGCATCTGTCGTGCCCACCCCCCCTCCTTTTCCTGCTTTAGTTCGGACTGCCGAGGCTCCCACCTGTATCTTGCTGCAGCAACTCTTTTCTCTCTCGGCTCGGTCCCTGTTCCAACCCTAGCGCAGCTAGGGGTGCTATCCCACCTAATCTTGGTTGCTCTGCCTGCAGCATCAATGCAAGGTTTTCCCCTCGAGGTTTTTTACTGTTCTCCTCTTTCTCAGCGCAGTTTCCACCCCCCTTCTCTCTCTCTCTCCCCCTTCCCTTGTGCTCCCGTTCGGCCCCGCCCCAGCCCCAGCCCCAGCGCAGGCAGGGCTGTGTCTCCCCTGGTCCCGGCTGCTCTGGGACCAGCACGGCGGCGTTCGTGCTGGGTTTGCTCACCCAGCCTTGCTAATTTCTGTCATGAGGGACGCCGCGGCTGCCTTGCAAACCTAAGAATTCTGTCTGTCTCAAAATGCAAGGTCCGTGGCAGAGCTGCCAAATGCCCTGCAGGTCACCTAGCTCTCGCCAAGAGACCCCTGTCCACACCCTAGGGGCAGTCCCAAGCCCCTTTTTGCATCTCATGTTTCTAAAAGACTTAGCTTAGGGGTCCCGATTTTCCCCTCCCTGCCTTTGAAAAATTAATCCATCAAACAAAGTCTGCTCTTATACCCGTAATAAATAATCCTTTTTGATACAAGAAGGCTAGCTAGGACCCAAGAAATGTCTCAATTTACAATTATATCCCAGAAAGAACAAAGATTTGATTTTCTTAAAAATATTCTAATATTTGGAAAGCATGCATCGAACCCAATAGGATGTAAATGTAAGTAAAAAGTCTCAAGATTAAAAATGTCTTGCAAGGAGAAAATGTTAGAATGTTCCTCTAGGTAGTTTAAAGTACTTGTTTATTAAAAATAGTACATGTTTTAAAGAAAGTTTTGGAGGAGATGGAGAAAAATGGTTTGTAGATGGATCATCAAGGGTGGTGAAAAGGAAGAGAAAATCAGAGTATGCTATCATAAATGGAAACTCAAGCAAATTTTAGAGGCTGTCAGGGAGCCAGAAGAAATCTCAATTGTTCAAATAAAAGAACAGCAAGTATGCAGTTTCAGACCAGAAGTAACAACCTGGCAGATAGAGAGGCCAAAGTACCCTTGAAGTGAGGGAGGGAGAAGTCCAGGAATTTCCCCCAAAGTCCTTCCAAAAGGGAAATAGAAGGTTTTGAGAAAATAGGTGGGAGATTAGAGGAGAGAGGGTGGAAATTACCTGATGGGAGAGAATTATTGCAAAAGGATTATGCGCAAGAAGTGTTAAAAAGACTGTATCAGCAAACTCACTGGCCCTAGCTAAACAATTTTAAAAGAAATGCTTTGGAGGAATATATGAATTGGTAAACCAAGAAGTGTGGGGCTGTATGATACGCCAACGGGTGAATCAGGCCAGATCAAAAAACAAACGGCTTTAGGAGGATGCCCTGTCACCTACCAGCCCTTTGAGAGAATCCAGGTGGACTTTTACTAATCTACCAAAGGTAGGAAGATAGAAATTTTAACTAATAATAGTTAATAAATTAACACACTGAGTTGAAGCCTTCCCTCAAGCCAGGGCTATGGTTCAAACAGTGTCAAAGGTATTACTAGAAGAAATTATTCCACGATATGGAATAGTGAATCACATAGATTCAGACCAAGGTACACATTTTACCTCCAAAATTATTAAAAAAATATCAGAGGCCTTAGCAATCCGATGGCAATATCACACCCCATGGCACCCCCAGAGCTCGGGACAGGTAGAAAGAATGAACCAAGCTCTGAAGGCACAGCTAGCAAAATTAATGTTAGAAACAAAGATGTCTTGGGTACAGTGTCTGAACATTAGAACCATGCCTCACTCAGAAACCAGACTGACACCATTCGAAATGTTGTATAGAATGCCTTGCCAGCATGGAATGCCTGTTGGACATCCACAAATAAAAGACAATCAAATTCAACTGTATCTAATAACTATTAGCAAAAATTTACAGGAACTACGGAAAAGAGGACTGACTCCTTAGAGCGCCCCCTTGAGATTCGCCATCCACAAGCCACAACCTGGGATAAGGTGTTAATCAAAACCTGGAGGGAGGTCCCTCTTGGGAAGGTCCCTTTGTTGTTCTTCTCACCACAGATACAGCCATCAGAACTGCAGAAAAAGGCTAGACCCACGCGTCACGAGTAAAGAAAGTCAAGCCTCCAGACACTGCTTTGGAGTGGAAGGTGTCTTCATCTCCCAAAAACTTGAAGATCAGGCGGCAGCAGCAACATAAATGACTGAAGAGAATCAGATAAGTTGTCCTAAACCAAAATGTGAATGCTTTCCCTTTGTACCTTTTAAGTGTGTTTTACTGTAAACATATTTGGGTGACTCACTGTTGGGGGAGGAAATCAACCAAAGGGTCTGTGCACTAAGTGTTTTGAGGAGGAGCAAAGAGAGACAATTAGCCTGCTAGCATTTGCAACCTGCACCAAAATTCTAGAATTCGGTTCCCCAAACTAGTATTTAATACTCAGAAAGAGGACAAAAGGGAAATTGGATGCCAGGGCAGAGGTTCTGGAAATTGAGTGCAGAAGGACCACAAAGGTACCTTGCCAGTCAGATACGGTCAAACTGTCCAAGCGGGGTGTTTACAAACAGAGGTTTGCAGCTCAGACTACTAGAGCCCCTGAAGTGTACACCTGCTGCCGAGAAGATGGTTTACCCCGCTGTGGGTGGCACCCCCACGAGCGAAGGGCAAGGCAAAGGGGTATTCCTGTGAGGAATCATAATCCTAGTAGTCTCGAGCCAAGCCACATGCCAGGCAGACAAGTTGAACCCCAAGAAACTGCAAAGGCAAAAACCCCTTACTAAATGTGAACAGTGCCTGAAGGTGGCATTTAAAGGACAAGCAACCATAAAAACCGTAGAATACCGTGCTCAATTCGACTGCCAAGAGAGAAAACCAAAAGAACATTGTTCTTTTAATGGCACTCAATTCAAAGTTTGTGAATTGGAAAGGGGGGTGGTGTGTCACAACCCAACGGTAGACCCTAGAGAAAGCCTGTCCAAAAACACAGATAAAAACTCCTCCAGTCACTTTTTGCACAAACGTGAAATAAGGGAAATACCACCTATCTCTGTGTGTGACCAATGCAACTGGACGGTTTAGACAGGAGGGAAAAAGAAATCCACTTTTTTGGCATACTATCAAGTCCATAAGCTGTGTTATGATAAAAGTAAATTGGAAATCTGTACTATGGGAGGAAAAATGTATTGGATGGGAAAGAATCTGAATCATGAAGCAAAATCTTTTATAGGCAATGAACCCATAGTACTAGACCTCCTCAGAAATGATGACAAAAGAATCTGTTTGCAGTTTGATGAAACCTTTTGTTTCTCAAAGAATGAGGAAGGGCTAACCCAAAAAGTAAGGTACAAATGCTGACCCAGTAGCTGAAGAGGTGAGAAGCAGAGGCAAGGAAAAGAAAAATGGAGCAGGAAAGGTTGAAGACTCTTAGTGAACATTATGAGCAATTAGAAAAACAATATGACTGGGGGCTACCAGCCCCAAATCAAAATCTATTCATAGATTTAATGCAGGAAATCGCCATGGAGCTGGGACTTTCTAATTGCTGGATCTGTGGAGGCTTGAAATCAGCCAAAAGGTGGCCTTGGAAAGGTGAGAGCTTAACCCCAGAACAACTTCTAAAGTGGGATAACACTCAAATCTCAAAGGCTATGCAGAGACCTGAGGGATGGATACTAGATGAGAGAGTCATTGAGACTGTTTGTATCAGCAGAGAAGGGAAGGAATACATGGAGCTGGTGGATATACCCCTGTATATCCACCCTAGTGGTAAACTCAAATGATAAATCCAAGACTTGGCAGCCTAAACCCCCTGCAGGGTTCTGGAGTCAGGAAAAAAGAGATAGTTGTGAATGGTTTGATTCTATTGGACTCTGCTGGTATAAAAGTTCCGGGGCTAACCCTTACCAGTCCCTGGAAGGGCTGCAAGAGTACTGGAAGGATCCTGAGAAGGTATCCCAGTGGAAAGCTCCTGATGGCATCTATTGGATCTGTGGTAAGAAAGCTTATAGCGAATTACCCTGAAAATGGAAAGGCTCATGTACATTGGGGATGATTAGGCCCTCCTTCTTTACACTGCCTCGATCAGAAAGTAATCTGTTAGGAGCCCCTCTGTTCGAAACTCTAGAAAGACACAAAAGGAATTTGAGGAAAGAATTACCTCTAGCTGGTGGTAGCCAAAAATGGGGAGAGGAGGACTAGCCCTCAGAGTGGATCATAGAATACTATGGTCCAGCCACATGGGCGAATGATGGGAGCTGGGGATACAGGACCCCCATCTACCTCCTAAACAGGTTGATAAGGCTGCAGGCAGTGGTAGAAATTGTTTCAAATCATATTTCAGAGGCCCTGGAATTGTTAGCCAAACAGCATTCCCAAATTAGAGCCTTTGTATATCAAAACAGATTGGCTTTGGACTATTTGCTAGCCGAGGAAGGAGGGGTCTGTGGGAAATTCAATGAATCAGAATGTTGCAGAGAAATTAATGACTATGGGGAAACTATCAGAGGATTGGCAGCTGAAATAAAGAAAGTAGCCCATGTACCAGTTCAGAAATGGAACTCAATTCTTCAGGCCTCATGGTGGGATCAGCTGTTTGGACAAGGGGCATGGTGGAAGAAAATTGTATTTTTCATTTTATGTTCTGTGGCAGGAATGATGTTTCTACGCTGTTTGATTCCATGTTTAATAAGATTGATTCATTCAGTCATTCAAGGTATGCAGATAGCAGCTATGCCCAATGACCTGGAACTCGCTGGAGGAAAAGCTAGCCAGGTTTCCAGGATCATGAAATTGGAGGAGAAAAGTCGGGCTGCTGAAGTACTGGAAAAATTTGAGGAAAAATTAAAGGAGGAAAATATCGCATACCAAAAGTATTGTGAAAAAATACAAGAAAAATCTGATTAGTTCGATGAGGATTGGTATTAGAATAAAGTTTATTGGTGGTGGGAAAAAGGGGAAAATAAAATTAAATATAAGCACGAATTTAATAAATAAATGAAAAAAGGTGGGGGATTGTAATAAATGTGATCATAAATTCGTGCACTTCAACATAGAAGTTATAGTAGATGATAGAATGTATATTTTCTGTAACCCTGTGAATATAAAAGTAACCTTGATTCCCGGAATGGGACAGGCATTCTCCAAATACCAGGACATGCTTTGTATGCGAATTAACATCTCGATTTACACCAGAAAGGAGGGTGGCTTGCCAGGATGTAGCTCCTTGAGCTAATCAGATCTTGGGCACCCAGACCATCAACCCACCATCAACCCACCATCAACCCACCATCAACACATCGACACCCATTTCGAGGGTGGACCCTGAATTTGACGACATCATCATCCCAAAAGAAGATTCCCGGAAAATCCTTTCAGACGCGGCCCAGCACCGGGAAATCTGTTCAGGGTTCATCATCAAGTGAAAGACTGGGTTTGAATTTGATAAAACACAATACCTCTGCTGCTGGGAGGCACAAAATGCAGTATAAGAACCCGGACTCAACCACCAGCAAATCGTGGAACAGTGCGAGATAGCAGCCCTGCTGTCGGTCATCTGTTTCACCCAGCATTCGAATGTTGTTTCCCGTGGCTGTCCCAGATAGATTTAAAATGGAATAATAAAAGTTATTCTTTCTATCCGATTGGCTAGTTGATCATTTATAACAACAGTGACAAGGAGCAGGGACTGTCATCCAGTATGGTCCCTGCAGAGGAGTGCAGCAGGGGCCCCAGGCAGGTCTGCAGGAGGAGAGGGCTGCCCACCTGCTCGGCTCCCTGCAGGTGTGGGCAGGTCCAGACATGCCTGCAGAGATGCACAAGCGTCTGCAGCATGTCTTTTACTGATGTGTGGCTGCTGTAGGACTGCAGGCATCTCTAGGAGTGTGCAAGTAGCAAACAGCAACAATCCCCCTCCAGGTGCTGCATTTGGCCAAGAAACCCTGGGTGCCTTTGCTGGTTTAACGTCCTTTGACTGGCTAGGCAGCTTTCTGTGACCACAGGGCTTGAGTTTGCTGCATCCACATAGTTTGTATGAGCAGAGACCCTGCATCAAAACCAGGTTTCCCTTTTGCTGTAGTTGTCCTGCTTTGGGCTTCATTGTGGGGAGCTAGTTAGTGAGGATAGAAGGGGCTTGGAGCATGAATGCAGGATTGATCCTTAACTGACAAGATAGCAGTTCTCAGAAGTCATGCAGAATCATGTAGACTTCCTTTTCCAGCTGTTTACCTGTCTCTGTTGCCTGTCAAATTGGGAGCTTGATGGCAGATACTAGTTCTTAATATAGATTTCCATGTTTTCTGGCTGAAAGAAAGTACAATGCAAATAACAAGGGCAGAAATGAAGCCATTCAGTTCTTACTTTTGCAACAAACTTATCTGGAGATAGATTATGCCTGCGGGAGCTAATGTGCACTGAAGTCAATGCCACCCTGCCTTAGCTGCCCTGAAGTTCAAGCTGTACTGACTTGTAATGCTTGGGCATGGTGCAGTTATTCCTTCCACTCAGAGCAGGGCCCTATGCCCCTTTATCTCATTACAGAATATTGCTTCATTATTATGCTAAATTGCAGAAACATCATGACTGTTTCTTCATCATTCTTAATAGCTGATTAAGTGGTTTTATTTTTACATACTCTGGCAAGTCCTGTTTAGCAGGGCTGGGTGTTAGCTAATCCTGATATAGCCACTTGGGTTTAACTTTTTTAATGAGAATGAAACACATCTGTTATACAGAGATAGTAAATCACTTTGGAAGTTCCAGCAGAAGATAAGACCCACCTACACTGTTGGCCTGTATCTATTAGGCAGCCGTAGTTTGCTGTGTAATCAGTTTTTGTCTCAGTACTGAACTGTTTGAAGATTCGTGGTTAAATACAAACTTGATCATAGAATTTACATTCCACAAGTGGCTCAAGCAATTTAAAATGAACTCGACCTGACATTTTAACCTCCTTACCAAGCTATGCAGACTGTTTATACTGGCAGGGCGATCTAATAGATGGGGTAAAAAAAGAGAAAGGGGAGTCAATCTTCTTATCTCAGCTGAATCACTGATTCACTGTGTGACCTACACAAAACCCTGAGTCTTTATTGCCTTACAGATTTTTTTTGAACAAGAGAACTCTGAGACCCAAATATACCTCTTGAGATGTGATTTTCTTGTTAAATTTATGTCTGTTTTCCGAAGAATTGTCTAAGCATGGAACAGTTCGTACAATGCTAAGAACAACACAGAAATACTGGACATAAGTTATTTGCCAACTGTGAGTCTTGCAAAACATGAAGTGAGTTATTAGTACACAAACCCTACATTTTGGGCTGCCAACAATCCTTGAAAATCACTACAGTTTGCATGGGTTTAGTCATGACTTTTATTTTTCTCAGAATTACCTGCATTTTCAAGGACTAAGACTTCCAGCCAGTTAATCTCAGTATTAAAGTCTCTTCCTAAGGGCTGAACCACAAAGGTTTAGAGACCTGAGACACTTTGAGAGCACCATCATCTGGCCATTTAACAAAGGCATGTCCAGCCCAGTACCACTTGCCTTTCTGATACTTGTCTGTCTCGAGAATCACAGTTTAAAGAAAATGGTTCAATCATACTCTGTATGGTAGAGACAATGTCATGGAGATATAAATGATTCACGAGTTCTTCAAACTCTTTCAAACAGCAGCTGCCATTTTGTGTGCTGTTTCACACTCAGAACATAAGGGAAAAGTTTACTACTCTAGTGTTCTTTGCAATAGCTCATTCTTATCCTTGAATAGATATTGAGGTAAAACACATTGCAAATGAAAAGACACCTGATCTCTTGATCCTGATTGTGCCACAAGTCTAGAGCATTCCCTTAGGCAATTGTTCAATATATGTGCCACATTTCTTTTAGTCGGACTACATTTCTTGAAAGTGTTGTCCACATCTTGGCATTGGGTTGGAAAAGAAAACATGCCATGGGTACTGTCAACATATGATAATGAGCTTAGAAGAAAAGAATGGTTGCAAAATGAAGCATCACAATTGAAATAATTCTTTCATTCTCCTTTAAAAAAACAACAAGAAATAATGTTTTACCCACTTTTTCTCCTAGAACAATATCATATGGTGCCTAGCCTGGAGCAAGGAAGAAAAATTCCTTTGCTTTCTTCATGTCAGGAGCAGTTGATCTCCTGTGGAGACATGGAGATGGTCTGAAACCATACCTTCCAGGCTGCTAGCTTTTCAATTCTCTGAGGGTTTCTAGGATTGTCTGTATGTGCAGCTCTAAACCATCTCTCACAATACAGACCAGGCTGCCCTTACCAGGGAGGGACTGGCTGTAGAAAACTGTAGCCTGGATGAGGGAAGGGAGGAGACAACTGTGGAGCAAAACAGCTCCTCCAACAGACTGCCCAGCAAAGGAAGAAAGCTCTGCAACCTCTGGCCAGGCAGAAAGAAAAAACAGGAGTGTATTACTTCAGACTCTGTTGAAGTGGCTCTTCAGACTTTATTGAGCCACAAGTCTCTCTTTTAGAGTGTATTCACTTTGCTGGAATTCAGAAAAGAACAAAATGAAATGGCTTAAAATCAGGTAAGTAGAAGTGAAAAGGTTGGTTCTCTGAGTGTGGTGCAAACTTCTTTACAGCTACCCAGAGGATACTTAAGCCTGCTTGCACAGTATCGGCGGGGGCAGGGGGGGTGGTAATCTCCATTCTGTGTGTGTAAGATCTGACAGACCCTAAGGCATCATGAGATCCTCTGAGAACTTTTAACATGGGACACAACACGGATATTTACCAGCAGCTGTCAAAGTTCAAATCAGCTGCAGGAGACGGCCTGCTCTCTTGTCACCTCTTCAAGGAGCAGATGGATCACTGACTGGACAAGTCTGTTCTTGCTGTGGCTGGCAGACCAGGGGGCTTTCACCAACACCTCACCATCTGAACCAATGAAAGTAGAAGGGGAGGTGTGGTGTCAGTGTCATTCCTGCCATAAGCAGCCATCAGGACCATGCCCTTGCCATAGAGAGTAACTTCCACAGGAACCAAGGAACAAGAATAGTGCACAGAGCTCTCTCTCTCTACTTTGCAGCAGGAAAATCATATTTATAAGTGTTGGGATCACACAGCATGGCTATGGCTGACTAGAGAATACATCTCTAAGAAAACATTTACTGCCCAGACTCTTCCCCATTAGTTTCCAGTTATAGAGTAGGCAATGGGGTGCAGATATTATTGCATGCATTTTGAAACTGGGGTGGGTTTTTGTAAGTTTTTTTTTGTTTTAATTTTAAACAGTGGTACAATCTATGCCACATCTATGCCAGAAGCTTCAAAATAGGTCTGGGGGAGTGAGAAGGACTTAAAAGGGGATAAAATCTGGGAAATCAAAAGAAGGAAAGTCCTCATAACACTATTGTAGTCTTTGTTGTGTTAAACTATGGGGAATGATAAGGTCTATGTCTACAGTACCCTATCTGAGTATTACAGACCACCTTTGATTTCTAAGATGGTGTCCATGGATTTTGGTATCCTCTTGTTTCAAAGCATTTTTCAATTAAAAAAACATTGCCTGTGTTTAATTCATGGTAAACAGCAGCTGTGAGATTTGTTCAAGGTCACAGAGCAAATGAATTTCGGAAACTGGAAATAAAATAAACTAGTAGGACTTTGAGCATCTTTCCCTCATCACTGGTTCATGGCAGCTTTCCCTTAGGCGACAATGATTCTCACTGTCTCTTCAGTCACAGGACAGACTCTACATATAAAGGAATTTTATATATATTATATCTATCTATCTATCTATCTATCTATCGATCTGTGATATCTATATCTGTGTATATATATACACACACATAATGGAAACAGTTTTCTGTTTTCATCCCACATCAGCCATATTTTTTAAACCTGAGAGTGCCACACACACTGCAGAACATACAAGATGATGAGCTCACTACTTTCTGTAAAAACTCCCCAAGAAAGAAAAACAGTATGTTGTTGCTATAAGTAAAGGTCATGACACAGCTTTCTTATATTCACACTGTATTTTTTAAGAGTTTGCCCAGGGCAGATTACAAAAATAACAAATCTCCATGAGAATGTGGAGGCTTCATCTTGCAGGCCATTTATCTTGTTAAGGTACTCTAATTAGTCACACTAATCACAATCAACTGTTCATTCTAACTGTTAAGTGTAATCCATCTGATCCATATTTCACAGGCTGGCAATGAAATTTGGATGGCTTATCATATTGCATTTGCTGCTGCAAGCTCTAAGCAGAGAAGTGGTCCTTGGTGCATAAAACACAACAAAGAATTTTCCTCTCCCAAACTTTGATTTTTTTAAAGAATTCTTCTATACTGTGCATGATGAGGAGTTCTTGAGTACACTACTGAATGCTAACCCTACTGCATGGATGTCCCCATCAGAAAAGCCCTAAAGCCCAGAGCACTTTTACCATGGTTAATATTGCTGGGCTTTCTTTTCCCCAGGAACCAGAGGCCAGCTCCCACCCTTCATTCGTCAAGTCCTGATTTCTCTGCAGGGGAATTGCTCTGTTACACTTCACCAGAAGCATTCACCAGCTAGAGAACAGAAGCAACCTATACTCATGGTTCAAGTAATGCTTCAGCAAATGGTAGAAACTCATAGGGGCCAAGCCACCAAAATGAAACATCTGGCACCATGTGGCAGAAGACTATTCCTCTGATGACCAAGCATCTCCTTTTTTTACTGTCAATACAACAAGTAATTGAAAATTGCTTTCTAATTGGAACTAATAGGCACTGTCTGTTGTGCACTACCCACTTTTCCCCAGTGGTGTGCTGTGGCTTACCATTTTGAGGATTACAGCTGCCACCTTTTTCATCTGACACCCAGTAGAAAGGGAGTATGGTAACTTGCAGAATTCCAGCTCCCAGACACTGACATGTCTTTTGTACCACTCCAGAGGTAACCACTTACCAGTTGTGAATCGCAAAGAGCATCACAAATGTATCCTGTAGCACAGCCAAACTCACCTGCTGTAAGGAGAGGAAGTGGGAAGTGGGTACAAGAAATGGGAAGGAAGCATCAGTGATGCTTTAGGAGCTCTCATGGTAAACAAGAGACAGGCAGGACTGGAGTTTGGTAAAAAACAGACTTGTCTCCCTTGTCATGATAGGAAAACTGTGAGTTATGACACTATCACAAGGCTTTAATCTTTTGGTATGTTGCTTTTGAAGGATAATGCCACAATTTGTAGGGATCATTGCATGAGTAACAATCATCAGGATATCACTGCAGGCTGAATGATCTGTGGTACAGATCTTTTTGCATTTTTTTTTCTGCAAATGTGCTGAAGAAACATGTTCTCTATCATGTTCTCTCATTCTGTCCATGGGTTTTCTCTTTTAAACCCTCAGAGAAATACTGATGTAATTACATGTAATTAAAGATGTACTTAAAAGTAACAAAAATAAAATTCAGAGACTTCAGAAATGTAGAACTATAACAATGTACAGCATTTGCAGACCTATCAAATGCATTTGTCTTTTTGATATATATACCTGTTTTTAAATAATAATTTTCACACTATTTTCCAGGTTTTCTGTTTAAAGAAAAGAAAGAAGTGCACATTTGTATTCCTCTGCTGAAATCTGTAAAGGATAAAATGAAAACGTCAGTTTCTATCAGCTGAATGCAAATAAGAGTGACTGACACTTTCATCTAGATTTCTTTCCCTGCAACCAAGAGGTTAATAATCACAGGATCCAATTAAAAAAAAAATAATAATAACTTTATTCCAACTGCCTTGTTTTCAAAGTGCATTTTGGGTACATTTCAAAAGGTTCTGTTTCAATGCATACCCACATAATCTAGAAAAATGACAGTGTTTTAAAAATCATTCAACAAAACCACTGTGTCACTATTTGGACTGTTCTGTTGCCTTGTTTAAATATTTTTACAGTAGTATGACTTGCTAAATCTAGCTGAGAGGCTCTCATAATCACATGTGTCATGGTCCATATTTTTATGACACAGGCAATGCAATCTAGATTTATTAAAACAGAATCCTCCATGTGCAAAACAAAATCTATTCCCAATTAAAGTTACAGTACAAGTTTCAAGACTGCAAAGGACAGTTAGTTAAGTTGTGTTAGAGACATGGCTTATTTCATGTGGACAAAGAAAGCTTTAAAATGTACTTATTATTCCTTCCCATCAAGCTTATTCCAAATGCAAGATGTGAGGGTCAGTGAACACAGGATGGCATTTGTGCCAAACGTGTCCTGCTGCTGCGCAGCTGTGTACCATGCTGTACAGTTAAGCTCAGCCCACTTGCCAGGCCTTTGCCTGCCTCAGTTTGGCTGTATCCCATAGGTGTAACTGCTAAGAGACTGTTTAGCTTGTTCAGTTAGAATTGCATTTAACTGCCATGTTTTTAAGGCTGTACCAGGAAAAACATGAAACTAATAACCAACTGAGGAGCTGCACTTCAGTGGCAAAAAATAACTTTTACATTTTTTTAATACATGTACCATTAAAAAACCCCAATAAAACAACAAGACAAACAAACAAACAAAAAACCCCACAAAACCAAAACCCCCAACAAAAAAACCCCAAAACCCCCAAAAAATCAACCAAAAAAAACCTCCCCCCCCAAAAAAAAAAACCCAACAAGAAAAACCCCTAAACAAACAAACAAAAAAACCCACTAAACAAAGCAGTGAAAGGGAGAAAAAAATGGCTCTGTAAATGTATTCATTCTCTGTTACCATACTGGAGAATTAAACTAACAAATAATCTATAGATAAAGCAAGAGGGGAGATGAATGGCAGTTGTAACATGAACTGTGTGGACATTTATGACCCTCTTCTAATCACTTTGCACCATTCAGGTAGCAGAAGAGACTCTGGATGAGTCTAGAAGGATGTTCAGACAATGGAAACCACAAAGCTGCCTAAAGAGTCCACAGTGTATTTATTGCTCATAGTAGGCAGCAGTGTTCCTTTTCCATCACACATCTCCAGCAGCAACTGAACACTCCCGAGACCATCAACCACTGCAGCACATGAATAATCACACCAGCCAAAAATGCTCTGAATGAACGTGATCTACATGATCTACAGTGGTGGGAGGAATGCAGAAAAGGTATCTGTGGGAACATTTTCAAAACACCAACAGTTTAGATTTTCTGATCCCTGAAATAACCAAATTGAAAATGTATCTCAGAGAAAAACAAAATAGTCCAATTTTAGTGTTCTCTCCACTTTGGACAGCTGGTTTTGGCTATTAAAAAAAGGTATAATTCAATTAGAGTAATGAGAACACTGCAACTCAAACTGGAATGGTTTCTCCCCTCCTTGATATTAGGGATTTAAACTTGCAGCGTGCATGTTTTGAGTAAAGAAAAGTAACTGTGTAAGCTTCACCAGTTGCAATTCTGAAAACTTACCAATGTCTACAGTTACTTTTTGAAAAAGCTGTGTCAAAACAGAAGGCCTGGAGCCAGGAAGCTCTAATGCCTAGCCCTGGACATGACACACATTCACTTGGGTAATTCACATAGATTGAATCCAGAAAGATATTAAAGGCTTCCTGTGAGACACAGAGACGTAACCCTGGCATGGATTTCTGCTGAGATGTTTCTTCTGAAATACCATTTATCTTTCCTGCTGCTGTGGTGAAGAGAGAATGATGTGGAGGAGTTGGATGTTGCAATACTGTGCTTGCACTGCTGACAGGTCAGATGGCAACACAACCAGTATCACTGGGATGGATGGTGTTGCTAGTTTGTCCTGCCTGGCTGTAAAGGCAAAAAGAACCAAAAACAGCTATAAAAACTGCACTTTTAAAAGAGACAGGTACAGGGGGAAGGGGTAGGGCATGACTGACTCACCTTGGGTTCGAAACAGCAAACACATAGATTGTTCCTGATGTATATGAAGAGTGGGTTATTGAAAATAGCAGGTTATTGAAACATGAAGTCGGTTTACAGGAAAACTTTGGCACTGATCAAATCACTGAACAGTAATTCCTCTCTTCTTCCTCACAACCTTTTTTCCCCACAGCTCCCCTTCAGTACAATTACACAAAAACACAGCTCCTGTTCATCTACTTGATAATTGTATTGTTTAAGGATAGCCAGCCAGTACTAATGTCTGAAGCTGCTTTCCTTTTATAAATCTATGTAGAAAGTAAATTGCAGTATTTCAAAGGGGTATACAAGTTCAGGGCTCACATAATGACAGATAATTTTGGAGCTTATAGTGCCTTTGCCAGCGAACAGTCTCCCAGTTACTAGTATTTCCTTTGCAGGCAAATGGTAGAGTAATTATTGAAGATTAATAACCACAATGTGAAATAGATCCATTTATATAAGAACAACGCAGCAAACTGAGCGTGGATCGGTCAGCAGAGGGGGGCAATGTGCAGTCTGACAAAGCTCCGCAGCGTTCTGCTACTGAAGGATGGAAAACAGGGATGACACTGCCCTCTCGTGGGAAACCGCTGAAGTGGAAAGCGGCAAAACTGCAGCCGGCTGATGCCGCCAAATTTTGTTAATTCCGCGAGTCTCATTACAGCAGGCACTTAAACCTCCTGATATTTTCGTACCGTATGCTCAGGTCATTCAGAGTTGAGAATGTGTGCCATGCTACAGGACCAGAACTAAATCTTTACTAAAAAATTCAGTGTGTTGACTAGGGATATAACTGTGAGGCTATGCCGCAGAGGCATCCCTTTAAAAATCAGGTATTTGAGGTCAGGATTCTTTTTACTGAATGAAGAGTGAGAAGCACCATTTTTTAATGTTTTAGCCTAAGAGCTATGACACAGAGCTGTGCCACTGAGAATCAAGTCCTGCTAAGACTGCTTTGCTTTGAAGATATCCCCTCTGTTCTGTCACCAAGCAGTTCAGTTCATAGCTCCTAAAAGAATAATTCATACTGTACAGAGTGGTGGGACAGAGGTGATTTAGGGTTAATTTCAGAGAAGTTATAAATTATTATGGACTGTATTGAAAAACATGTTATAGAGTGGGTTACCGTTCAGCCATGATAGTTGTGGACATTAAAAATGGGCTGTCCCAAGGAGTTACATTTTATAAAGAAAGCCGATTTTGATTTTTGCCCAGATCTCTTCAGAGAGCCTTGTAAAAGATTAACTATTCAACTGGTGAACTCGAGATGAAAGAGAGTGAGAAAAAGCAAGAAGGAAGGGACAGGCTGAGGACAGGAAGGCTGAAGACAACCTAGCTTGGTTTTGCCTTAAGGAAAGCAGTGTATTACTGGTGCCCAGATATGTTCCTGAAGTCCACATGGTTCCAATAACGAAAATGCAGGACAATCTCAGGATATCTTCATGAAGAAGGCACACAGGCCTAGAGGTGGGTCACTGTTAACAGCATATACAGAATTGTTGCAGCAAGCATGTCTGCCAGAATATTAACCATTAATAAACATTCTCTTCTCAACACAAGAAAACAATTCCCAGCACTCATCATGCACTGTGGGGAGCAGCTCTTAAAGACCACAGCAAAACAACACAGGAATAAATTAAACTAGACATGTTCTGGTTTTAGAATGGCTTTTCTTTGCTTCTGTTTTCCATATATATATATTTGCATACGTGCGTACATGTACGTATGTATGCATGCATGTATAAATGTGGGTAGAAACTGCAGAGACTAAGTAAAATCTTACTCTCTTGAAGTCTTTGTTCAAACTGTCTCAATTTCAAGTTATTTGGGATGGAGGACACATGACGAGAGAACAAGCTATTATACCTTGTTCATACACCAAATAGTGCTTTGAAGATTCAACTGGCTGTAGTAAAGGTGAGATGGGCAATAAGAGGAGTCCCAACCGACCAGTGCACACAGAAAGAAACTATTCAGACAGCTTGCCTTTCAGGATAACACAATAGAGAAGAAGGCAAGCACTTTTTTTTTTTTTTTTAAAAAAAAGCTAACTTTACTGTGTTGGATATTTTACTAATAAAGCGTTTAAAGACAGAAAAATAGTAGCAATAATGTATCTCTAGATAAACCCAGCTGGGTTAAAGTTAGGAGCAAGAGGAAGTGTTTCAGGTCCACTTCTATTCAATTTCTGGAGCTCAGCTGGAGCAAAGACATCGTGCTGCAGTGGGCAAAGCAGTGCCTGGGTTTGGTGTGGTGCTCCTGGTGACAGAAGGCTCCAGTATCAAGAAAGAAATGAAGGTAGCACCTGGCCTCCCAGCTTCAATGGGTGCTTTGTCAAGTCTCGGGCCCACAAACCTTAGAATGCCTAGATGTCTGAGTGAATAGAGTGGAGCTGTTCCAGTGTAACCCCATCCCTCCTGCACCCTCATGTAATATGCAGCCCCCAGCCCCTTTTGCTTTAGTCCTGGCTTGTCCTGAGACTCCCAGTGTATCCCAACTCAGAATTATACGGCTGCAAGAAAAAAACTCTATTTCTCCCACTCTGGATGATCCCATTCCTTTCATGTGTCTCCCTAAATTCCTCATCCTAAACTGGCCATCTTCCCTTGTCTTCTCACCCCAGCATAAGGTCTCTGTCCAGGAACCAGCTGCCGCCTGCTCAGCTTCCCTGCTCTGCTGGCACAGGTACTGCTGCTCCTCCTCCCACACAACTACTCTTTCTTTCTTTCACAGGGGTTAAAAACCACAAGAATGAACTGCTTTTACCAAAAATCTACCTGGGCAAGACACTGAGAGCAGGAGAGGCGAACACGTCCTGGAAAAATGGATGCAGTAGCCACAGCACAAGAGGATTTAAGTGTGCCTTTAAGACAACCAGCCAGTATACCCATCTCTTTAAATGGGCTTAGAAGGTAACTGTAGTGACTATGCACCCTTCCGGGGTCCTACATTATGTCTGGTGTCATGTGTGCTATGGAACTTCACCATATTTCTTGGAGTAAATGTTCTTTTCCTACACTGCAACTACATACATTTCTTGGAGTATTTTCTATCCTTTTTCTTTTTTAGGATATACATACATTTGTTGGTGTTAACGTGTAACACAACTTGTTACCATGGCATTTTTCATTCATACTTCTTTGAAGAGAAAAATACAGATGTATGAAGGCTCAAAGATATTTAGCAATTAAAGCTACAGGTCTTTTGGCTATATTTTTTCATACTCACAGGAAAATGTGGTTCTTTCCAAATATTTCAGACCAAGAGAGCGTACCTTCTCACAGTCTCTTACAATCAACTTCTCTATCTGAAAATACTGCAAAGGCAGTATGGTTTTGTGAATTATCTGTAGACTCTTTACCACAATTGTGCAATGACTCCCTAGTTGTAGTTTGGTAATCACTGGCTTAAGAATCAAATCACACCACAATCTGCGTTCAGGTTCTGGCATTGCTACAAAATTCACAGGAAATTTTTCCAGACACTTTCATTATGTCTTGTTTTCTCTTTCAGTAAAATTAATATAGATCATATCAGCTGCTTCCCAGGACTGGGATGACTGGTGTTTTGATAATGGTGAAATCTGGGTGGATGTGACCAGAGAGGCACAGAGTGCTGCTATTAGATCTTGCCATCAAATAAATGCTTCCAGAGTAAGATTTCAGCAGAATTTATGGAAAGAAGATTAGGAAATTTTAAAAAATAACTAAATAACCAAAGAACCAAAAATGCTTATCATCTTTCATTAAACTAAGTGTTTAAAAAAAATTACCTGGTTTAACAGTTGCAGAAAACAGCAGATTCATCTACAAGAGAAGAAAGTAAAAACAAACAGTTATGTAGAATAAAATAATTCTGCCTTTAGCTGCTGCCTTGCCTTCCCTGAAGCTGAGTAATCACATAATCTGTCAAAATATTTTAAAAAGCATAATGCCTTAACCACTTTTGCTTGTGCAGTTTTAAGCATCTCCCTGACTAGTTTACAGCTTTTCAGATTCTAGTATTTGGAAGGAAAGGCCTGTTTGACCAGACTAAATTAGAACATTGATTGCTTCATTGTTTCTCATAACAGATCATTTTTCCAAGTGGGCAAATTCTATTGTTTAATTGGGAAATGAACCTTAAAAATCTGACCTTGAGTCTGCTATTTTTTTTGAGCTTATTAGTTTCTATTTGTGAATCCATTTGCTGGTTTCATACTAAAACCAATTCCCTTCCATTTATTTTTGCAGTTATGAGTCTTAAGAGAAAAAAGCATTCTGTTTCTTATCATTGCTACTTCCATCAATTTGCCTTTGCTGTTATTTTAGTCTATAGCAACACGGCTCAAGATTTCCACTTGGTGCAAAATACTGCAAGAATATTACTGTCCACAATTGCAATATTCAATTAAAAGAATCATAATTTCTGAGCATGTGATAAAAACGCTGATACTAGTACATTTTACATGAGAAATAATAGCTACTTTGCTACATGATAGGACCCATTTTAAAATGCATTTTCTTCTAAAAAACTGGTTAATGTTTATGTAAATTGTAGAAATGTTCTCAAAGAGAAACAGGGCGTAAGCTGAGAAAATTATGTCCCTGGAGATCAATGTAATGATTGTGGTGAAATCAGTGCTATGGAGAAATATAAATTTCTGTACTGTGCTGAAAATCTTTCTTCAATTATTTAAATCTCCCTTAAATCCTATTTTTAGAACTAAATTTAATTGAAATGGGCAATGAACCTTGTCCTAGCATAAGGGAGAACTTCTCTTCAAGAACCTGGCTGGTCCCATTTGGACATTTGTGCATTGCAGGGATTGTATGAACGTGATTCAGTTTTTCTCGGGATACAATTGTCTGCCTGATGATCACCATCACAGTGGTGATAAACTAACTTCCAGAATAGTCTGCAGTTTCAGACATGCCTGTAACTAATACTGTGTTATCTCACCCTCTGAACTAGAAAGAAAAGAGGGGAGTGAATAAAAAATACTAAATGTATAAATTACATAAAAATTATTAATGTAATATTAATGTAAATATTAAATTAATTTTAAGTAGAAGCACTGATTTATCTTTGCCTTGGTTTTACACACAGAAATGTATTTCCTGCTATGATAAACTAGAAGGATGAGAAATCTTAAATACTTGTGCTGGGATCAGACAGTTACCTAGTAGGGCATCAGGTCAGTGACATACTGCATAAATATTTTTCATCCAGAGACATAATTTAAAGACTGACAATTCTTGAGTTTATTACCAGTTGTAGGTAAGTTAAAGACATTTGGAGCTCCATGCAACCTCATGGTATATAGTACAATATTTCTTTAAAGAAGTGGTATTTTATCCTGGATAATCACTGTTGGGAAAAAAAGTCTTTGTGTTTCAAGGCTGTTAAAAATCTAGTAACTTGGTTTTTGTGCCTTTTTCAAATTTCAGAAAGCCATAATAAGGTGCAAGCTGTGTGACTTCATATTCTTTTTTCAATAAAACAGATTATTAAGTAAGAGTTTCATTTTTCAAGACAAGCTCAAAGACAGAGGGATTCTTAGTGTGATGTGTGTCAGGAATAAAACCAGTAAGAGTGGAACTTTGCTAAAAAAATCTGATGAACATAAAGTCATAAATGAGTCATGAAATCAGCATGTGAGAAAGATGACCAATTTTTTGGTTTTTTTAAATTCTTGTATTTGTTAGCTGCTGTCCCATCCCGCGTAACTGATTTGAGCTAGAAATGTTCACATGTCTGATCAACATCCCTCTTTGCTTTCTTAGTTCTCAATTATTTATGGTCAATCATCAATTGTTTCACATTTATTTTTGAGGTCCTATAATCGCAATTTAAGTCTAAAAGTAGAATACTGTTGGAAAACTTAGTTTTTATTTGCTTTAAGACGGCTTTAAGATGATCTCCTTCTGCAGAGGCCACTTGGTATCCAGTGATATAAATCACAGTTCTGCCAATTTAAATCAGATACTTACACAGATCTTGAATTTTTAAATTTAATTTTCCATCCTAACTTCCAGATTGTAACTCACTGGTCTAACTTTGTATGTTCATTTTTTAAAAGGGAATAAATTTTTCTTTTCACATGCATTGTAACTCACAGTGAGTACAAATAAAAGTTTACTAGACTTTCTCCTACTAATGCATGAAACTTTGGTACATAGTGTACTTCAGCATAAAACGGTAAGTAAAAGAGTGAAAAATATGGATGATGAAAACTGGAGAAACAAGTGGAAAAACAAAGGTTTTATGCTGAAAACTAGCAGGTGACTATTAGGCCAGGGCTAACCCCTGCATTAACTGACCCTGTGTTTAGTGAGCTGGTGAAATTAAAATAGCCTTTCCATAAGTCCTCAGGAACTGACAATCTCTTCTCTAGATAAAACATTTAAGTGTTCAGAGAGGAATTTGAGCATCTCACAGCAACTGAACAGCTAGGATTTCCTAACATGGCCTTAGCACAGAGTAAGGAGATGGAGGATGTAACAGTAATGTAAAGAAAGGATGTAAATACAGAAAGGATGTAAATACAGTTTACAATCTTTTTGCTCCTTTTTGCTCCTTGCCTTCCCTAGAAAAAGACTAAGCCTGTCTTTTTGTTACCATTGATGAGGATTCAAGTTTGGATTCTGTTGCTGGATCTTGGCTTTTCTGTTCCATACAGAAAGCACAGCTGATACAGAGGGGTATGTCTGGTCCCTCCATTCTTCACCCCTGCTTGTAGTTTAAGCTACTCTTGGCCTTTGGTCTACAGCAATAGATACCAACCTGAAGGCCAGGTTAATAGCAGCTCCAGGTTAATACATGTTCCCCCTTTCCTCTCTCCCTCCTAGTCAGGAGCAGCTGTAGAGGGCTGTGCCTCTTGCTAGCTTGCATAACTCTGAAACACCCACTCCCTTACTATTTTAAGTAGAAGAGACCCACCCATATTCCACTTCAATAATCACCTGAGCTCTATCCAGCATGATAATTACAGCACACTTCTGATAGACAGAAGAACATTTCTGGAAGCCAAGCAATATTGGATTACATTCATGAAGTGCAGCTGGACTGCAGCAACAAATTATTTGTCAATAGGTATAGTTTGTCAACAAGTACAGTTGAAAATAACCTCGCATAACCAGACTGCACTTGATGGTCCCATCAAGTTCTCTTCTTTAAGCTCTCGCAGATGAAACAAATACTTTCTAACATAGCTTCTAGAGCCCTCTGTTTTGAACTGCATATTGCGTTTTGGCATCTGACCACTAAACAAGAAGGTTCTAGGTTGAGATTGAAAATAAATACCTCAAACTAATGTCTTCCTTCAAAGATCAAGCGTATCACAACTGTTTAAAACACATCCGGTAAGCAGATTATGAACCACAGCTCAATTTGTGAGCAAGAAACATTCTGCGTGGACTCACAGAGTTGAGTTCATGTGGTCAGAAATTTCCAAGCTTAAAGTACAACAGAAAATAAATCACTAAGAGGTGGGCTAGGCCATTGCACTTTTGTCCATTGTTACACAAAATACCTGTCATACCGCAAACACAGTCTACTCCACAGATTCTGGTCAGGCAGGAGGTTATTTCAACAGCAATAGGACAGAAAGGAGAAAGAGGTTCAGTCCTCTATCAGTACAAACCATGACATAACACAACACTAGTAGGGTTTACAAACATTTACAGCAGATACAAACTGCTCTGCAAAGGGGATTAATATGTCAGGGCAGCAGCATCTGTATAGAAGGGAATGGTGTTTCAGCAGATGTACTCACCTTTTCCTGATAACCCAACAACTGCATCTGTGTCAACTCACAGACCTCTGTCCAGCTTCTCCATCTCTCACTTGTGATGCTGCTGTGTCCTTGATCCAATTTTGACCATATCAAGGCCTGTTTCCACATACCAGTCAGAAAACAGTTAGTTTTGGACATTGCTAGAAGATTTAGACAAAGCTGGTGCTTACTTTCTCAACATGAGCAGAAATTCAAAGGCTTGAAGTTTTGTAATTACCATCTAATTGAAGGGTTTGGAGGGGGGGTTGTTTTGGTCAATCTTGATCATTTTTAAAGAAAGTCATGCTATCTTGAACACAGGATGCCTGAAATAAATACATAAGAATTTTACTGTCACAACCCCACACTTGTTCCAGCCAAGTTCCACCAACTTCAAACTTCTTTCATGGTGTTAGAACTATTTCAGCCTCAAGCAGTTAGTTCTGCCTTTATTCTTTTCACATGTGGGACATTTCTGTCTTGGTCTCTACAGCTGATCTCTCCCTCTGCACCATACACAGGAAAATCCTCCACATACTCAAATTCTTGCATGGCCTTAAATGTGCAATTGTTTGGATTTCTCTTGGAGGAGGTGATAATGTTTCAACTTCAAATATAAATGGAGATCCTGTTACTGTGAATACTTCTTCTAGTGATAGGTGTTAATTTAAGTATCAGTAAAAGCAGCACTCTTCATAAGCACAACTAGCTGCAGCACTTAATATGGATCCAGGGAACAGAGTCTGTATTTCTCAGAGTTGATAAGTAAAGCCAGGACTGGAATCCCAGGATTCAATCAAGATATCAACTCATTCCCTTCATTGCCTGCCCTTCATTCTCTGCTCTCTTCACCAGATAGGACTGTATGTGATAGCAGCTTTATGAAATTGTAGAGAGAAAGTATCTAGATGTAGATCATGGAATTTTGCTTTGGTGATGCCAACAAGATACAGCTGCATTCCAATATATGTAGAGTGCACTGGGTCACAAAATGTGTATGTATTGGCATTGTATCATCATACCTGGAGCTTCAAAGCACCCTTCAGACACCTCAGTCTTCAGAGATGGCATTCAATGGGGTATTATATATTATACTGGGAGAAACCAGGGGCATAGACACAGTCACTTGCACAATGAAATAGAAATTATAAGCCCCAATGTACCATTTGAGGCTAGCAATATTGCTATTAATTTCCAAGTAAGAAATAAGCATAACCAGTAGATGGCTGCATTAATGAAAAATGACTCATCTATGCTTAAGCAGGCATGCAATCTGCTGAAGAGAACTTAGGACTTTGACAGTCCTGCTAGAAACCTGAGTGTCTTTCAAAACCAAACGGAAGCTACTACCAAAGAAGAAAATCTCAGTAAACAGTCTTGTTCTGGGACAGTCCCACTTATTCAAGTAAAATAACTTCCTTTGAAAACAATTTTCATCCAAGCATAACACTATTGGTAAATTTTATGTTTGCATGGGAAATGTGCCCTCACGTTATATTTGGGAAAACAGTAATCTCTGAAAAATATGTCCTTTGATGCCCTGTGCATGCACTTAAGATTATTTGTGCAGGAAGGGCTGGGCAGGTTTGGCTACCACCTATGCAAAATGGTTGTTGAGTGTTCTAAGAATCTATTGATTTGTCAATGTCCTACAAATCTAAGTAGGCAGAGTTACTGGAACAGCTAGTACAAACATTTCCTAGACAATCCTTCTATTTATTTACAACCTGCCTACAAATTTTGTTTATCTGTTTGAATTGTTAGGGCTCCCATTTCAGTTCCTGCCCAGAGAGGAGTCTACATAAGATCGCCCCTGTGCCAAGTTACTTCAACTTCTCTTTGAAGTATTTCTTTGGGACTGTACCACTATGCCTAAATGCAGTTTTTTCTTGGATAGAAACAGCATCTTCCATAACAACTTCTTCACCTGACACTGACAACATTAATTAATACAGAAGAGTTGTGACACTGATCATTGAACTTCATTTACTAGAGAAATTTAAATTACATTGAGGAGGTAGAAGGCTTAAGAGTGTATCTGTTTGGTTTTGGTCATTTATACATCCATCTTCACAGAAATTGATAGAAAAAAATTAGGGTTGCCCTTTTATGAGTATTGCCTGCAGAGAGAAGACACAACAGTTAAACTCTTATCATTGTCTGGTCTTAACAAAAAACTCAGCTGTACAAAAGGCAAAACTGGGCTGCAGAAATTAAATGAAAAGCAAAAAAAACCCTGTCATGTATGTACCAACAACTATTTGTGTTCTGCAGAACACTTTTTTGCAGTCTAGATTTAACTCATACGTCAGGAAGAGCTACTGATATTTTGTAGGTACTCTCAGCTGAGAAGTGAAAGATTAAGTTAGTATTAAAAATACATATCAACATATCATTACAGCATTTCCAGGATTTCCAAGTACCTACTTTAGATTTTTTACTTCAGCCCAAAATCTCATAATTGAAGAGTTCAGGAGAATAAACAGAGACTAAAGACCCAACCCCCCCACCCCCTTCTCCCCTTTACACACATATATTTAAATACATCATAATACTATTAAAGTTTGACAACATCAGGTCTGGAGGAGGAAGAATGAACAATTTTTGGGTAGCACTGGGAAGGAAATCAAAAGGAATTAAAGATTAACAAAGAGAAAGATGTCCATTGCCTTTTTTGATGTTCATTTCATGTCTCAATCTGCCACCAGTCTGCTTTGCCTTTTCCTAAAAGAAAAGTGTAACAGGAGAGCCTGTAGCATTCACTTGCAGCAAGTCACTACAAGTTTCAGGCTATTTATCAATTCACAAAGTATCAAATTATAATCCTTGCCATTTTTCATAGTAAAGTAATTGTCCAAAAAGTCTATAACACATTCAACACCATTGGTTCTTACGCAATCTTAACATACATTGATCCATAAATAATTTACTAATAATGGACAATATCTTGTCCAGTGGAATTAGGAGTAATGCTCCTCCTCTTTACTTTACTCTTTTTTTAGTTGACTCTTTTAAGAAGGCGCAGCATCAACCAGTATCACTATGCTGCTGTCTATTGTTGTATTTAAAAAACAAGGTTTCCTTCCCCACTCCACTAAAAAGGACTAGTAATCACTAATATTCAAGGTGACTGTGACTGAAGATAGAGGGTAGAAAGTCATCAGTGAACTGAAAAATAATTTATGAAAGTTAAAAGGACAATTCTGTACGTTCTAAAATGAGTTTTACACTATAAAGTTCTATTTCTAAAGAACACACATTTCAAATAATAATAAGCCTTACAGCAGACCCACCAAGATTTGCTTCTCTAATTTCACAAGGCATTGCTAATAAGAAAATATTTCCCACTACTCTGTACTTCATCTAGGTCAAATATGGATTATTTTAGCACTGACAAGGAAAATAATTTTCTAATATTCCAAACATTGATGTGCAAAACCAACACGCCTTGATTGAAGTCACACTAAGCTTTTTGTATGGTATATATCTTTGTTTCATCACTATGAATTCCTAGCTGAATTTTACTTGGAACCTGTGTCACTCAACTGGTATCAATTATTCAAAGGGCCTAAGTCCATCTCTGTTATAAAATACTCAGTTCTTTCATATACTTGCATATAGACAAACAACGAACCAAGATGTCTTGGTTGAAGTATGCCTGATACCTGAAAATAGGGTCCAGTGAATACTTCAGATATGTAAATTATTCCACATTCAGGTAACCTATCTTAAAACTTTTGGTAAAACTTCTATTAATTTTTTTCTCATCTTATATTAGAAATATATCTGCCATTAGGTGGTCTCAGAACAGCAGGGAGTGCTTACGCCTCACTCACACAAAAAATTCACTAAGGAGCTTAGCATTCATTAGGAAAGAACATGAATATATTTATACAGTGAGATGGCAAAAATTAGAAATTATCTGTGGTATACCCAGATGTAATTTTAAAAACAGCTAAAAGGTGCTAAGAACTCACAACTCTGCTGAACGCTTTCTAGAATTATTATTTTTCATTTCAAAATCAGTTTCTCTGGAAACTTTGCTTCTTACCTACTGTGAAATACGTGCAACTTTTTATATTCTCTCTTCAGAGAATTTTTTTCCCCTCCATTACTAGACAACGATGCAGGTTTGTTATTAAATGATACAATTATTCAGACACATTAAATTTCAGACCTTCTTTGTTACATTTTCTCATGGTAAGGCAAATGGACCTCAAGAAACAAGGGAGACAGTTGTGGCAGGGCCAGTAAGCCAATGACTGCAGATGGGACATGGCAATCAACAAAACAAGACTGAAGTGGTAACCCTTTGAGCACAGGCATGCAAAGAATTGTCTGTAGAACAACCACATTCTGAGGAACCAGCACTCTTGGGTGCCTCACTGAACTGCCTCTACACTAATGCACATAGCCCAGAGGACAGACAGGAAGTCAGAATTCTGGGTGCAGCTAGAGGGCTGTGACCCCCTGGGGGCCACAAAGATGTGCTGGGACACTACACACAACTGGAATGCTACAACTGATGGATGCAGGCTCTCTTGCTACAAATTGAGTCAACCAGACTTCAAGTGTTAGTAACATAAGTGCCTGTAATTGAAACAATAATAACTCTGTTAAAGTCTTCAAATTCTAATCAACAAACACTTGGCTTGCATGGGAAGTGAGTTTTTTTGGCTCATTAATTGCATGGATGTCTAGGCTTGGACCCCAACCATGAAGAGACAGCAAATCAAGGTGTGCTTTAGATACAACATGAGCATTCATCAGAGAGACCTGGTATAATTTTTGATGTTTGCTCCTATATATTTTGGCAAAAGAAAAGATGGAAAACAGTTTCTTAACCTGATGTGATGTTAACTTGGAAGCTACCATCATAGCACCATAGAATGACTTGTGCTGGAAAGGACCTTTAAGATCATCTCGTTCCAATCCTACACAGCTTATAGGGACAAGGTTTAAAATCCAGGGGTAAGGAAAACTGAGCAGAACAATAAATAAATATAAATAAATCCCATAAAAGTAAAATAAAGTAAAAGAATATTTCTTCAGTACTGACAAACAAATGTGTTCTATTTAAAAGTCATTACATTTTCTGATTATTCTTGTTAAGGCAGATAAGGAAATACATGAGACATATTTCATTAGCAGTAATTTATTAAAGCAAACAGTCTCATTTTCTACGTAGAACGTGCTAATCACCTGAAAAAAAGAAGTCATCAATAAATAGGTTTTCTGCATTTATTTTTACTGTGCTGATTTTGTAAAATAAGTGTTTGCATAGATTTCACAGGTTTCTATTATTACTGACTAAACAGCCTACTCTTTTGAAGTTCTTCAGTATTATTTGGGATGCTGTGGTTCATACTAAATACCAACAGTAGAACAATACAAATATAACAATAATTGCATTTTATGACACGGCAGTAACTGGTATTCAAGTCGAACCCAAAATTTGTTTACAAGCAAAGATAAATAAATAACCCTTACCCTTCTCATTCTGAACAAAGCAAGAGTCTTTTCAGAGCACTATCAAGTTTTCCACAATGCCTTTTCTTGCTTTTATTTGTCAACATTTTAGCTAGAAAAATTCTGAAAGATATCTGCACTCTCAAGCCAGTTCCGGAAACAGGATAGCCCTTTGTCTCTGATCTGTTTTCTTCCCTTGTCAGTAATGACTTCTCCAGTTTGTTTCACAATCACCAGTTTAGGAATTGCTGTTATGTTGTATTTCTTCTTCAGATCACTGAGGGAAAAGAATTAAAAATAAAACACACCATTAGGAGCATTTTAAGAAAACTCATAGTCTCTTATGAAGGCTACTCTGGCCTTCATAACACATGGACAGAGGACACATGGGAGAGCAGAAGTGATGAGTGCCTGGCCTTCCTCAGAGTCTGAGGCAGAGCACTGGGTAGTGTAAGGAGATGAGCAAGGCTGCAGTTGGAAGCCTACACAGTGAAATGTAGCTCTGAGAGTTCAGAGAGCTGCAGCATCCTTCCTGTAAATGCCCATCACTGCTGCCTGCAGTTTCCACAGGAGCAGAGGCTCTTGGAGATGTAAAAGATGTCTATAGAAGTAAAGTCTGACATACTCTTCCACCCTGTTTTTACTAGTCCAAACCAGCTGTCATTCTGGACCCTTTTTACACGCCAGCAGATGGATCTCACTTAGATTAGCAATTGATATCCATTCCCCTACAAATACACTCAAGTGTCCCATAGTGCTACTTCCTACAATCACCATTAAAGCATAATCACAATCCTTTTGTGTAAATGGAAGAGACTGAAGATATTCCTTAAACTCCCGAAACAGGTCTTCTACATACAGAAAAGTGAGCAATCAAAATATTTGGAATGAGAGCCACCCGTCTGTGTTGCCAAGGATAAAAATTTCATCTCTTCCTCTAGAAGCGCCATAGGACAGACACAAAACAAGCAGTAGCAACAGCAATAGCAATAACAAGCAATAACAGAATAGCCAAATTCCAAAACACTAACAACACTTCTGTCAAAACATACTTAAAATACTAAATTGAAATATAGTGGCCCGAGTGCCATCACCACCAGCAAGAGCATTTGCTGTACGAGCTTCAAATGCCTAAGAAATTTGAGTAGCAAAAAAATGTAGATATTGTTAAAAAATACTCGACACTAATATATAGACATAGTCAATGACTTCCTGGGAGGAAAAAAAAAAAAGTACTGAAATATAAGACCTAAGTGAAATACTGACCCAGATAAGGCATTCCTGAAATGTGCCCTCTCTTCTGTATTTTTTCTTAAGAGAAGAAAAATCAACAGGTGAAGGACACTGCTCTGCCATTTGACTGGCTGAGCAAACATGCAGGAAATACTATGGAAGCAGCAATAACCAGGTTTGCTTTCTCAGTGAATTGTGGCTTACAAACAATCAACCAACAATCCCCACAGACTTTCAGAAATCTACTAAAACAGGTGAAAAAAACACATTCCAAAGCAAGCGTGCACAGAAGCCATGTAAACCTACTCTCACCTCATACCACTGGAATGACAAACAAGATGGGTGAAAGACACTTCTTATTGCTTCAGTGGATGATAAATACAAGTGTAGCAGTCAGAGACAGAGCACAAGCAGACTGATGGCAATTTGATACGGAGACTGGAATTTTTTCCAGTCTCTTTACTTTCCTAAGGGAATGCATATATCCAGCCCAGCATGGCATCTTGTTCAGACAGCCTTTGGGTAGCTTGCATCAAACCAGACTGAAATGTGCACAGATTTTGCTTACATTTGTGTGCAACTTAAAAGATGGGTGGAACTGAAGAAGAATCAGAAATGTTCTGCAGACAATGCTTCCTATTCATTGTGTACATAGGTACCTGTGCTTACAAAAATGACTTCTTAAAACTAATTAAGATCATTCCCTCTCATAGGGACCTAAAATCCCATGACTCACCTGCACAAACCACCTATGTTTCATGGGACTAACTAATGGCAACTCATGGCATCATTAAACCATAAACAGAAATAAAATCCCATGACACTAAGACTGAAGCAAACTGGAAGTTGCAAGCCATTGTTAGATCTTTTGATTCTTATGAGAAGGCTGGATGAAAGTTTCTGAGAGCAGAGATTTTGTATTTGTAGAAAATACTGCCATTGGCTGGGAGTTAATTTTCTTCACAGCAGCTTGCATGGTGCATACCAGAACAGTACTGATAACACACCAGTGTTTTAGTTATTGCTGAGCAGTGCTTGCACAGCACCAGGGCCTTTTCTGTTTCTCGTGCTACCACGCCATGAGTAGGCTGGTGGTGCACAAGAATCTGTGAGGAGGCACAGCTAATCTCAAATGGCCAAAGGATGTTCCATACCATGTAACAGTATGATCATCTGTAAAAGCTGAAGAAAGAAGGGGGAAGGGACCAACATTCAGAGCCAGGAGATTTGGCTTCCCATGCAATCATTATAGGATGAGGCCTCCCTGAGCTGGAAACAGTTAAATATCTGTCAGTGAATGGGAAATAGTGAATGAATTCTGTATCTTGCTTTGCCTGAGTATCTTCACTTTTGCATTATCTATTAAGCTGTCTTTATTTCAATCCCTAGGTGTTCTCACTTTCACCCTTCACATTCTCTCCCCCATCCCATGGGGACAGGGGGAGCTGTCTGGGACCTGACTGCCTACCCAGGCTGAGTCACAATACAAGTGAGTACGTTTATATAAGGGTTTAAGATCTATATACAAGAGGGCTCTTGAGATGTAGACAACACAGAGGAGATGTAATATAATCTTGGGAACAGAAATGGTAAATTTTATACAGATGTGTAATGTGATATCTGACAACACTTGAATTATAACAGCTTTCACTTGGAAGTGCTGTCACATGAAAGTGATGGGCCTCTTGTTCATCTTGTAGCTGCTGCACACTTGTAGCAGTATGCCCTGTAATACACAGCTGCATTTTCTTTTAGCTGTAATATTTCTGCATTGTTAAATCTTAGTCATAAGCATGCACATCACATGCTTGGGATTCAATTTTAAAGTGACTGCTGAGATTTTGCAATAGCAGTCTAAAAAGTAAGAACTAAGCAATTACTCTTAACTGCTCAGATACTTAACATTTTTCTACCTTTGTTTCTCAACACCCCATCCTCCCCAATATTTCTGCAGGTGCCAATCCACCCTCATATATAAAGCTTCCTAATATAAAACAACCTTTTTATTTTCCTTTTATGGGCATTCTCTATGATTCTAATTTTTACTGAGCTGTACAGACTCAGTAAATACCTGCCTACCTGGAAGCCTGCAAGAACCACTGTACCTGCCAGGCATCATCACAAAAAATGATGCCTTTCACCACAGGGTTCAGTACAAACACAGCAGTATGTCTTCATGTACCATTATCAAAACATCAGTCCTATTTAACAGCATTTGTTGTTGACATGTTCTGTTCAACACCTGCTTTTCCTTTCTACTACTTTTCCCCTCTTTCTATTCCAAGTGCTCACTTCCTACCAGACTGTCTTCACAGCCCACTTCAAGAATCAAAATCCTGTGCCTCAGGCAACAAAAAAAATTTACATTAACCTGGAGACAGCAAAAGCATTAGTAGCAGTATTTCCTATTAGTCATGCCACAGACCACATGAAGTAGTAAAGGTGCAGTCTCACCTCTGGGAAATAGGACTGACAGCATGGAAGAGTCTGGAGATCCTGCTTTGAATTCAGTATTTTGCTTCTCTGAAGGTACGCTTGACACTGTAGTGTTAGGGTTCACACACTAAAAGTGTGATACATGCTGGCTATTTCTTAAGACAAAATTCATCACCAAGAAACCCCACGCTTCTGCTGCTGAAAAGTATTTTAGATGGCATACTTAAAATTGGCTCTGTTGTCTCTAGAAGAGGCATCAGTCTATGCTGCAATTATGTGTCTTAAACACAAGCAACCAGCTAGGATACTTTAACCTCACAGAAGATATTAAATGCCTTCTTTACACAGACAAAAAAACAATAACCAATTCAATTAATTGCAATAGAACTTTAAAAATACTAATAAATTTTAAAATACTAATTATACTATTATCATCTTATCCAGTTTTTACAATTATATTCTTAATTAGAACTAGTATCTAGCCAGAATTATAGTTTGGTTTAGTGAATACAGATCTGCTATAAGTCTACAATGATTCACCAGCACCCCTGACACCAAACTACCAGTTAATCCAACCTATGCACCTTGAACAGCTCCACGCAGTCCTTTATTGTTACATGCAAGAAACACAACTTCAAAAACATGGCTTGTTCATATCCCCCTGCACTTTGTTCCTCAGTAAGCCACAGTGATTTCACAGTCATCTGGCAGGACAAGCCATGCTTCTCTACAGAACTGTGAAGGACATTACAGGATGCCACAGAAAAGCCAATTAAACGATCTCTTTGCCTCCACTCTGCGTGACTTGAGCAAGAGCAGTCAGAAATAGACCTCTAATCCACAGAGGATGAAGCTGTAAGCGCATTCCCATGGGCCATGCTGAACAGCTTGCTGGGTGCAGGGACTTCAAGTGCTACATTTCCATCAGGAAATCTGCCTGCATTCTATTATGATTAGTAGATATCAAATACAATTACTGCCTAGGAAGATTGTAGAGAACTATGGAAAACTACTTAAGCCAGTGGGAACCATCATTTAAAAGGCCTAACATCAATTGGCAGTTGGCATCCAACTGGAATAAGCCAAGGAATGAGCCAAGACAGGATGAAATTGTTCCTAGCTTCCAAGTCACTTGCTCTTGAGTTTGTCAAACTGCACTGAAAAAAACAAGATTAGCAAACATGCTGGCTGTTGAGTGAGTAGCTGGGATGTTACATACCAAGTAGCACACTGGGATGGATCTAGAATTAAAAGGAAAGCTAGAAGTTACTAGAAGCACTAGAAAAGAGCTCTTTATTAGAAGAATTAATTTGGCTGCAAGTTTTATTACCTAATCTACATTTAAAAGTCATATTGCCTTCTTGGCTTTCATACCACCTGGAAAAAAAAATTTCCTCAATCTACTCATTTAAAGAGTGGGGGAAAATATCCCTTTACCAGTATTTACATGTATTTCAAGTCTCCAGTTACTGGCATTTCAGTAACCCTGAACATCTCACTTGTCCTCCTGTAATCTCAGTCTATACTTATAGGAGCTAAATGAGATTTCTGAAAGCCATCCAAACAAGTCCCCACCCTTGATTCACGTCATCAAAACACTTCTTGGTATCATCCTTCACCTTGTTACTTACACACAGTCATGTCCTTTCTTTTTGCTGTTTTCATGAGCAAGCTGCCTACAGGAATGTCGCTTTGGAAACTGAACAGCACTGGAATTTTACATCCCAGTTATCAGGTGCAGTACACCACCGCTAAACTCCAGCAGATACTGTATCTGTCTGAAATTCTTTACTGTTTGCTTTGCTCTTCTTCAAGTAGTTCAGGTACAAGTTTTGCTGCTCCTTCATCTTTTTCCCAGAGTACTAACCTTGACAATGCAGACCAACCTTAATAACAACTACCGCCGTGCTGAAAAGCAATCCCTTGATCCTCACTTGCCACTCATTTCTTTTTACCTCATCTCTTTAACATGTGGGGTCTTTACTAACTCTTGTTTAAAGGTCGTTTCGTTTCCAAACGAAGTGCGCAAACCCGCGTTCTTTACCTACGGGACGGGCTAAACCCAAGTGAGCGAGCTGCCCCCGGTGTGTGACAGCCGGCCCCAGCCGCGGCCCGGGGCGGGGGCACGGCCGGGGGCACGGCTGCGATCTGGGCTCCAGGGTCTCCAGCTAAGGGGGCAGAGCTGGATGTTCTGGGGAGCTTCTCTATCAGGGACTTCAGTGCTGCTGAAGTGTTGAAGTCCGCGGGGCCGGACCGCCGCGGGCAGCGGGCGGGGGCGGCCGCCGATACTCACTGCTTGTAGGGGTCGTGGAAGGGCAGGGCCAGCCAGTCCCCGTGCATGGCGCGCATGTAGCCCACCATCTCCTCGGCGCTGTGATCGGAGGAGATGAAGACGACCTCGAAGGGGGCGGGGGGCTCGCTCTCCTCCAGCAGCTCCGTGTAGAAGTCGCAGAGGACAGGAGTGAAGTCGCGGCACGGCGAGCACCAGCCGGCGGAGAAGTACAAGCCCACGACCTTGTTCTGCAGGGCCTCCTCGGGGTCCACGCTGCGGCCATCCTTGCTGACCAGGAGCCGCCCGCTGAACACATCCACCATTGCCGGCACGGCCGGAGCCGCGGCGGGCACCGCGGCGGCTGCGAGCCCCAGAGCTCCCAGGGCGCGGCCGCGCACCGCCGCTCGCTGGGACCCACCCTCCTTCCCCCAGCGACACACTGTCACACCACAACCCTGCCAGCACTCCGACACACCGCCACCCTCCCCAGGGCACCGCCGCGCCGCTTTATAGCGCCCGCCACCGCCCGGGCCCGCCCAGCGCAGCCAAGGAGGCGCGGCCCCTTCCTTCCCCCTGCTCTCCTGCGCGCCAAGTCGGCTTTTGAGGAGATTAAGTGGAGCTCAAGGCTTGCTGAAGACGTCGAACTTCCGGTAAATTTAAACAGTAATCGCCTGCGCCGGGCCCCTTCAGGTCGCCACTGAGCTCACCGCCTCTCCCCTGAAGGTCTCATCACAAAGCTTGGTCAGTTTTGGCAATAAACTTTCTCTAATCAGACGTCCGGCACTTTTTTTTGTGGCATGGATATTTGACTGAATTCTGGGACTGTCTATTCTCTGTCCAAGTAGATAAGAGGAATTCTCATTTTATTCCAGTGCACTTATCATGTATTTGGATTGAATAATGCTTTTTTTTCCTCCAGCTGACATTGAGTTAGAAATTAACAAAAGTTGTATTACAAATATGCAATCTTTTTTCTTCCTAAAGCAACCTGCAAAAACGGAAATGAAAGGTGATTTGCTGGTAGGGGTATTAAATTACAGTTTAATTAAAGGATCACGACAGGGTGATAATCAAACCTGGTACATTTTCTCCTTTCCATGAATTGCACAAAACCCAATTAAAAGAGAATTTATCTTAAAAAAAAAAAAAATCAATATTCCCCAAAATAAATTCTAGTGTTTATAATGGATATTTCAAGTGTCAAATGAAGCTAGCTTAAAAATATTTCACATTAAAACTGTGTGCATTCTAGGTTTTTACAAGTGCATTCTAGGTTTTTACTCTTCAGTTATTCCCCTGTTTTAATCTGCAGCCTCTCAAAAATCTGTCACTTTTACTTACAGGAAAGATAAAATTGTGACAAGTATATATTATGATTCAAATACTGAACACTAGTATTGAATGGATGTTAATCATAATGAGTTCTTGCTTTAGTAAATTGCAACCAAGTTTAAAGTGAAATTAAAGTCCAGTTTCTACATCTATGATCATCTTCTGACCATATAGTATGAACACTGAGAACAGTACTCAAGTCAATACTTCAAGTCAAGAATTCTAGTTTGCATTTGTATAAGAATAAACTGAGCACAGGTATTCTCCCCCACATATATTTCCTTTTGAGGTCTTTTTGAAACGTGTTTTTCTTCCATTGACTTGACAAAAAAACCTTGTTTATCTACATTCTGTCCTGGCAGAAAAAGAACAAGGTATTATTTTAAATTTTTGAACATGTGAGACATGCCCAAAGATGAACCTCAGAAGTAACACAGCAATCTTGAGGGTTTTTTAGTAGGCTCATCAGACAGGTTGTAGGGTTGCTTTGGACTGGGAGATGCATTCCTGCCATTTCTCTTACTCTTTTTGCCTTTTATTATGGAGGTATACTGCTAATTAAAATACCGTTTGTTTCTTGTGCAAAAGTTCACACATTTAGAAGAAAACAGTTCAGTCATCACTATTTTCTAAGAGATACTTTTACATTAATCTTTTAGAAGATTAATTTATTATTTATTATTATTTCCTTTTTATTTATTTTCAAGTATATCTGGACTAATATGTTACTACAATTCTGATATTCTACTGGAAAACCAAAAAGAATTGCTTAGGTGTTTAAAAAGTGGCTTTTATTCAAGTACTATATTTCTCCATTCTCCATATTTCTCCATTCAAGTACTATATTTCTCCATTTTTCATGGAGAGTTAAGCTACATTGTTTTCAAACCCAGGTACTCATCTGCTTCCAAAACAGAAATAACATTTAAAACAATGTAGTCCTCCCATCTGTCACATCGCCTGTCAATCCTTTCTCCAACTTTTGAGTACTGTTTTGTGCAGTTCCCTACTTCAAAATTACTCCTGATGTCAAAAGTAGAAGACAAAAGGAGCTATGAAGGTCGCCTGTTCTTAAAATACCACAGGTGAGAAATTAGGCTCACCTGAGTCTTTCATTTGCCATACTGTTTGCGTTTGTGAAACCATTATGAAACAGGATGGAGTCATGGCATTTGGAGCCTGTAGAATCACCATAAAAATTGAAAATTTTCCATACAAGTTCAGTCTACCATAGGTACATTCTTGATATTCTTACGAATTTCCCCTTCCATCAGTGGTGAAAGTGTATTTTCTCAGGTATTATGAAAGGAAGCAAAGATCCAAGGAACTTCCGGCTGTTCCATCTGTATAGGTTAGAAAGCTGGTTAGCCAGAAACAGGGCTGTGCCATGAGAAAAGAACATACTGAGATTGTCCTTGAGACCTCTAGGCATGGAGAAAAAAGTTAATAACTACATACGTCTCCACAGGGAGAAGAGCAGGATGTACATGACACTGACATCAAACTTATTCAAGCTGTTTGAGGAACTGCTACTAGGCATGAGGAACCAGATATCTTCCCTCAGGAATCTTAAGGTGATCAACTCTGTAAAGATATTAAAGATTCACTGAAAATGCTGCATACCGTGGAAAATCTTGTCTTGCACCTGCCTTTGATTTGACTACAGAGACATTTCTCCATGACACTAGTATGGACCAATAAGAAATGCCTCACTTTATGAGTTATACCTAAGAGACTAAGACCTGTTTGAGTTAGAAATGTCTTCTAGGACTGTTCTTCTTATAGTGATTTATTCCATCCCCTAATCTCCACTTGGACTGAAAACAAAGGAGCTTCTTTACACAGAACCTGTGGTCCTGTCTCAAGGTAGTGTGTTAGCTCTGATGTGACATTATCAGAAAATCTGTACACAGTGCTCATCCAGTGGAAGTCTCTGGGGAATTCCAGGAATTAAATAAAAACTTCCTACCACAAAAAATTGCATTCATGATTTTGCTAGAAAAGAGCTTTTTATTAATGAATTTATTATACTGTTTTAAGGTAACAGTATTTAGTTCTGTTTTCAATCTGAGCTGAAGACTTTTAGTTTATTTTTGCTCACATTGCAGAGATGATCCTACTTTCCTTGTGAGTTTTGCTTCAATTTAACGCTGAAGTTAATTACATATATAGATTTTGACACACAATTGAGAATTAAAAAAAAAATTAAAAATTAAGAGCATGAATCATAAACTCATGCTTTTAATGCAATAGGGCAGCATGCTGAGAAAGAGCTGTAGAGGAAATGAACTGGAAGTAAAAAATGTTCAGACTTGTTGACTCCTAAATAATCTAAGAAAATACAATATGTGCTCAAAGCAAAGTAATTCCACACACCTATGGTGGCAGAATTAATGTCTCTATAAGCTACGCACAAGGTAAAGTGTGAGAAGGTTCTGAAACCCTGTCTAGGACTTTAAGGAACATTGCTCTCTCCTTCATGTACCTTGTTCATAGCCAGCACTGGTCTGAGTAGTAAAGAATTTTATCGAATAAACATTTACAATAAAGAGTCTCTTAAAATTTGTGTTATGTGCATGATGTTGGATTTTTAAGTGAAAAGGTATAAAACACCAAGTCTTAATCTGCTTTTAATTCTTAAGCATTCTGTAGGACATGCATACCTGAAATGCATACCTGAAATGCGTCAACACAGTTGATGTTGGCAGGCTGTATTATCCACCCTGTGAGAAGCCATAAGGCAAAAGCTGACTAAATTCACTCAAAGGAGAGCGTGGCCAGGATAAGGGCTTGTTGTCTCTGTGTTCAATTAATCTTTAGCACATTGTCTACTTAATTATATCCTGATGAAAACATGTAAGTGACAAAACTAATCAAGATAAACTCTAGTTGGGCAACACTGTAGGTAGTGCAGTCCCTGAACAAGTCATATTGATAACTGGCCTTGGTGAACCTTATTATGTCTGAATACTAGCCAGAGGGAAAATCAAACCTCAAAGGAGACCAGAACACACAGACTAAAGGAAACACATCCATGGATTGAAGAGTTAAATTTGTAGCAATCATTGATCAAACTTTATAAAATAGCTGGGGTTTTTTAAATTCACTTTCATAATACATAAAAATGTGCTACACATGAGACAGTTTTAATCTGAGTTATTGGTGAGAAAGCAGGCAGAGTTACTTACCACAGTATATACAGTGAAAAAAAGGAGTAGCAAGTTTCTTGGTCTCAACCCAACACATTAACCAATGAGCTGGGGAAAGAAGCCAGTGCACAAAAAAATACTGAGCCAAAAAAATTAAATTTTACCATACACAACCTGCCAGTTAAAGTAGTTATTGCATATTCATAGCATTCCTTAGAGCTGACACATCTGAAACACCTTTTCTTCAGCTGGGTTCAGGGTTGTTATGACAGTCAGCAGTGATACAGATATTTAGTGAATGTTCCTTCATGATCATTCTTGGAGCTGCTTCTCCTACATAACCTCTAAACACAAAAGAAATAACCCTATATTTTCTCAAGTAGGAAAATTAACCAAATAAGTAGCATACTTTTTTAAAAAATTACCATTTTATTCATTTTCTTTAAACTCTTGAGTACCTATTACAGTAGATATCAAGGGTTACATGTTAGGGAATCTTACTTTTTCTCCATAAGAGATACTGGGATGTAGCTTAGCATTCTTAGCACAAAGACAATCTACCATCATCAGGACTGAACTGAATGAGAGAGATTTCTACTGTGCAAAAAGTCTGTTATAGGAAGTGAAGCAACTATAGGTACATGCTTTCAATTTTACATATTTTGAAATTAGCAAAGGGGTATTAACTTCTCCTTGCAGTACAGAAAGCCTGATTCAATGATCCTTTACATCTATCTTTATCCTGAGTAGTGTATCTCAAATTACGAAGTGCTAGATAGTCTAAATATCAGTTCTGTAACATTTTTGACTTCCAAACAGGTATGCCAGGGAAACAATGCAGTGTCATCTAAAACAGCAGCAGCTGCATGGCAACAAGGAACAACATTTGCATCTGAAGAAATGGAAAAATACTGTGGTAAAATTCTGCTCTAGTTCATTTGAGTACAGACACACTTTTCACTTCACTCTAGACTTTCAGCAATTTAGTGTAACAAAGCAGACATTTAGGGTTTTGGGTTGGGTTTCTTTTTGCCTGAAGAGACCTCTAACTAAATGCTTTCAATTCAGGGTCAGAGTCATCCAACACTAGATCCTGCATTTATGTGTCTATGAGAAGTGTAAAGCTGCTTTTGAGTCTTCCTGCAGAATCCAGCTCAATCCTCTACAGCCGCTAGTGACCATCACCCAATTCTACATTTTTGTCAGAGATTTTGGTTCAAGGAAAAGGTCAGATTGTCACAAGCACTCTGCTACAAGGAGGGACTCCAGAATTTTAACAGCAATTCCAGTTGCTTTATGTAATTTGCTGCATGCAAAAGTAATTTGCATCTGCACAACCTCTTCTGGCAAAACTTGAATAGAGTCTTCAGGTGTAGAAGGGACAGCCTGCATCTACTCCTGCCCACCTTCTTAGGAGCCTCTCTTCTAGCTAGATTGACTGAATGATTTCATTAAGCCATGCATTTCAGGTGATCTTTTATTAGCAAAAAAAGGACCGAGTCCTAGGGAAGCCAATGTAAGTTTTACAGTGCTGAAACTAGAATACTTTTCTGTCAGTAACCAAGCTGCCAATGCAGCTATGCTTCAGCTGCTAGCAGGAGCTCCTAATAAGAGTTTTGGCAGAGCACAATGACCTCACTGCAGTGACTTTTCTCATGGGTTTGCAGATAGCCTCCTAAGAGTTTTCTGTCTAGCATGCTCCTTTTCATAAGAAATCACTGGTTTTGCTGTTTGAATTAAGGGAATGTTCTTTTAAGGGTGGGGTTCACTGTCATTTATATTGTACATATTTTATCTAGCCACTGTAAAATCCCAAATACCTTCCCCTTGACCAGACATACCCATAATATGTAACATTCTCTAGCCTGTAGTATCCTGTGCTCTGATTTTAAAATCATTAGAAGCACAGAAATAATTGAGAAAGCAATATCACTAAATAAGCTGAAAACTCCACTACAAACCACCCTCCCCCCGCCCCCCCCCCCAAAGTAGCCTAAGAAGGTAAGACTTGTTCCTTTGGTTGACCATGAGTTTAAAAAACTGACTGTACTTTAGAGCTTTGAAATGACAATTAACATCACAGAATGACTGATGTCAAAGCCTCAGGTTTCACATGCTACCTTCTCTGCCTCATTGACTTCCACATAATTTTCGTGGGCATCCCTGCCCATGGTGGGGCTTTGGAACTAGATGAACTTACAGTTTCTAAGTCATTTTATGATTCTATCATTTTCAGTTACATAGAAAATCATCTTGGGCAAGGAAAGGAGAAATCATACATAAGGTTGTTGAGTAGAATAAATCCTTATGCTATTGTGGTGGGTTAACCTTGCATGACTGTCAGAAGTCCACTCAGTTGCTCTCAGTTTTTCCCCCTCCTCAACAGAACTGGTGGAGAAAAACGTTGAGAGAATTCATCAGTTGAGATGAAGACACAAACATTGTTTACTAAGTACCATTGAAGGTAGGACAGATTTAACCATGAGAAAAGTAATTTTTTGCAAATTAAAAATAGGAGTAGGATGATAACAAAGAAAGACCAAGCCAAAAATTTCTTCCTCCAACCCCTCTTTTTCCCAAGCTCAACTTCACTCTTGAATATTCTACCTCCTCCTCCTGCCCAGCTGGTGCAGGGAACTAGAAAATAGGGGTTGTGATCTGTTCATAACACTCCATCTCTGTGGCTCCTTCATGTGATCACAAAACTGTTAGAGTTAGAAGGGATATGATCCAGTCCAAGGCCCCTGCCAAGGCCAGTCAATTACAGCAGGTGAGGCAGGAATGCATCCATGTCGGTTCGGAATGTCTCCAGAGAGGGAGACTCCATGACGTTCATGGGCAGCCTGTGCCAAGTGCTCTGTCATTCTTGACATAGAGTTCTTCCTCATGTTGAACTGGAACTTCTTCAGTTTTAATTGATGGCCATTGCTCCTTGTTCCTCCTCACACTTTCTCACTTTTCTTCCCTGCACCAGGGGTCCCTATTGGGGTGCAGTTTCTGCCAGAAAAACTGCTCCAGTGTGGACTCCTTTCCACAGTGCTGTGGGTACTGCCTGGAGTCAGCTTCAGGACAGACTTTCCACAGACCACAGCATAGTTCCTTCAGGGCATGTCCATCTGCTGAAGCACGAGGTCCTCCAGAGACTACAGTGTAGATCTCTGCTCTTCAGTGGTACTCCATGGGCTGTGGGGGCACAGCTGCCTCACCACTGACTGGACCTGACATAGGCTTGTCAGAAACTGAAATATTATAGTTTATGACTTAAGCATCTTTAAGAAGGACTTCTGCCTTTTATAGCAGAACTGTATTACAAAAGCTGCAGAGACCACCACACCCTGAAAGGGGCCCTGGCAGAAGCCATTCTCATTGATGAAAACAAGATAAAGTAACAACTCAGGGCTGGGGGAGAATAAATTCACAGAGCACAATCTTAACACATTTGGAGTGGAGACCGCAGGCCCAGGGCTATTGGCTGCCAGGCCCACATAGGCCCTGACACCAAAGGATGGGGAGAAAGGGGCTTTGGGTGTGTGGGGAAAAGGCCTCTGGTGACGGCAGTGAATGCCCATCCTCACTGTGCAGAGCTCAGCTGTGGGGCCCCTTCGCCCCGGGAGAAGCTGCACCCACAGGAAGGACACAGGGATGTCATGGCCTGTCAAAAGTTCCCCCAGAGGGGACCCCAGGCCCTGCACCAGAGCCCTGCTGCACGAGGCTACAGATCACAGTGTTGCAAGGGACAGTGTCAAACTGGGTCCCTGGAAGGGAGGCACATGGGTGTTCCCACCTGCCCAAAATCTACATTCATCCACTGGATTCTATAGTTTTTGGCATGGCATGGTGGCATGGCAGCTGCAGGGGACCCTCAAGAAGATCAGATGGAGGGGAGCAACAAGATGTTGCTGGGACCCCTGGAAGGGTGATATGTTTCTACCTAACCCGTCACCCTCTCCCTGTCCTTCCTCCCTTCCTTCCTCCCTCCTTCTCATAGCCTCTTTTACTATTAAATAGAATTTTTTGGCACCAACATCTAAACTCATTTGGTTTTAATTACATTTTTGGGTGTATTTTGAACCTCAAAGTTCTTTCCATTTTATGCACAGAGACTTAATTTCCTTTGCTCTTCTGGGTTTAAACTGGATTGTGACAGGGCTTCAGGAGAATCTCTGCTCCAATGACTGGAGCACCTTCTTCCCCTTCTTTTGCCCTGACTTTGGTGTCTGCAGGGCTGTTGCTCTCATATAATCTCACTTTTCTCTCACAGCTGTTTTGCAGCATTTTGTACCCCTTCTCTAATATGCTTTCCAGAGGCAACACTTGGCTAGTGTGTTCACCTGTGTCCTATAGTGGGACTGTTCAGGCTGGCTGCATCCTACACAAGGGCAGTGCCAGCTGTTTTGTCACAGAGGCCACCTCTACAGCCTCACTACTGCCAACACTTGACATGTACACCCAATACCCCTATTTTAAACTCTTGCATCCCAGTAACTTGATCCCTAAACTTTTTCTATGGTTGAAACAAATCCGAAGAGGAATTATTTGAACACAATCAGCTTCATATTCAGAAACTATAAGGCTGCTAACTCTGAAAAAATGACTGCTCCAGTGATATTTCTGGGGTTAGGCCAAAGAAACAGATCACTGTGAACAGGACATGGTAAAGAAAGTTGGGTCCAGGATGCAAAGACCTTAATGCTGTACATGTCACCTTCCATTAGAAGGCTAGATCTGTCGTCTCCATAAATAGTTAAGTATTAAAGCCTCAAAGCATAAGTCTTCCATGTTCATAATAAGACCACATTTCATTCTGCATCTCCAAGTGGCTGTGGCAGAAAGTCTTCCTGTAAAATGGCCCTGGATCTTGAATAGAAGTAACAGACTTGGGGTCAGACAGAACTCCCCCGGTACCAGAGCATCAAGACAGAGCCTTCCTTATGTTGTTACTTCCACAGTAAAGAGAGCATGGGTCAGGACCCACCTTAATGTGGTCCATTCAATAAAGGATTACTGTTTCAGAACTGAGTATTTACACACTTACAGCTCTAGTCCAAAGGCCAGTAAAAAGCAGGTTCAGTTGCTGCCATACCTTGCAGGAGCCTCCTACCTCAGTGCCATCCCAAAAGGCAGTTCAGGATATCAGTCAGTTGGCCAGGTCACTTTTTCACTCCATAGCATGATTTTCTCCGGTGCTTACTCTGCACCTTTACTCCGCCATTTAAGAGTACTGCCTAATCCCAGTAAAAAAAAAAATCCAAAACAAACTTTGGAATTGCATTTGTTATTTCCAAAATGTTTTTAGTGATATAATCAAGTAGTTTACAGAAAAGCAGATGTCTGAAGAATTCAAATTCCTGCCTCTGGCAGCACAGTGTGTAAATTTTTTTATTAATTAACTCAAAAGGATACAGCCATCGGCATCATTTATCTTTGCAATCTTGAGTGCAAAAAAATGCTTACACTCCACAGAGAACAATCTCAAAGCATGAGGTACATCACAGGCTTTCTGCAGTAAGGTCTTTAGCACTCTTCAGATACTTTCTTCCTTCTACACACAAGTGTATTCTTTAAAAATGTGAAGAAGTTCAGACCTCTGTTTCATGCTTTTGTATTGTCTCGAGGAGTATGATTAGGTTAGAAGAGTTAGTAGTAATTTTAGGTAGTTGTAGTTTTGTAATCTGCTGGAGTGGTATTCATTGAAGTAAAAATTCAGAATTTGGAGAACATACGGTGTTACTTTGGGCCATTTACCTGCATAATTTGATTGTATTTTGAGTAAGACAATTTTCATGTGTTAAACTGAATCTGTGGAAGCCAAAATGCTAAGAATCTTCTCCTATGTACATTGTTAGTCTTGTAATATCAAGTGAAAGGCCAGGATAATGTTTGGTTTTACAGCATGAGAAAGCACTACCCATTGTAAATAATCTTTATTTTCTTTTCTCCTCTGCTCAGTAAAACTTAATACATTGAATTTCTCATATATTATGGGCATCCTCCTGTTTAATCTTCCTTCCAGTTTTCTGGAATGAAATTTTATTCCCAGTTCCTGATCAGTAGATCATGGGTCCTTTTATTGTTTGGATTTTTCTCCCTTACCATAAGAAATTCTGAATCAGAGTAGTTAGCTTTTCTGCCTTGCTTTTTCATAAAACTGCACTGTAACTCCTTTTTTTTTTTTTTTTTTTTTTTTTGTCTAATAGCTACTGAGTAGACAATACAGTGAGCTGCACTAACAATAATAGAAGAGAATTTCATGTCAGGCAGAATGACATCCTTTTAAGACATAAACCTGAATGAAATGAAAAATGCTGCAGAATATTGAGGATTCCCAGCAAGACAGTTTCAAATTTCCATAATGAAATGTGTGGCATCATATAAAAAAGTTGCTTGTAAAAATTGCTGTTGCCATTCTTCCAATGCTTTAAGCATAACCTTTGAATCACTTTATCTTCTCTAGTGCTTCTGCTGTTAGTGCCAATTTATTTTGTTCTTATGGATTAAAAGGTTAATGTTTTGTAATTCATTAATTTAATGGACATCTGCCTCTGCAAGCTGAAAATAGCTAGGAGTTAGTGAACAGTGTTGCAAAATCAAAAAAATTAATGACAGCTTTTATCAGCTGGTAAAGGTCTTTAGGAAGATTAAATTATCAGTCATCCCCCTATCCATTTCAAAGCTGAATATATCATGTGTAGCTAGTTAGTGCCAAAGGACTAAAATGCATCAGCCCAAAACTCATATGAGTGCTGCCCTGACACTGAGCAGTATTCCATAAAAGAAGGAGAAAAATAAGACCACTCTCTCCTCAGTGGCCATTTACAGGGATTCACTTTGATCAACATGAATGTGTTAAAAGTAGTATAAAGTTGTGTTGATTTTCTTTTTAATTAAAAAAAATCCCTCTCATCTGTCAGATCTGGGTGGAACATCTTAAGGCAGTAACAAGATTATGCAAATCACAGTAAATCTGAAGATGTCCATGTTCATTACCAAGGTCAGCTTTGAACAGATCAGTCTATAGACCTGAGGAACAATGGCATCGAAATACTCAAAAAGGGGTCCCTGCAAGGGAGGGACAGTAAAAATCAGACTCCATTGAATATAAACAAATTTAAGGATTAATTGCAGAGGGGTGGGTGGAACCAGTGTCAAACCAACGAGTTTTAAACTGTGAGGTTGTAAAATCATTCACACAAGTTGCATACAAGTGAAGTTAAATTGTAACTGATTTCAGAAGAAAAATGTCCAGATGTCTGTAATTTCTGCATCTATGTAGAATAGGGCAGTGCTAACCACCTCACTTACACTGCTGAGACCTCAGCTGCTTTCTGTTGTACATACACAGGTGTACATTGTGCACCCTGTTTGGAAATCAGGAAACTCACAAGGCAGTGGGAAGAGCAGAGCCTGAAAAAAATGCTTAGTGTCTTGATAACTTCCCTGGGCTGCAAATCCTACATACAAAAAAAAAAAAAAACAAAAAAAAACCCACAACAAAAAAAAAAAAAAAAAACAAAAACCCAAAACAAAACCACAACCAAACCAAACCAAACCAAACCAAAAAACCAAAACTCAAAAAATCACAAAAAAGCAACAAAAAAACCCCCACCCCAAATTACGTCAAAATAAGTAACTCACTCAGCAAAAACCAGCTTTTTTTTTTTCCTTCTTGAAAATATAACCTGTTCATATGGACAAGGAGGAACTTGACAGATGTGAAAATACAGTACAGTAGCATTAAAGCAATAGCTCTGAGTAGGACCCCTACCACCCACTTAAATCTGAGGGACATTACTGTCTAGAAAGCACTGACATTTAAGCTGCTTGTAAGTGAGCTTGTAAGTAACCAGCTCTCAGGGGCGAATTAATTACTGCAATGAGAGACAACAAAAATATCTTTGCTTTTATAAGGCCTCTCTTTGTCTCTATGCAGAGAAAAGATGCCACCAAACTGAGGTTGATTTGTCAGTGGTAATACAGAACAGGTTCAGGCATTAGTCACAATGTGTTAGTCTATCTATTTGTAATTGCAATTTAACAGTCTGCTAACAGAGATAAACACCTGCTTTTTGCAGGTGATACTCCTGATACAGCAAAGTCTTAGACTCTCCCTAATCACAGATGTACACAATATAAACCTTCACTGAGAGCAGTATCAGGGGCAACAGAATACAATAAACTGGATGCTGAACTAAGGGAAGAGTCTTGGGTATGCACACTGGCATACTTCATGTTTTCAGTAAAGGACTAAATGAGCTTGGTGCCAAAGCCATGTCAACATGTTTTACAATCACTGAATCATTTAGGTGGGAAGAGATCCTTCAGTTCATTGAGTCCAACTGTTAACACTACAAAGTCCACCACTATACCACATCCTTTATTTAAGTGCCATGCACCCTTTATTATCAGAAAAGAGGTAGTAATAAAGAAAATCTGTTCAACATGGAATGCCTGCCTTAGTAATTTAACCACGTAAAGCCTTCACAACAACTTACAGAACTTTAGAAAAATCCACAATATGGTGATGTTATCTTCTCTGCTCATCACCGCCAATTTGCATCAACTTCGTTTTTTATCACCAGTAAAATACACTTACTTAAATTTTAAATTGTTTTAATTCAAAGCAAATGAATGTATCCCCAAAAAACTGCCAAATGCTTCTGCAGTTCCCCCCCACCAAGATATTTGGTGTGCTCTGAAAATAGACTGTTTCACAAACCCGCACAGCCCCTGGAGGGGGAGTTTTCTATGTTTAGTTAAATACAATTTAACAGTATGCTTTTCCTTAGGCAAATTCCATCTTACCAGCACTTGTACTTATTTGGAAAAAAGAATAAAGATTTGGCTTTACAAGCAAACATATTTCATAGGGCAAGTACTGTACCAGCATACATGGCTCAACATTAAATAATAAATCCTTTCAATCAAAAAAAATAAGAAACTGCTCCTCCACAATCTGAAATCACATCACTACGTTTTGCTTGCGAGAACAAAGTTTACAGGCATAAGTTGCACATAAAGGGTTTATTTTAAATGTTTTAAGGATAGAGTTACATCATAATTATAAAAATTACTTACAGAATTAAGTAACAATTTAAAGTGTTTATACTTCTAAATGCAGAGAACAGGGAACTGTCTACATTGTTCAAAATAAAATAAAAATAAAGAAACCAAGCTCTAAAGATGAATTTATTACCTAATTTAAAAATGTGAACACGAAGACCTCTGAACTATACACATACCAAGAACCATCCAAATTGCACTAATGATGTAAAATACAAAAAGCACAGCATTTTCAAGGAACCAGAAACTGTTTTTACCACAATTCTTTTTCCTGACACAACTAGTAAATTCTCTCTGAAAATAAAGCTCTTATGTTTAAACAATCCATTTAAAGAATGCTTCTACCTATTCCAACAAAAAGGGTTTTCCCCATCTCTACTCCAACGTAGTTTAGGGTTTGGCACACAAAAGAAAGAAGAATGTAGTGTTCTACTATTCAACTGAAATTTTATTTTTCCTGTAACAGAATACATGGTCCCTTCAAATGCTGTATGACACATACAACTGGAAAATTACCTTCCGTTGGCACTATGCTCGTCTCACCGGTGCATTTAATCCTACTAACAACCATTAAAACAGCACAATAAGCAAATTCACAAAAAACTGAACACAAAATAAAAACAGAACAAAACAAAAACCTAAACATTTTAACATGCAACTTTAGTTTGTTACATTGAATGTTCTAACCCTCTAAGCATGCAAAAAAGGATGGTCTGCATTTAAGTTGTTTTTTTTTTTCCCTTTAAGTTTTACATGGCAGCCTGACATCACACACACGCACACACACAATATACAACAGTACTACAGCAGGTAAATGTGAAAGGTGAATAACTTTTATACAAAGATCCATGGCTTGTGCCATCACAAGCCCTATGTAATTTTGGAAAGTAATGTTGAACCCCTATAACAAGGAACCAACATTTAGTTACCAGGGTAACGCAAGCACTGCATGCAGATCTGAAACATGAGCCTAAAACAAAGCCCAAAGCAGATAGGCAGGGAGTGGAATTAGTCTCAAGCCTCAAAACTGTGGTTTAAGCTACTAAAAAAAAGAGAAAAAGAAAAAAGGAAAAGAAAATACCCACGCAACAGACAACGGGGACATCGAAAAACAACTGTGAAATTTACAGTTTATAGATTATACTCTAATTGTCAAGAATACATAGTGTATTCAACAGGCTTGCAGAAAACCCACAAATGCAAGCCTAATGCTAAAAGTGTTCCAGTAGACCTAAACCTCAGATATTTCAAAACAAACCTCTTATTCCTCAGCTATATAGCCCCAAGTTCAGTGTACTAGGTTATTAATGTGTCTCGTGTGTAATTAATACACTCACTCATTCCTGTGCCACAATATCAACTTGGGCTCATGGAGCCAGGCTCAGCTTTGAGATTTACATGCAGGACTCTTAAGAGTCAATAGAAAACACAACAGATCTGCAGGATGAAAACACTGTGTTGCAAATCTGCTCACTTTGTTCAAACACAAGAAACATTTACGACTCAGGTACTTACTGCATAAGGACTGCATTGAGAAGCTATTCACTGAAAGACAATAGCCTGCCTTTGGTTGCCCATGATGAAATACTGGACATAATGCAATATAGTAGCAATGGACAAAAAATTAAGGTATCATATTTATACGGAGAGTATTCATTACCATTCAACAGCATAATGAGGCACAAGCCTTAAGGCTAAAATATTAAATCAGGCAAAAAAATGGACAGAAAGGGGCTTAAACCACTGAGTCTTCAATATCAAGAATACCCACAACAGAGGTCATCTGCACCTCTGTCCTCTGATTAACAGCACCTCTCCTGCATTCTTCCACAAATGGCACACGGTTGGATATCAGTGTATTTGTTCCTTCCATCAACAGTGTTAACTGTCTTCACATTCTGTACTTCTGTGAAGCAGTTCTTCGAAACTTGCAGAGCTCTGCCTTATTGTAACATGACAACCTTGTTGCTGTGCTGGATTGTTGTTCCAATTCCATTATTTTTAAAAGCTGCCACACTTAAGAAACCCTAATTTTCATTTACAACTATCTTGCAAGATTATAACCATGAAAAGATTTTGCAGTTGTGGGCTGCTATTTACATCCACAATCTAATGCAGATGACTGAACCACTGAGACTGCCTATAGCTTCCATTAGATAGTACACCACTGGCATGCAGAACTCTAGTGTTCATAGAATGAAGCTCATGTTAACAGCATACCTCAAAGCAAGTACAATGTACACCACAAAAGGCAATAACAGGTTTAAACTGTAGATCTGTCCAAACACTCTTTATGTGGAAAAGCCAGAAAAAGAATAAACTGGGAAGATGCCTTCTTGGACCAAAATTATTAACAGAAAACCAACACAAAGGAATGCAACAGACTGAGCAGAAGGCAACAAATGCTTCTCCTTCTCTAACGTTACATCTTCACTGTAAAAGGACACCCCCTCCCACTCCCCTGGCGTGAGATTGTATTTACCATGTAAAATGTTAACTACTGTTAGGCTTCTAAGTCCACACACAAACATTCAGGTTGCTAGGTTTTGATATTAAAATGAGACTACCGATGCCAATGCGTAGTCTAAAGTCTTCTGAAGTAGCATATATACTGTTAAAGTTGTGGCACCAAGCACTTGGGTTTTGCTAAGAAGTGTGTATAACAAAGAAAGAAGTACAACATTTAGGATTGAAGGCAGCCTTGTTGCATGTATTTTACTGGTTCCTACAACTTGTAAATATGGGCCATTAACCTGGAATTCTAATTAAAGTGGTTATACAGATTAAATGTAATTTTATATTTAACGCCTTTTCACTGAAAGGTATGGAATCCAAATACTTGGTATCCTACTGCCCTGTGACTAGCAAAAAATGCACAAGCATTTCCACGCACTGCAAGATCTTAAAAAGCTAAATTTGAAATAAAGTGTAGAAACACAGCAGATTACTTGGGTTAGGCACTCCTTGACTCTGCACAAACTATTTAAACCCTTCAGAAAAGTCACCTCTGTCCCAACCCTGAAAACAAGGACTGCCAGTATCCAAGAAATTAAATTTAATGTTACAAAAGAAGGCATATCAAAATATCAAACTACACTTGCATGTGGCAGTTGAACAAGTGAGTGCAAGACTGAAGAAAAAGTCAAAGTCTATGAAAAAATTTAGATTAATGATTACAATACTAGATCAACTTTACACAGCTTGAATTTGCAGCTGTTCTTTGCTTTTAACTCCCTCCTGCCCAAACATATTGACTTCCTTCAAGAAAAGGAGTTCTCTTACACAAAATGTGTCACGTTTGTATTACTCAGAACAAAACAGTTTTGCTGGCAGAGATTGTGGGTTCGCAGGGACATTTAAGCTTTCGTTAAACTGGAAAGCAGTCAAGTCTTTGTGTCTACAAATTTTACATTTAATAGTTCCACAAATTTGGCAAAAGTTCATGATTACATCTAGGATGTCTTCACCAAATCATAGACATAAATATGGAAATCATCATCAAACTTGATGAAATAGACAGATGGTTTGGCTTCAACTTGATGAATGACCATGCCAGTCCTTTTCGAGCCATCTTCTTTGGCATATTCCACTTGTTTGCCTACCAGGCTGTCCACAACTTCACCTGGTTCCCGTTCTGCAGGAGGTGAATCATCTGTAACATAAACCAAATATGCTTTAGTAGACTTTAATAAAATTTTGCACTATCGAAGACAACTGCAGTGTCTTCTTTAAAATGCATATAAAACAATTAAAAGTTGCAAACAGATTAATTATTTTCATTCAGACAAGTACCTAACAATTTCCATGCTTGTAAAAAGTAGTTGCAGAAAAAATTTTCAAGCAATACTGGTCTTCAATTTTATTAAGGCAAAAATAGCACTTTGATTGGTAAGAGAAGTAAATCTTTGACAGGAAGGTGTATGCACAAATGGTAGAAAATGGCTGTAGGTAACTGAATTTAAGCCATGAGCAGAAAAAGGCCAATGCCATCTGCTAAGGACCTCCTTAGCAGAAAGCTAGCCTAACTTCCCTCTTCCCACACACATTAATTCAAAGGTTCAATGCATGCATTCAACTGAAACAAAAACATCTCCTCTGAAATGGTAATAGGTGTAAACTCCTTATTAAAAGAGGCTTTTGACTCCATATTTGAATACTACTTTTGGTAAGGTCTGATTGTACTATTTTCCTCTCTGGTAAAACCTAACCAGACAATCCCTATGCTAAATCTGGTTAACAAAAGGTGTGCTTTGTAACATGCCAAGTGATTGGCTTGTAGCCAATCACAGAACAAACATGATAAAGGGTAAAAAGTACTGTATGGAGAACTGAAAGCAAACCACATCTGCTTTCTCAGCTCCTCTTCTTTGATTCCTAGTTCAGATAAACTTGTAGTTTGTATTCCACTGAAAAATTTTCTAAAGCAATTTTAATATTTGATGTGGCTTTTATTTTGGAAATAATAAGCTTTTAAATTAGTAATTTTGTTACAAGTTTGCATTAAGAATCCCTTACAGATTCTACTCATTTTATTTTCCGTTTTGAGAGCTGTGAAGAACTCTCAAAGGAGGATAAAAAACCAACAGGGAATGAATAGACTGGCTCGCATTTACACTTAAAAATTCTTCTGCAAATGGAAGTTTATTTTTTGTGTTTCAGTTCCTCTATAAATGCATTGTCACACATATTTATTATCCTCTTAGTATCAGTTTTATATGTAAAGTTTTTCTTGGCAATTTCAGAGACACACATTCAACTCCTACATTTTCACTTAGAAGTATAGGGAAAGTTTTAGTATCAGATCCAGCAATACATTTTCCCCTTACAAAAAGAAAAAAGGTTAAAACAAATTATCTATTATTTGGTCTCCTCACAGAACCTGCATTTGAAAAGGGACATACCCTAGAAATTTTATTTATAATATTATGGCAAGTTCCACCAAATTTACAGAAGTATTTGAAGATTCTCTAAAATCTGATTTGAAAAATCCAAAATACTAACATCCAGTTGTTGACTCAAGGACATGATTCAAAGTATCTGGAAAGCATTCACATTCAGGGAAGGAAGCAAATACTTAAAAGTGTTTAGATATCAGTCAGCAATAATCTTTTTGTAAGCACAGAGGGTAAAGTGCACTAAAAGCAATTAAAACGGAAAGAAAGTGTATAAGCTTTCCCTACTCTCAACATGGAAGAAAGCAAAGCAGATTTAGAATACATTCCCAGGCCATTTTGGTGGTTAATACAAAGGACAAATTATTTTAACATTCAAATCTGTAAATGCTTCCTGTATTTCTTTAAGAAGAAGAATGTCACTTTTTTCTCATTAATATCTGTGGTTCATTCTTTAAAAGCATCAGAGATTTTGCATCATTAACACACAGGTTATGCAAATATGCCAGCAGATCATTACTAGTGGTGCATCTGAAAAAAGACAATCTCAAACTCAACAAATTACTAATTGAATAACTGTAGTGGTTGATTATATAGTGCTTTGCATATGTATTAGTTACAATGCATTTTCTTTAAATCCCAGATGGCTTCTGTCAGAATGGGTTTTGTTACACACGAGAAATAACCCCAATGAATTTGTTATAATCTCTTTTTTTAGATAGTACTGACTATCTAAATTCTCTAGAACAGTAACGATTCTGTGAAAATCCTTCTAAATCAATAGGAGTCCTGAAGAAGATGACTTTGCATTCAAAATGAGAGGAAAAATACTAAGAGGAAATAATTTTCTTACTAGTGTGTTATAAAATGTGAGAGAAGATCAATTTTCAATAAATAAGTACTTCTTTCCCACACACAGCTATTCAAGTTTTTCACACTGAGGACATACAGCTCAGTGAAATTGTTCTTACTAGATTGGTTTGACCCAAAATACTCATTTCCACAAGAACTGCTTCAGAGACACAAATCAAGAGCCAACTCCACAAGACGTGATACTTCTACAAGAAAACAGCAGTGGAAGACTTCTGGTTTGTCAGTTTCCACTAAAAAACCAAAACCTAGTCTTCCACAGTAGTATACACCCATATTTTCAGCAGAATTAAGAATAATTATGAAAAAGTATTTCCCTGCATTTGTCACTGCTAAGAGAAGTTAAATATTTCAGCAGTTAACACAGATGTTCTTTGTTGTACTACCACATGTAGGCTGTGATACTTAAAAAAAAAATTAAATGGAATAACAAATAGGATGCTTGTTTGTCACCTCTCTTGTCCATAAATAAAGGCACAGATAAATGTTTTAATACAAAAAGCTGCCAGAAGAAAGCAGTAACTGGCTTACTTACTTGAATCAGGCATAATGCGAAGGTCACCTTCTTTATAATCGTCTAAGAGCTGGTACATGTACAAGACGGGATCTTTCTCGTAGGTAATATAAAACCATGTGTTCATAATAGGAGCTCGAGCCAAAACCATCCCCCTCCATTCATCTTTTGAGCCATCCTCTGTCTCAAACATATGTTCCACAGCTTTACCAATCATTGTGTCTGCCAGGTGGGCATCGCTAATTCGAGACGAAGCTGAAATGACAGCATTTCAGAAATTCATTCAAAAGCATAGATACATATCTTCACAAAAAATAATCTTTATGCTGATTAATGCACAAATCTGATTGGCAGGTAGTAAATTCATACGCAAAACAGTGTCCATTCCAGAGTTTAGTGCTGCAGAACTGAGACCTACAGAACGTTGTTAAAATAATAATGAATTATTGTACTCCCTGTGATTAAACAATCATAATGCAAGCTAATGAGAGATCAATCAAGCAGCAAAGACTCTGAACTTTAACTAGACACTAGACAGAGACAGGCACAAACAAAAGGTCTATCTCAGAGCAGTTCTATGATATTATTAATTCAACTTTGGAGTTTGGGTCCTCCTAAAGCCACCCTACAGACTGCTTCCAATTCCTTTGCAGTTAGAAGAAGCAACACCTTTTTCTGTTTACAAACTAGTGTTTACTTGAGTAAATAATGAACTTGGTGGATTGAAAAACCTGCAGTTTAACAATCTAATTCTAATAAATGGAATTAATGGAATCTAAGCTAATTCTGAAAAAAAAAATACAGTATTACTAATCAGGTTAATTCACTTAGAAAATGTCTTCCCGCCATTACTGCAAGTACATGGCAGTAGTACAAGAAAAAATGTAACCTTATTACTGTTAGACACACAAAATAGACAACATAGTCTAGATGGCTTAGAGTTGAAATTCTAACAGAAATATCAATGTTAATCTAAAAACTACTGTATGTATATATGTATGTATGTAGAATGTACTGCATACTACCTAACGACAGAAGACAGCAACTGCACTCACTAGCATCATCAAAACTTTGTGGAATAGAAAAAAAATCAAAGCATTTAGATTACCTGCCATGAGACAAAAATGAAATTGACCAGTAATGTTTAGGTGGTCACAGCTTATCTTGGGGAAAGTCTGGAGGGATTAGTGGAAAATGTTTAGTGATAAATGTCAGCCAGTACGTATATTTATTTAGGAGAAAAACCTCAAACACTTACCAACTCTGTCCGGAAGAACTTCAAGTGCTGAAACTCTTTCATCTTTGTGAAGTTCTAGTCCATACACACAATCAAATCCATCATACTTTATGAGATAGAGCGAGGGATTTACAGGAACTTGATCAAGAACTGTGCCCTTCCACTGTGTTACAGGTCCACTCCCTTCTTTCCATCCATGCTGTATCCTGCAGCCTACAATATTTCTTCGTGGCTGAGAAATAGGTTTGCTTGGTCCCACATTGTTTCTATGTTTTCTGTACACAGATACAAACATTAATATTAAACAAGTACATACATATATAAAATTCTACTTCAGAAAACAGCTGTATGCTTTTACATGACAATATTTTATAGCTTAGCATACCTTATTTTAATTGGGGCATAAAGCTTATCACGCTTTATTGGAAAAAAGAAAAACATACTTAAAAGTAGTGACAAGTTTTTGATGTGGTGTCAAAGGTCAGTTTCCTAGCAGTAAATTCTAAATGTAGTTTGCTTAAGCCAAAGTAACTATTCTATCCTTTGCTACACTGAATGAAAGTGAAACTCACCTGATCAAATCTCAAAGCACAAGGTTAGCTGGCTGTACTACAACTCTACTACCCTGTTGTTCTCTGCAGAACAGTAAACAACTCCTTCCCAGCAGGAAGAGGTCAGTGCAAGCATTATGTGGCTGACTGAAATTCTTTCAAAATGCTTGTTTTCCCTAAAACGGACCTGTTTTCACCTAAAGAAAATTGAGGCTCCATCATTTACAGGTAATTTTGACTCCAAGTAGTTTTAAAGACACATGACAGCAACAACACTTTGTATTTAGTATGAAAAATGAAAAATTGCATGTAATGTAAATGGTCACAGAAGGGATACTCCTTTATGTGGAAAACAGATCAAGTAACTTTTTTGTCTGTCTGTTTTTTTCATGGAATTGGCATGGAAATTCCCTCTGGTAAGTAACAGTTGCTATTCTGATGAACTGTAATGTAAGCTATTTGACAATTCCAAATCACTGAAAGTGTTACACAAGTTTTGTTTTATCCAGCTATTAAAAACACATATTGACAATTTTGAACACAAATGGAAGAAACTAAGGGACATTATGACAATATACAAAATTCCCCTGGATGCCAATGAGCTGTAAAATAAATTTTTGGGCTACTACGTGTAGCACACATCATTTCAATGGCAGTAATAGATGCACATAACAGCTTAAAAGTAACATCTAAATGACGATCAGTTGCAGAAGGCAATATTCTTCCTTAGATTAGAGATAGTGACCAAAGAAAAAGGTCTCCAGGTATGATGAATGCTCTCATAGAAGTCCCTATATAATCCAAAAAATACAGATAACAATCACACCACTGAAATCTTGGAAGCAGTATTTCAGACTAATACACTCACAATATGATACTGGAATGTTTAATGCTGTATCATAACTGTAACCATAACTATTAAAAACAAGATACATAATTAACTTCAGTACTTGTCCCACCTCCAGACTTTAATTCACCATGAAGATCTTAGCAAGGGTGTTTTCAAATTTCATTTTTGTTATCATTTGAGGTTTTCAAAGCATTTTTGCATTCCTAACTTTGATAGCATAGATATCTGGAACAGGCTGGAATTCCTGTAGAGAGACTCTCCCACAAAGCTGGTTCTAATTTTATGCAAAAACCAGAACGCATTTTCAAATTCTAGTTCTGCTCAAGTATATGTATGTGTTTTTAATTTTTATTAAGTGTCAGTAATAGCTTACTCTTACAAAATAAGATCAGAGATCTGGTTCTCAGCACAATAAAATTGAGTTTGCTCTGTATTCAATTCCTTTAATTAGTGCTAATGGAACACTGCTTCATTCTGAAGGGAACAAAAACAACTAGAAATAAAAGAAGTTTAAACTGAGATTGTTTTGTCTAGTTTAAGCAGTTTATGTTGCTCATCATTTCATCTTTGAAAAAGATTATAATGCTATTGATATTCAACCTCCCAGTCAACTTTACTTTCTGCCTACAAAGCATAATCCACTTTAATATTTAATTTGGAACAATAAGGCAAAAAGTTTTACACTCCTTCAAAAAAAGATGGAAGAAGACAACATAACTAAGTTCAAACAGGTAACTACATTTAAAATGCCTCATGGAGCAAAGAATATTAGGAATTTAATTACAAGTCAAGTACCCTCTAGGTGTACTTGCAGTTCAAATTTTTGTTTGCAGGTTGCATTACTGAACAGCTGCTCACTTCTTGTTTGAAGTGGTTCATACTATAAGAAATTAGATATTCAAAGTAGTATATTACCAAGGAAAACCTACATCTTGCATCTGAATATGGTAAGGAAGCAAGCCGAAGTTTCTGACTATTAACAAGTAAGTTATGAATGTACTTCCATGTAATACAACCAAGTAACCAACTCTCCTTTCCTCAACAGTGTAGCATTTTTGTAATAAATCAAATAACACAAATAACCTTCTATGATGCTCTATCCAGAAGGTCCAACACAATTTTTCCTTCTCTTTCATTAAAATAATCTTTAAAATTTCCACATATATTTGCTCTGAAATATTTGAAAACAATTAGACATGTAAAACATGAAGCCAGGAAAAACAAAAAATAACAAGTCTTGGAAATAATTCTTGACACATCAGACACATCCTCATTGTAAATGGCCCTTCAATTCCCAAAAGTTTCTGATCCTCTTCTTTATCTTGCAGGCTGTAAGCTGTTAAGTAAAACCTAATGCAATAAAGTTTTATTATCAGAACCAGATACTTTGCAAACATTCTAAAGACTACACAGCCAGAAGGAAATCTGCTCAGATGTTAAAGCTGTGTTTATATGCTCCTTGCACAAACTTTAATTTGGCAACTGCTACCTGGGAAACCAACATATTGCAGAACTGCAGAGGACTAGTAACAGAAAAATCAACCATTACCAGAGTTGTGCTTGAAACACAAACTAGCATTTAGAAGAACAGGAATGACAATGCCCAGTAACCTAGAAAGTTACCCATTTAGGTTTGGTTGTTGATTGTTTTTAATCCTGATCATGTAATCTCAGAAAAACACCACAAGGAATAAAAAAACAAATCAAAACCAGGAGGATGAAAGAAAACCACATCTCTCAGATATGCAGAACATAAATAACTGTGAAAAACTGAAATGAAAAGTATAAAACACTATAGAAGCAGTACAGCAGCAGTAGTCAGTATGCTTTCAAATCTTTCATGGTACAAACCATAGAAGTTATTGAAAAGAGGATACAAAACTTAATACAATTGTGATCTTATTAATGTCTACGACTAGTAACAGAATGGTGATCAGAGAACTGCTATTAACTACTTTTCACAATATTCAGATTATGAGACACATTAATTTAGTTTTAAAGTACATTCTGTACTCCCTCAAAAGTAAAAAAAAAAAAATCATTCAGTTGTGAATTTTAGCTCTAGATGCTGCAGAAGCCAAGAGTATGTTACCTTAAAGTGGTATGAAAAGTTCAAAATGTTTAAGTTCAGTTGTAGTTAAATTATAACCTACACCTCAAAGTCTCTGAACTGCTGACTACAAGAAATCTGGAGAACCTATGTAGAAAGGATTGTTTCATACATGTGCTAGATCTTGCACTATCCTTATACACTAAGGGAGGGAAGAATGAGTCTGTGAGTTTACTGATTGATCTGATGCCAATCAGGTTCAGCTTCATACTGGCAGAGATCACCACTACCCACAGACAGAGCACTTGAAAGAACTGTCCTATAACCAGGGGAACCATCTCCAAAAGGCTCAACAGTTAACTACCATCTAAAGAGTTCAGAAGACTCATCCACACTGCTCATTCTATCACAACCTCAATTACTGAGTCATGCCTTGTTCCCTCCTCTGCCACAAACCTTCTGAAAACAAACCTTTAAAATCTCAATGATCTTTGAGTGTCAGTAGGCTTCTTTTTCTTTTTCCTTATATGCGGAGGTAACTTAATAAATAGCTAAATCAGTGACAAAGTATACATTACTAACTCATGGTCTATCGTATTGGCTCAGAGCAGTATCAGCATATAGTATTACATTATATTCACATCCTACTCATTTATGGTAAACTATAAATAAAAACAATATTCTACTACTCTACTTCATTCTCAGACAAGTCAGTAAGCAGCATACAAGAAGTCATCTTGGCTTGGTAAAAAAAAAAAAACAAACCTTAACTAAATAATAAACAATTGAACTAGGCTAAATTAACATAAAACTGAGCTGGATGCTTAAGTTAAATACCTCAAAATTATGTCACTTAGGAAGAAAACTTCTTATGTCCCACAAAAGCCTTTATGCTAAGAAATTTACAGCCTATTTAGTTATTTAAATAAGTGTATATTAACACAACAATAAGACAAATCTAGCCACCCTCAAGTACAAAAGGCAACCCACCTCTGTTAGTCTTCCCATCATACACTCCTTTCTCTGAGCGGTTGAAAAAGAACAAGAGAAATTAAATTTTAACCAACTCTACCTGCCCCTAGACAAATAAATGTTTCTCTTTGCCTTCTATGAAGATAGACAAGAATAGAAAATGATGAGCTTGTGGAAGGCATCAGAGTAGTTTAACATCAGGTGCTGTCTCTGGGAAACAGTTAACACTGTTTAACAGTGATTAACTGCAGAAAATAGGCCTGCCAAACAAATTGTTTGTGATTGATACACACTATATGACTTTACACTTACAAAGAGCTAGTAACATTTTAAGTTTCCCACTTACCCAGCTTAGATTTCTCTCACCAGATATAGCCAGATATGGTATCTTGCTGCATGACACTAAGACCAATTATATCCAGAAGGTTACCTCTACTTTCACATAGGTACTCACCAGTGTTCAGCTGCTACCATTTAAAATGTTGAAGATGGAAAAATACATGCCATGAAAGCGTAGCAAAAGCAGGTATCCTTCCTTCACATACTAATAGCAGCCTCCTTACAGAAGTATTTCAGTACATTCTTTATTTTTAAAAAATGAAAAATCTTTTCCAGCACTACAGTTATAGTATGTACATGATTAGATATCTCAGATTCCTTCCCAATTGGGTTCTTAAAAAGCATGATTTGCAGGTTTTTTTAACCTAGTGACTGCATAAACTCTGTGCCAGAGAACAGACATCCTACAGTAGACGTGGCTAAGTTCAGGCTTGAAAATTCTTCTCTACAGATTCCAGACAGAATTTCAAAATTGTATTCATGAAATACAACGCTAACGGTCAAAACAACATTTAAAACTTTATCTCTTGGGCTTTCTTTCCTACTACCCCCCTGAAAGTCTGACTCTACACACATATATAGACTGAATATTATTCCACGATTTTCAAGAACAAAGTGAGTGGAACAATGCAGATATATTTCTAGAACAGTACTTCCAGTTACTGAGAGCTATTGTTTAGTAAATATATTAACAACTTACTTGTGGGATGTTCTTTTCTTCATCATGCTGGCAGACACTCCTGCATGACCTACAATATAAAAGATGTTGAAATTACTGAAAATTAATTTAAGAAGTTACATAAAAGCCTTCATATTGGATGTCAAAATGAAGGGAATCCAAACACTTCACGTTATGACTGATCAGTGACCTTCTAAAATGGGAAAAGGCTATACAGAGGTAGACACTGGCTATGTGCACAAAGAAGCTGTGGTGGGCTGACCTTGGCTGGATGCCAGGTACCCACCATCTCTTCTCTCAACTGGACAAGGGAGAGCAAATATAGCCCAAGGTTCCTGGGTCAAGAGAGGGACAGAGAGGCATCACTCACCAATTGCCAGCACAGGCAAACCAGGCTTGACTCAGGGAATATTAACTTACTGCCAAGTAAGTCAGAGTAAGATAATGAGCAATTAAGCCTAATTTTAAAAATGCCTTGCTCCCAGCCCTCCCTTCTTCCTAACTTCACTCCCAATTTTTTTCTACCTCCTCTCTCCCAGGTAGCACAAGGTGACAGGGAATGAAGTTGCAGCCAGTTCACCACATGCTGTCTCTGCTGCTTCTTTCTTTCTCCTCAGGGTTAGGGTTCTCCCTCCTCAGGGGAAGGACTCCTCTCACTCTTTCCCCACCACAGTCTGTCTCCCACAGGAGATAGTCCTCCAAATTTCAACAGTGTGAATGTGTCTCAGGGGATACAGTTCTTCACAAACAGCTCCAGCATGGATCTCTTCCACAGTGTGCCATTCCTCTGGAACAGGCTGCTCTGCAGTGGGCCCCCCGCAGGATCACAAGTCCTGCCAGCATTCATGCTCCAGCATGGGCTCCTCTCTGAGGGGGCCACAGGTCCTGCCAGGAAACCTGCTCCAGTGCAGACTTCCTGCAGGCTCACAGATTCCTTCAGTCACATCCACTCACCTCAGCACAGGGTCCTCCATGCACTGCAGGGGCACAGCTGCTTCACCGTAGTCTTCACCACGGGCTGCTCGGGACCCTCAACTCCAGTGCCTGGAGCACCCCTAGCCTCTCCTTCTGCACTCTCCTTGGCGGCTGCAGGGCTGCTATGCTCACATGGTTTCACTTCTCTCCTGCAATTGCTGTAGTGCACAATCTTCCCCCTGTCCTAAAATACAGTATCCCAGTGGCACTACCACTGTCACTGATGGGCTGAGCTTTGACCAGTGGCAGGTCCATCTTGGAGCTGGCTGGCATTGGCTCTCTTGGACTCAAGAGAAGCTTCCAGCTGCTTCTCACAGAAGTCACCCTTGCACCCTGCTGGTACCTTGCCACGCAAACCCAACGCAGAAACTCAGTGATGAACATATGGAGTGACTAACAGCAACTATTAAAATGAAAGTTGAACTAAACACAACAGGGACAATACTTGTGATGGTCAATCAGCAACAGTAGTGAATCAACAGGCTGTTTTAAAGCTTTTATCCTTGAGTTAATAAAAGGAGATGCCAATACACATCATCCTGAGTTAGCCAGAACAGCACTACCTGTGCCTAACAAAATACATAAAAAACTAAAATTTTTACAGACAGAGGAACACTGCACTCAACATAGTAATAATTTGGGATGAATATGAAAAATGGAAAGCTTTTAATGAGAGCTTTTAAGATGAAGTGAGGAAAGGGGAAATCACGCTTCTGCTGGTTGTTAGAAATCTACTTATGAGCAGCCATGAAGAATTCAGCAGAGGAAATGTGCAAGAACAAAATGACAGAAAAACATTTCCAAAAGAACACTGTACAAAAAAGGGCATGTGCACATGTAGAAAAATCAAAATTAGTTTGTAGAATGAAAACTGCACCCTCAGATCACAGCCAGTGGCCACCTGCATAGGGATCATTCACTAGGGTTGACTGAAATAGCCCCTTGTTACAAGTGATGGCTGATGGTGACTACATGGCCAGAAGACATCTGGCTTGATCCTGATTCTCCCTGTCTTCCTCACTATATTCCTCTTGGAATATATACATATAAAGTAGTATGGAGTTAAAATTTTTTCACAGTAGCTTGTTTTGGGCTGTTTTGGATTTTTTGCTTCTTGTTTATCATATCTAAAACAATCTGGTAACAGTGCTGGACTGAACCATGTGTAACTGTAACTCCTCATGTTTATGTACAAACATGCCTAGAATTTTAGCTAGGAATGTTTGAATTAACACTTACAGAGAAATACTTTAATTTCTCTATAGGCCTAAACAAACCAATTCTTTTAGATTTACACTATGTGCATCTTCCAAGCGCATCTGGAATTATATACATATTGAAGAGAATCACACAGGAGTCAAGCACTGAAAATACCAATAATCTTCAAAGTCTTCGTAAGTATTTTACTATTTTCATTTTTGTATGAAACATTTAAGTGGGCATACACAAAGTTACAGAAACGGCAGAATTAATATAATTAATTAATAATTAAAATAATCTTATGTCTAGTATATTCACGTTTGCATCAGATCATCAGGCATCTACATTTTCAACAGTAATGATATGTGAAATGTTCCTAATTTTTAAAAATTAGGCCTTATCTGTCAATTACTGCAGTAAAGATCCTACTTGAAATTTTTGACTGTTACAAAACCAAATAATTAAACTGAGTATTTGTAAAAACTTAGCTGGAAAAACAAAAACAGCATCACAAAAAGTTTGATTAGAAATTTGGAAAACTTTAGGACTTTATTGCAACCTGTAAAAAAGCTTTCTAAGCATAATTTCAGTTACCTCTCTGTACATGAGGTGGCTGTGTTCTACTAATGTATAATATTATAAAACACATTTTATTGAAAATATGGTGGTGTTTTATTAAAAGAAGAGTAGTTTCTTAAAATTCAAGAACTGTTCTTACAAAATAGAGAAACTCCATCACCAGAAGATGAATATATGTACTTTACATTTTACATTTCCAGCTAATGAGAGAAAAGTAAGATTTTGGCTAAAGTAGCTCAAGTAAAAACACAACAAAATAACAGAATGGTGCAGTACAAGAATTTGCTTTCTGTCCACCTCTCAAGGACTCTGGAACCTGTGAGTAAGAAGGGAGGTAGGAAGCATTTATCTTCCAAAGTCAAGAACAGAAACACTAGACTGATACAGTAGGAAGATTTACTATAGCATTTGCAATAAGTACAGAGGAGTTATGCCAACCTCTGGGAATGGGATTTTGCTGTTTGTTAACTTCTCATTTTGGGATCTTCAAATTTTTGATAAGATTCAACTTGTTCACTGATGTACTGAGCTCTATACCAAAGACAACACAGACAACTAAGTACTACACATCATCTTAAGTCAGGCAGTATCTTTAGAGAGCTCCCTGTTTAATATATGAAGTAATGACATCTGGATGTTTAATAAAAATATCAATAGCAAGTATTAGAAGATCCTAAGTTAAACACACCCTTGTACCAACCAGATGCTGATTTGCCACAATTTGCCCTCCCAATCTGCACCATCTGAGTTCAGACAGGTCTCAAGGAGATGTAAACTCCTTTTAAGGATGTATCGAGTTACACTATTGAACTGCTTTAGCTGCACAACTGTAAAAACTGCAAGGAGAGTCTCTGTCCTCTACAGCAGCTCTGGACATGGAGACAGAACAGCACGGAATCCTTATGTTTAACATATTCTAGTAAGAAGATTGAAAAAAAGAAAAAAAAAAAAGAATATTAAAAATATCATTATCTGCCTTCTTTGATATAAGAAAGAAACATTTTAAATTGAGTGTGGTGAAGTACTAGCACAGGTTGCCCAGAGGTGGTGGTTGCCCCATCCCTGAAGTGCCCAAGTCAAGGCTGTATGGGGCACAAAGCAACCTGATCTGGTTGAAGATGTCCCCACTAACTGCAGGAGTTGGACAAGATGACCTTTAAAAGGTCCCTTGCATTTCAAACTACTTTATTTTTTATGACTAAGGGCACAGAAACATATTTTTTGTAATAGAAAGTGATCACAACCTCTAGCTTCCCGACAAGAGCAACAGAATTAAGTACTCAATTGTCAGATGGTATTTTGTCATACTGGTCATGCTTGTGTTTTCTGAGACTCATTAATTCTGCTCCTTATAGTAAACCCTTAAAATTCAACAGCAAACTAGAAATGACGTCTCTGAATATTTCTACTTTACTCCAGAAAAAGATAAAGAAAAAGGGTATGACAAGACTAAAAAAAAAATCTTTCAGGATGTTGGCTTTAAGGGAAATATATATGTCATTTTAGCTGGGGATATAGGAGAATAAGAAGGATGGGAGAAAGCTACTGGCAATGTTTTGCTATTGTGACAAGTTTGTACCCTCCATGAAGTCCATGAAAATCAGACAGGTTCTTTACAGCAACCGTATTTTACTTCTCTGAATATCTCCTGTGTTTACAACAAGCAGCAAAACCCAGATGCGTTTTTTAAGCTGTATTCCAGAATCATCTGTGGGAACAGCAGTAATTCCACTTTGAATCTGGAGACTATTTCAGAATTACTTTTGAGGACCTAAGTCCTTCAGTCTGCTGATTCACACCTAGTATTTATTGCTCAACCTCAACTTCAAAGAGTTTGAAGAAGGGTCATCTTTTAATTGAAGTACGTCAGAAGTACAGACATAAACCAAACTCTAACTCTGGAAAAGATTTCACTGCAATTCTAAGCAATTCACATCCATGATCTCTTAGTTCATAAACTTTTACACTTGCTTTTATGGGTGAAAAAACTACATACCCCCCTATATATGACTCAACAATTATATGGTCATGTACATGTTAAAAGTTTTCTTTACTAAGAGAGTACTTTTGTGTTTTCAAACCATCCAGTAAAGGCTTTACAATTGCTCCTGACCATCATGCAATTTGGTAGGATTCTGCATTTCTGGGACAACACTGCTAAGAAAGACTCCAGAGGACCATGCCTTTCACTTATACAGCATTAAACAGGTGATCATTAGATATAAAAGGGTCAATTGTGTTAACACAGGGTAATCACATCTTATTTTACAATTAATTATACTGTATATTTTTTTTAAAAAAAAGGCTGTATTTCTCCTATATTTGAGAAAGCAATAAACTGATTAGTGAGGCAGGTAGACACACTGCCAAGAGGACCTGTCTGATTTACGGAAACTACATCATGGAAAGCAACTCTATACTTTGCCAAACTACTAGAGTCTGTTGCCATGTACTTTACTGTTGTGAAAAAATCAAACACCTACCTTCTTTTCCCTACCTTCAATCCTATCCTTCATTTTACAAAAATGAACTATGTACCAAGTATGTTTCCCAGAGAGAGAGATTTCAAATGCCTAGATATTATAAATCACATGTACCTCCTCCTCTACACCTACTTTACAAGACATTTACTTCCTGAGCAGACAGACAGGACAGCTGAAAATTAGCTTTGGCAAAGATGCTACCAACCTGTAGTGTCACTGACTGACAAGTCTCTACAACAGGATGAAATCAAAGTCAGTTGAAAAATGTTTTGTTAATGCATTAATTCTGCCCTACATGAATACCTGACACTACCACTGGTTCATCTCTAACTCCAGACTTGCAACCTGTACGTGATCCGAAAGTCTCCTAGAATCCAGCAATTTTTATTATTTTACATGATTAACATATCAAATACAAAATACATAGACTATTTCCACTCTTTTGCTGTATCTTTGTTCTTCTATTAATTTTTCGTCTTGATTAAGACTATATTACTGCTTTATTATCCATTCCCAGATGACAGCAATTTTATAGGCAAGACTTAAAATCCTAATTTCTATTTACAATGTAGCTATTCTGGAATACTATTGCTGTTCATTCGTTTTCTTGGCAAGTGGAAACCATCTTTAAAAATGGAAGGCAATAAATAAGAAATTTGTATCATAATGTTGTAAAGCTCAGCAAATCTGATTTAAAAGTTAGCTCTTGAAGTACAACTTTTTTCTTCTTTTACAGCTGTTCTAGGTAATCTCCCAGACCCTCTTAAGGTTACCCGGTTCAGCCCTATGATAGAGGAAGGGACTTTTTACTAGATCAAGTTGTTTAATAACTCTTTGAACATAACCTTAAACATTTCCAACTGAGGAGTCACATTTGGGTAACCTGTTCCTGTGTTTCATAAAAAATTTTCTAACTATACTCTCCATTTAAAACAACTACCCTATGTACTGTCACTGAAGGCTTTGGCAAATAGCCTTTCTCTGTCTTTGTCGTAAATCCCACTTCAAAATGAAAAGGTTGCACTCCCTGGAGCCTCCTCCTCTCCTGGCTGAACAACCACAACTCTCAGCCTTTTCTCGTGAGAGGAGCTCCAGCCCTTTGGTCACTCATGGCCATCCTCTGGACTTTCTTTCAGTTTGAAGCCATTTCCCCTTGTCTTGTCATTACGTAAGCTTGTAAATAGCTCCTCTTCAGCTTTAAGTCCCCTGCAGGTACTGACAGGCCATAATTAGGTCACCCTGGAGCCTTTTTCTCTCCGGGCTGAATAACCACAGCTCTTGAAACCTGTCCTTGCAGGAGAGGTGCCCCAGACCTCAAATTATCTTCATGGCTCTCCTCTGGACTCACTTCAACTAGTCCACATCACTGTCACATTAAGGGCCCCAGAACCAGATGCAGTGCTCCAGGTGGTGTCTCACTGGAGTGAACTAGAGAGGCAATAAGACCTCCCCTCAGCCTGCTTGCTGGTAATGCTGCTTTTGATGCAGCCCAGGATGTGAGAGGCCATTGAGGCTGTCAGTATACCCTGACGGGTCATGTTGAGCTCCTCATTTGCCAACACCCCAGAGTCCTTCTTGTTGAGGCTGCCCTCAGTCCATTGTCTGTCCAGGATGCATTTGTGCTTGGAATTGCCCCAGTGCAGATGCAAGTGCCTGGCACCTGGCTTTGCTGAACGCTGCAAGGCATGCAACGGCCCACCTCTCAATCCCATCCAGGTTCTTCTGGATGGCATCCCTTCCCTCCAGCATGTTAACTGCAACACACAGCTTGGTGTCATCAGCAAACCTGCTGAGAGTGCACCCAATCCCACCACCCCTACCACTGAAAAAGATGTTAAGCAATGCTGCTCCCAATACTGATGCCTGAGGAGCTCCTCTATTAGAGGACAGCTCTAATAGAGACAGCTCCACTGTCTCTATTTGGTCACTGAACCAAGTGTTCAAGACTTTGCACTGGATCTCTCTGAAACCTGCAGCTGTTACTTAAAAGGTAACTGTATTGTTTTTGAAATCAGTACATCTTTCAAATAAGTGACAGCAAATCTTAACACAGTCTCAGGTAAAATACACATTTTAGATTTTCCAAAGGGTTACTGAGAAATTCTCCAGTATCAGTTTCAGTTTTCAATGAATCAAACGTACATTTGGAAGCACCCAAATGGTCTATTGCTTAGATATTTTAAAAGACCTTTCCCAATTACACTTGTCAGTTGGTTTCCTGAGAATTTCATAGAAGCTACAATTCACAAGGGTTGGTATAAAAAATATGTTGCTTTCCCCACACAGGTCACTGATTTATAACTTTTGACACATTGCAAAATAGGAAGGTCACATCTGTACTGCTAAATTTACGTTTGTTTTTTTAAGCTGTAACCTTCTAGAATAAATGCAAATTTTCTTTTAAAACAAGAATGATGACATCTAAAATCATTAACATCTGCAGAAAATCATTAACATAAATAAAGTCAATAAAGTAAGAACACTTTTTATCCATTAAAAGCAAAGAAAACCATCCAGAAAGAACACCTCACCTGCATCAGCTCTGGACCGCTGACCTGGTGATTTTCCAAATGGGGTCTTCATTCATCTGTGTTTAAGTGAGCAGCAAAGCTGCTGGACTAGGGTGAAAATCCAGTTCTTTCCAACTTCCAGGATATCTTCCTTTTAGTTTTAGGATGGGACAACCACTTATTAATCCACCATTCAACCAAAAACTTGTCCTTCCTCTAATGCAGAAGATGCACTTTCAATTATAGTACTCTGAAAAACAAAACAGGTGAAGTATAAGTATCTTGACTTTGAAACAAAAATATTCTATCTCAACTAAGTCTCCCTTAGGATATTCCTTCACATTCTGTTATTCTGAAAACCTTCGGTGATACAGGACATATACGGCCAAACAAACACAAGGGCTGCTACTTTTATCTCCTAGTCATGGTAAAGCTCTACATCACTAAGTCAATTACACAGAGAAAGGAAAGCGTCTTAAAACCCCCTGAGCTTAACACAGGGAAGTATGGCTGCTAACTTAGAAGAAACTGTACTACCTTTTTGCCAGGTTAAAGCACCAATCAACTCTTTCCACTGGTTAGAAATAACATGCTCCCGCTCACACAGCAGAATAACTTTGCTTCACAGAAATTTTAAAAAGTCAGTTAAAGAAATGCAACACAAGAGGTTTTAAAAACACTGATTTCACTGCAATTATGTTCATGCCAGCAATTTACCGAGTAGGTCGATAGTTCATAGATCTGATGATTCATAGATCTGTTTAAATTTCTGGCAACTCCCTCCACCTAAGATTATCAAATTCCTGAAGCATTTAGTCATCACGTTCCTCTAGATAAGGGAAGTAACTGAGGACAACTTTTTAATACACTTTTCAGGATTTAATTACAGAAATTTTTTACCATGTGAAAAAAATCAAAGCTCACTTATTTCAGAGTAACATTTTTGGGCCAGAAAACATTAATGCATAAGAATTCACTACCCTCCACAAAACTAAAAAAACAATCCCTCCAAAACATAAACGAAATCACCATCACCACCTCCACAAATTCACAAAATGTGTTCTTCAGATTTAGAAAATAATAAACCGTTCTACAGTAAGCTGTTGAACTGTTATTCAAGGGAGTTATTTTGTAACACATGTATTATACACTTCCCCCTCACAAGATTTCCAATTCATAGTAAAAATATAAAGTACTAGATATTTTGATTGCACTGCTTCTGCAATTATGCAGAGAAAAATAACTGGAACACCACAAAAGATATGGTTTCCTAAGTTAGGTTTTTTTGTAATAGAATATCCCCAGTCATTACTGTTTTTAGAAAATCAGTTTAAACAGCTGGATCTAGTTTTAACTTCAGTGCAAGGCTACTGAAGTTAAAATGTGTGTCTTACTTAATTAAAAATGCACCAAACCCTGTAAAACTTAGGGATCTCAAATTTGATAAATGACAAAATATCAGACTTAATGGCAACATACAAACATCTTGATCTCCTAATATGAAAAATCATCTAGAAAAGAAAATGAACTCATAAAATGAGAACTTTTACTGCAAATCTCAATAATGATTCACATAAAGGTAGGAAACACAAAACCAAAACACACTTCTGATGCACTCAGTTGCAATAAACTGTTCCATTAAGAAAGAGCAGATACTCCTTGTTTGGCTGTATGTAAGATGACCTATAAAACAATCAACTTTCTAGTCATTCTGTTGACAGTGGCAGACACAGTAAATCCAACATAAGTAGAGTTTTTATGGATACAAAGTGACACAACCAAACCAAGTTAGACTAGATTTTACAGACTGCCAGTAACTATCTGAAGAGAAGTGCCACTCACTGCCTACTTGTCAGACACCCATTTCCCCAACACCCAAGAGCACAGGTCACAATCAGTGCAGCTGCAGGTATCACTTAAAAGACAGACACTGCTTTGACTTGTGAGCTGCTACTCACCAGCCCAGGTGTGTTGCTCATCTGTTTTTACAAGCCTTTGTACACAAAAGCATACTTTAGGAAAAAATGTGGAAACTAGAGGACTACTTTGTCTAATAGTCTAATTACTGGGGAGTGTTTCAGAGACTATTAAGTGCTAGATTAAAAACACTTGCATCACAAATTGTCAGTCATACCAGTTCTGTTTGAGAATAGTGGAATCATATTATCAAAACAGGCAGAAAGACATGACATAAAAAAACAAAGTTATGAAAGAGTATTTTTTGCAGTATAAAGGGAAATGATGGAAAAAACAATATCCACTGAGTTCAGTTTTCACTGTGAAATATCCTAACCCTCTCTATAAACTTAGTTGTTTACAAACATTAAAATGTATTCATGAGCTTTTAACTCCATGAAAATAAGTGTAACCACCTAAAATAATTCTCTAGCTTAAATTTTAGTTAACACTCATGTCTGTATTTCCATAAAATTGCTTGCATTTCACTACAACACAAGGCACAATGTTGTTTACAGCATTTTTGTGAAAGCTTCATGGCTCTACTATCCACTGAAGAGGGATGTTAGCTGCACAAAACCAGCAATAATTAATGCTCACACCAAGCTCACAATTTTAAGTGCCTCACTCCTAACCAGGATATTTAAATTTTACTATTATGAACACAGAAGGAAGAATCTGCTGAGGAAATGCTTTAGGGTCATTTATGTTTTAGGGGTAGAGAAGTTGGGAAGGAGAGGAGGGATAATAGCATGCGTTGCTTGTATTCAGATGATACAATTCCTGATGAAAGTGACAGGCTCGTACCTCCTCAGGTCTGTTCCGGCTGTCAGAGCCACCACTGATCAGGCCTTCTGGCACCACCTGGTGGGCATCAACATTTTTACTTCGCTATCTAGAATACTTCTGTACGCAACTCACTGAGAACTTCCACTGCTAGCGGCTCAGGGGAGGACCAGCACTTCACAAGAATGCTCTGGGGAAGGAGTCCTCCTAAACTGAAATGCATCAACTAAATTCCTTGTTAAGTGATTTCCATCTATCAGCTCAGAGCTACTGGTACATGTTTCAAATGAAGTAGTAGTATAGTTTTTTCCAGCGCTAACAAGTTGGATGAAGTATGATGAAGTCTGGTATTCATACTCCCTAATGCTTATTATATGAACAGAATGAATCATTCTATGCAAGTCTTCTGCACATGCCTTCCCAAAGGCAATCTTAGTGTTAATATATCTCCTAAATAATGGGAAGAATAAAAATACGGTGATTTTAGTTTGTTACTGTTGGGTTTTTTTTTCATTGCTTAATTAAAAAAATCCCAAACATTTTCCTGTGGTACAAGAACTCAGCAACTCAAATTCCAAATCTTTGAAATATCTTACCTGCTTAACCAGCATATTAGTTATTAGGAACTTCTTTTATACTACACTGAGATTTTGTGTAGGTAGTAAAATCTGATGTCTGAGAAGGAAGCACAGTTACAGTACAGGAAATCTGAAGATAAACGGGATTTGCAACTGACAACCATGGAAATAACACATTTCAGAAACACGTTTATGAACTGAAAGAACCCAAATCAAGTACAACTACCTCTCCACTATGACGGCCTCTGCAGTTTTACCCGTACCCAGAGAGGTGCTGTCTACAATTGTGCGGAAACAAGCAGCTCTGGTGTGCAACTCTGTGTGTACACATACAAACACACAGATAGGTTGCTGCACAGGTACTGGCTTTATGGGGCTTTGATCTGATCTAGGGAAAGAAATCCCTGCCAATGGCAGGGTAGTTAGACTAGATGTTTTTTAAAGGCCCCTTCTAACACAAATCACTCTCATGACAGATATAAACTCACAAAATTCAAAGTTAACTCCACCTTGCAATGCCATAGTGATCAAACTGCAGATTATTCAGCAGAAGACTAGAAGAATCTGAAATTCATGTAGTGTCTTCTGTTGACAAGGTGTCTCTAAAATTCAAAAGACAGCACACTGCAATATCTAATTAGTTACTAAAATATTTTACCATAAATGAACGGGCAATTTATTTACCATAACAAAAATTAATATAAAAAAGTTTGCTGGTAAGTTCTTGTGGTCGTAGGGAAGGGTTGAGGTTCAGAACCGCATGGGCATGGCTTATATTGCTATTCTGAACAGGGGCATCTACATGAACACTGCAGGGCACGTGGGGGTGCCCTTGGGTACTCACCTTTTCTCAGGGGAAAGAAAAGGAGAGTACCCTGCAGAAATGACACCAGTTTGTTTACCTCTTCCTCAGAGAGGTTGCTGGAATCAGGTGAGTGGACCCTGTGCTCTCTTGCTGCTCCTCGTCCATCCCTGTCTCTTGGGAGAGTGTGGCTCTGGGTGGCCAATACAGCTGAGCCCAGCAGAGTGGTGAAAAGCCATGGTGCTGCTGGGAACCAAGCCCTAACAGAGTGAAAAGGGCAAAAGTAGCTGTGCTAGGGTGCGAAACAGCCATGGGGAACAAGGCAGTGGCATGGCATGATGTGAATGATCTTGCTTTCAGGGGTCTGTCATTGTTTTCCATTGTCTCAGGCCTGCAGGACAGGGAGAGCCAACTGTGGGGAGTGCCTGCCATCTTGTCTTTGCCTGGGAAAATCACATGGCGCTGCAGGGAATGTCTGCCATCTTCTCTTTGTCCCAGCTGCCACAGAGAACTACATGTAGGTGATGAACACCTATTTTTGTGTATAATGCACCTTCTCTTCTTGTATACTTGTGTTTTGACTATTGCTGCTATTACTGTGCATTTCTTATTCCAGTGATGTTCACTTTCACTAAATTGTGATCTCAATCCATAGTCTCTGCCTTTGTCAGGAAGAAGGGGAGAGTTTAATTTGTGGTTGGTGTCAAAACACTACATTAATTGGTGCCCACTGTGAGTCACAAAAGGGTAGACATAACTTTCATCTAAGAATCTGTGTATTACGTATAGAATTCCCAAGTTACAGCTGCTCTATCTGTTCACGGAGGTGTGATATTTAACCCTGTATATATTCCCATACATGCTCCCCATAATGCTGTTTTTTCAGAGTACGAAGAATGATCAGGATTGCCTTGTTGCTGTACTGTGTGGTATCATTTCATGACATGATAACATCAACGGCAATGAAGGTAATTTGGGATGTGTGTTCAGTGCTGTTCACCTTTTCTGGCCTTGGTTGCTACCTCTGAGGATTCATTAATAACACTACCCAGCCTGCAGGGGAGCCAGAGGACCATGATTTTTCCCAGCCTTTCACCTCTTTTTCCTCCTTTGGGCCTGCTACAACAATTTTTGAGAATCTTGAATTCTATTTGGACGTTAAAGAAAGCGTGTTCTAATTGCAATGTCTGCCAAATTTCTTCAGTGTAGTCTTGAATAAGTGAGATTTAGAAAAAGTGAAGTCTATACAATATTTCAAGTCAGAATAGAGACATCTAACAAAGTTGGTCCAAGAACTGTCCTGGAGCTGAATGCTCATGAGTAGCATGGGACGGTGGAGAAAATGAGCCAACTTTTAAAGTAGTATGCTGCTCCAATGGTTTGAAAGTTCACCCCTGAAAAATATAGGACCTTGATAAAGTGATAAAATATTTGAAAGAAAAATGCTGTGACAGCTGCAGAGAGGCCCAAAGTTATCCAGCTTGCTGGGCCACGGCTACTATTTATCAGACACTGCTTGTTACTATACAGAAGTCTCTGGGAGAGGGGAGGAAAGCAGAGCAGCAGGCACTCAGGCCACTCAAACTGCAGCTGAACCAGAAGAACAACACATGCCAGTAGCAGCTGTACCCGTTCAGAAGAAAACATTCAAGAACAAATCAATTCACATGGTGACGGATGAAGAAGAAACAAGACCCTCAAAACCAGAGGATGAGACAGGGCCAGATATAATCACCTGATTCATATCCATGGGTGAGCTCTGAAATACACAAAAAGATTACAGCTGCCAGCCTGGTGAGCCCTACTGACCTGGCTGCTTGATGCTGGGATGGAGAAGTATCTTTGCACCTTTTAGTGCACCAACACAAGTGGAACACCAATGGAGGCAAAGTATCCAGTACCTGAGAGAATTAGTTGTGCTGGAGACAATCTGTAGGGATTGAAATAATGAGCAGTCCCCTATAAATACAGATGACATCCAATGTACACAAAACACGTGGTGAAGTTCCTACAGGGAGTGCCAGTGTCCCAGGCCAACTCACTGGAAGTGAAGTCATACAAGGAAAGAGAAAAAAAAGTGAGCAATTTGGCTACCAAACTCCAGTTATATGAAGAAACTACATCCACCCCAATACAGGACCACATCTAACCTGTGAAATGACTGTCCAAGGACTTACAACAATTTAATGGGGAAATTAAAGAAGACCACCAACAATTTACAAAAAGACTACCAAATGTTCAAGGAGGAAATGTTCCATGCCCTGCCAGTACAGATCAGAGTTTCTGCCATTATGCAGCAAGTCCTCCCCAGCTAGAGAGAGAGGGTACACACCACAAGGTTATCTGTGGTTCTACCTGCATAACCACCAAGAATATGTGAGGAAGTGGGATGGAAAACTCACCTCTGCTCTAGCAGCACCTGTGCTGAGAGGAAGAATAACCACTGCATGAAACTGTTTGATATTAAATGATGCTCCAGTTTTCCCTGGGCAAGTCCTTAGAGACTTAAAAAGGCTGATGTTATTTCTGATCCTCTGAAGGGACCTCTAGGTCATATTTACAAGAAGTAACAAGTATCATGACCAGACTGAGAGATGCACTGCCTATAAACAGGAGGGGTAAAGGAATAATCAGGTCTACCTGAATGTGGATCTGATGGCTTGGCACATTAGACCCTTAAGAATATAAGGCTCTAGTTAGCACCAACACGCCATCAAGCCATGTAGAGGCAGAATCCATCTCTATTTCAGGGGTGACAGGGGACCCCAACAGGTGACTCTACCGAAAGCTGAAGTGAGCATGACTGGAAACAAATGGCAAAAACATTCCCTCAGGAGACTGTGGCTCTGGGTGCCAAGCACAGCAAAGTCTAGAGGAGCTGAGTGGAGATGTCAAAAGTAGTGTCACTGGTTCAAGAAGCAGCCACCAAGAAAGATGCAGTGGATGACAGACATGGATGGTCTTGCTTTACAGGGTTTGTCTGTCATTGTTTTGCTGTCTTGGGCTTGAGGACAGGGAGAGCCAGCTGTGAGGAGCACAGACCACCTTGTCTTTGTCTGGGAAAACCACATGGCACTGAGTGCAGGAACAGCTGCTATCTTGGCTTTATCCTGGTGGCCAGGCAAAGCTAAGTCATGGTGGTGAACATCTGTTCTTGAGTGTAAACCCCTCTCGTTTTCCATACTTTTGTTATCAATATTGCTGCTATTACTGTGGGTTTCTTATTCCACTCCCATTTGCTTTCAGTAATTGTCACCTCAACCCATAGCATCTGCCTTTGTCATTCCTCTCTTACTAGAAGGGCAGGGACAAGAGACATGGCTTATTTGGAGTATAATTACCAGCTGGTGTTAAACCACCACAGTTATGAAGACAAGAGTGAAACCAGAAAAGTTGACGTAACTAAAAAAATCCTAAAAAAAATTTGTAACACTATTGTACAACAATAACTACCGTCAGTAACTATGTTGAAGAATTATCCCAAAAGTTCAGAATTAGATGGGTAGCTTTAAAAAAGATACTGTTCTTTCAGAAGGCTGCTATCTCAGGCAACAGTTTGAGAAAATTTCATTAAAGGTATCATCTTTTAGTATATGTCCTTACCATAGCTCTCTTAAAGTTAGAAACAGTGATCAAGGAGAAGGGTGGATTTATTTTGTTTTAGTTTAATTTCATTAACTTGAAATACTAATATAGTTTTACAAGATCACATGTATATGGTAACCTGGGAATTCAGGTTACTGCATTCCAAAGTTCTTACACACATGAAAAATAAAGATGAATGGAAAGAACAGCCAGAGAGAAATCCCGAAAGTGTAATTTCCATTGTTTCCTATCCAGGCTTGTTTTCTATTTTCTGAATTAGCAAAATGTATCTGCCACAGAACCCAGCATAGTTTGTGCTTTACTTCCATACATTTTCTTCATGTCATATCATTAAAGCAGCCTCTCTCACTTAATGCAATTCAGCATTTAAGATTTACAATGGCTGTAATTTGAAATAAACTGACAGTGCATATTTGAGCTATTTGTAAAGGCAGCAGTAAAAACTTCATTAGAGTTGGTACTATAAAACAGTACTTTAAAACAATTTAGTTATCTTTTTTAATTTCAGAGACTTAATTAACACCTTTATAGGATCAGACAATTACCTTACAAGACTAATTTCCAGAACTCCCTCACTACAGTTCTATACTGCAATAAAAGTACTAGTGAAGAGGTCAGGAGGGCACAGGATTCTCTGTCCCCATGTTAGAATGCAGCTAGTTCTGATTTCAAAAAACAAGTGTTATAGGCTAAATGATAAAAAGATGGTGCTTTCTCCAAGCTTATAAATATTTTTTAGCATCTACATTACCTTTTATGCTTATATATATTTGTATGCACATGCATTTGTAATACCCCTCACCACTGTGGGAGATTCAAGGAACTAAAAATAGGTGTCCTCTTGTCTGCTTTAGAGCACCCATCCGTCAATAGCATGAAAACCCAAAAAACCCAAGGATATAGGACCTTTCACTTTCTACTGAGAAACATCCAAAACACAGAGTAATCATGTTAGACCCTACCATGCATGACAACTGCTTAAAATTACAGGAAGAACACATTATATCACATTTGATGGCAGGAATGGATGTTCCTTGAAAAGCCCTGGATTCCTGGGAGAAAAATCAATTTCAGAATTCTATGCACTATACAAAGAAGGACAGGGTGTTTGTCTTAAAATATTAACATATAAAATGTGTTGTCGATTAAAGTGAGTAAAATTCATGGTTGTGTGTGAAATGTGAGACTTCCTAGGGGAAAACAAATGGGGGACAGAACAGAGAGCACAGTGGAAATTAATGATATCCTGGCCTTGGTAGGATACAGGCCACTGGGATAAGCAACCACAGATATGAGAAGAATTGGCAAAGGAGAGCATATGCAGATATCAAGGTTTTTGAAACTATGTAGTTTATTAAGGCTGCCAAGTAAAGCAAACAATAGGCTGATTCTGTAACTAGTGGGAAATTCTTGCTTAACGATGTGACTTCTTAGAGCTGCAACAGTATAAAAAAACTGAACTGAGAGGAAAATAAACAACTTCAACCCCTTTTTGCTTAGACTTCAATGACTTCAACCCTTTTTGCCTGAACTTCAATGACTTCAACTCCCAACTTCTTTTTGCTCAGGACTTTGATTTCTCTTTGCTTGGGCTTCTTACTTAAGACTATTTTTTGCATCCCTCTTTTGAAGTCCCATCTCTCAGTCACATGGTGACTTCCCAAATGTTTTCCAGACCAGGATAAGGGTAAATAGACCACAACACTGTGTCGCACAGTGCCACAACACTGAAATTGATTATTGAAGTTCAGCTTTAGAGTCAAAGTCTTCCCAGACAGCAAGAAGTACTTTCCTGAAAGTTTAGGTATCTAGAATCCACTGCCTACTCTTCTGAAATATACCAGGGGGTCACTTTTTAAAGTGTGTTTAAATCCTACTGCATACAAAGGATTATTTCAGACTTTCTGGGTAACTAACTCCAAGTTAAGATTATGTCATCTTGATTCTCATCTGACTGGCTTGGTATTTTATACTGCCCCTCAGGATATAGTAGAAATACTCTATCCACCAGGAATATGGAATTCTGGCCTCAAGAATACTACTGTTTTCACCTGCCATTTGGGTACTCCTCAAGCCAGAAAGAACATCTGGCTTGCTTCCTTTGTGGACCCTTCTGCATGGAAGGTAACGTTTTCAACATACTTGAACACAATTCAAAATAATAAGTATGTATGATCACAAAATAAATACATTTTAGCCTCAGGGTTACAAAGGCTGTACCAGCCTAGGGGCTTCTCTGTTGTTTTTGGTTTCCTGTTGCTATTGTTTTGTTGTTTTTGGTTTTGGTTTTTTGGTTTGTTTTGTTGTTTGTTTTTTTTTTTTGGGGGGGGTAGGGGTTTAATAATGTGGCAGGAAAAAAAAAAAGCCCTTTCTACAAATTGTCTAAAGAATACTAGCAAACAGAACCAGAGGTCAAAGTCTGATCCATTAGAGACCTGGAATTATCAGTTCCTTGCATACAGGTAGGAATCTCAATATAACCTGTAAAAAGCTCCATTATTAACTTATCATTATCTGTCAATGTACTTGACGAAATCACTGTGTAGGAAACTTTAATATACTGTTATTATAAGGAAATCTACTCTAGGAATTCACAGAACTGTGAGTTCAATGCACAGAAATTCTTCTCATAAAAAGATTTCTTTTTGAGGGCTCCTGTAGCTCAAACCCAGCTAGAAATTAGGCTCCAAACTGCCACTTCCTTTCCCCCAACTGCTCCAGTGAAAAAGGGACAAAAGGGCAGAGATTATGGATTGACACAATAATTAATTAGAAGAACAGCAATAAGAAACACAAACAGTAGTAGCAGCAATACTAATAACAACAGTGTATAAAAGAGGGTGATCACATGCAAAAAATGCTTAAAGAAGTCCAACTGATCCAGTGTTACCCAACTGTGTCCAGCGACACCCAGATTCCTGAGACAAAGGAGAATATTGCAGACATTACCACAGCCACCATCTTTTTCCCTAAGCCTGAGACAATGAAAAACAATAGCAGACAAATCCTCTTGGGCTCCCCAGTTTAGAAGGATGCTGAGACACTTGAACGCGTCCAAAAGAGGCCAACACAGCTGGTCAAGAGCTTGGAACACAAGTCTTATGAAGAACAGCTGAGGGAGCTGGGGTTGTTTAGCCTGGAGAAAAGGAGACTCAGAGGTGACCTTATCACTCTCTACAACTACCTGAAAGGTGGCTGTAGCCAGGTGGGCATCAGTCCCTTCTCCCAGGCAATACCTGACAGAACAAGAGGACAGTCTTAAGCTGCACCAAGGGAAGTTTAGGTTAGATGTTAGAAAAAAAAAAATCTTCACAGGAAGAGTGACTGGGAATTGGAATCATCTGCCCAGGGAGGTGGTGGAGTCACTTTCCCTGGACATGTTTAAAAAAAGATTGGATGTGGCACTCGGTGCCATGGTTTAGTTGATAAGGAGGTGTTATGTCGTAAGTTGGACTTGATGATCTCAAAAGGTCTTTTCCAACCCAGTTCATTCTCTGATTTTGTCTGCACTCACGCTCCTTCCCCAGGCCTGAGACAAAAACAATGATGCACAAATCCTCCAGCTGGACTGCCCAACACTACTCTGTTGGCTGCTTTGCTCTCCTGGAAAACCAGAAAAAATTAATGGCAGTTCTGCATTGTGATAGATATGATTATAAATTCGTGCACTTAAACGTAGAAGTTATAGTAAATGTAGTAGATGATAGAATGTATATTTTTGTAACCCTGTGAATGTAAGACTAACCTTGATTCCCGGAATGGGACAGGCGTTTTCCAAATACTGAGACATGCTTTGTGTACGAATTAACATCTCGATTTACACCAGAAAGGAGGGTGGCTTGCCAGGATGTAGCTCCTTGAGCTAATCAGATCTTGGGCACCCGGACCATCAACCCACCATCAACCCATCGATACCCATTTTGAGGGTGGACCCTGAATTTGAAGACATCATCATCCCAAAAGAGGCTTCCCAGAAAATCCTTTCAGACGTGGCCCAGTACCAAGAAACCTGTTCAGGGTTCATCATCAAGTGAAAAGACTGGGTTTGAATTTGATAAAACACAATACCTCTGCTGCCGGGAGGCACAAAATACAGTATAAGAACCCAGACTCAACCACCAGCAAATCGTGGAACAGTGTAAGATAGCAGCAGCCCTGCTGTCGGTCATCTGTTTCACCCAACATTCGAATGTTGTTTCCCTTGGCTGTCCCAGATAGATTTTAAAATGGAGTAACAAAATTTGTTCTTTCTATCCGATTGGCTAGTTGATAATTTATAACATGCATCATGTTCCCTTTTTCTCCAATTTAAAGCCCGCCCTTTAGTGATGATGTGGGTAGTATAAAATAACCTGGCCCTGCCCACACAGATGGAGCTCCAGGCTCCATCCTCCTCCTGGCAACTACAATGAAATTAACTCTGTCCTAGCCAATATTAGGACAAGTGTGAAATTAAGATCGTAGAACAAGGATGAAGAATTAAAGAACAGAAGTTTAAATGTGCCTTAACTGTTAACAAGGGAGGGAGTGAGGGAGAATACAGAGGAGTATTGCCCAAACTTGGAGTGATCTTTCTTTGACTGGTGATACGTATATGAGTAGTTACTTCCCAAACACTTTGCTACAGTGGGAATTTTTGTCCCAGTGCATTAACCAGGATATGCTAACCACATCTCACCTCTGCCAGGCCTAGAATTAGCATCTTCCTGTCACAAATTCTTCCCTTCTGTGCATGACCCCAAGTTTCCACTGTGATGCCTTATTTTACAGGCAAGTACCTTCTGTGGCCTTGACAGTTTGAGACAGGAATCTGTGTCAAGTCCTTACACCACCCTGTGGCTCAAATACTATCCTCCAGGGACTTTGTTCCTCAGCTCATAGGTTGATCACAAGGGTGATGCATATGAAACTATAGTAGAACAGACAGAAGCAATAACATGAGCAATCATACAGTGTACAATAGCTATCCCAATCATGAAAAATGAAAATCCAATGGCAATCATCAACCCAAGTCTCATTAGCCACTTCTCCTACCCTCTGAGTCCCAATGACCAAAGTACTGACATTATCCAGGAATTGGGGCTAACTCCTAGAAGACTGTCTTAGGCTTGGAGTGATTGGTAGCTATTTCTTTAATTCTGCCTTGGGCGTCTTCAGCTGATGCCAATGCATTGTGAACAGTGATACAACATTCAGTTTTATTAGGATTTAACATTCCACATCCCCCTTATTTTTTTAATAATAACGTATCTACTAAAACCCATTTTGACACTTTTTTTGGACTTGCAAGTTAAGGTCCCTGAACACATACCTGATCCACTTACTGAGGGCATGTACCATCAACATAAAAAGTTCTCATTCAAAATACAAAAAAGCTTTCATACAGAAGGTTCTCAAGCAAACTCATTAGTCCATTGGCCCATACTCTATAACTCCAGGGGAGAGACTACAGCTCTGGAGAGGCAGGGGGAGGAAGACAAGAGAGAGGGACCCAATAATGTCCCATGGGCCCTTCTTCATCCTGGGCTTCTTGGTGGTGGGCATGCCCACGTCGTTTTTCCAGAGGTACCACCAATACAGTTCAAGTTGCACATATCCATGGCAGCACAGCCCCTTAACTTGGTCAGATCTGTTTGACCAATGGTAACTGTATGAGCAGTTGCTTCCTTTCACACACTTTGCTACAGTAGGAATCTTTGTCTGGATGCATTAGCCAGGATGCACTAACCAGATTTTGCCTCCTCCAGGCCTAGAATTAGCATCTTCCTGTCACAACTTCCTCCCTTTTCTGCTATCTAAAGTTGCTGCTATGCAAGCTTCTCTTATGGCAAGTTCCTTCTGAGGCCTGGGCAGGCAACTGTGCTCTTAAAGTCCTTACATGTGGGTTATATCAGAATCACTTTGTACACTAAAAATTACCTAAAGTTGTGACTTTGGATCCTTTTAAGAAAGTTAAGGCCTGTTAAATAGAAGTAGAAACTCAACAGCATGTTTTTGATCAAGTAACACATAAAGAACCTTGCTTCACAACATGTATGTTAAAACTACGAGACAGTTTTCCCCGATCTTATTTAAGCACACTCTGCGCTAAGAACACTGTAAATAAAACACAGCCCACAATCAAACATCAGATCTGAAACAGGAACTGCTGTTGCCCAAGCTGTTGAAACTCTAAGATAGCAATGTTTTGATTTTAGATTTCTTACCTCAGAGCAATAAAAAAAATTGCTCAAAGAATACAAAAAATAAATACAAAACAAAGCAGCAGTGTACAATACACTGCATCTTGAAAACAATCTAAAATACCTGAACCTTATCTAAAGATTAGACTAAAATACAATCAGAGATCAAATCCCTATAAACAGCAAAGCTTTGCCTATAGACCCTGCTTGATAAGTTAAATCAGTTAAGGCTTCTAAATTACATTTTTAAAGACTCATTCTATAGAACTCAGAGAAATTTTTCTGTTTGTCTAAATCGTGTAAATCAGTATTAGCACCTTTCCTAGCAGGATTTTTAAACCTGCTGTGAGGCATTGCTATTTATTTAGAGTTCAACAACTATTAAAGGCAAAGCTGAGCAACTTTTACACTTGCTTCATTCTAATTGCATAGCTTTCTTTATAAAAGAAAGGTATTATTTCCATGTTCATTAGAGCTCTACTCTTCTCACATTTCTAAACATTTTAAGTACATGCATAATGACCATTTAAGAGACGAGGTAAGTCTTAACAGGCACACAACAGCAGTGACTAGTGGTAACACATACGCACATTCAAATGCTTCTATCGAGGGTACCAGGTTAACAAGTTTGTGCCATCGGCAGTACCTACTAGGCTGTACCATACGTTGGCCACCCTTCTAGACTGGCAGGGTCTCTCTGCCTCTCAAAACCACTTGTCACTCTATAGTTTCTAAAGCTATCTGTCACTCTGAAATACTGAACTAAAGTAAGCCAAGAATTCTCTCACTTCTTTTAAAGTATCATACTTCTCAAGCATTGCCTTACACTCTTTCTGCTTTATCCCTCTCTCTGACTTCAGCCTTTCGTTTTTCTTGCATTTAAGTCATTCTACCATTGCTTCACAGAAAAAGTTCAGTCATTTGACCATGACCAGTCTAATCAGTTGCTCAACTTTTTTTACATAGTTCCTCATACCAATAATACTGGGATTGCTGCAGCATTTTTTTCTGTCATAGGCTCTTTACAAAACCAACCAAAACTAACATTACACATTTCTCTGTGGTTTCTGATTTCTCACTAAGGGCTACTTGTCACAAATAAACTTAGAGCCATTAGCTCTGAAAAACTCTGTATTTCAGTCAACATCAGAACCACTAGCATAAAGCATATCGCTGAACACAAACCAGAAGTTTCAGTGGTTGTCTTCAACAGCGCAACAAGTAAAAGTACAAATTACAACTGCAATCTTATCCAGCCCACATCATACTGGATAGAAAACATGGGGATTTATGAAGCTCTGTTGCAGTGGGTTTTTGGATAAGTACGCATAAACAAGAATTGTTCAATGCTTATCTCTTTCAAACTGAAGTGATCCATTAGCAGCTCACTATTTTTTTCCACTTAAAAAAACCCTATGTGCTTAACAATTAGCACTCTTTATACTCATCAGTTTTTGATACAAAGTTTGACATACTTAATCAAGAATACAGTTTCTTTCTGCAGAAAAAAAAAAACCACTGTTTTTCCTAACTATATCATCATAAAGAAACTTACGAAGTTTTGATTGAAATTTCATTACACATTTTCTTTAAAGGTTTTTGAAGCATACATCCAGAGTAAGAAGTACTAATGACAACCACAAGCAGTCAAAAGGAACTGCAAATAAGCAGTACCACAAAATTCTTAAATGCCTTCTTAGAAAGACTCCCCAAATGCACTCATCTTACTAGTTCAAAATGCAATAAAAGGAAACCATTTTAATCCCTCAATTTACACCATCTTCTGACCAGCTATACACTGCTCTTTTCACCATTTTGTTAGTAGACTGATGTTTCACTATGGAGTCTCAGAACCAATGATCCCTTTCTGCCTTTCACCCAAGGATGTCTGATTTGTAATTAATTAGGCCATCCAAATTAATAAAAGCGCTATAGCAAATATTCAGTTCATCAGCTAATAATGAAAAAACCCCACAGAATCATTCAGGTCAGAAAAGACCTCCAAAGTTAAGTGTCCTTTGATGGAACACCATCTTGTTTGTCAACTAGACTGCAGCACTAAGTGCTACATTCAGTCATTTCTTTCATACTTCCTTGGGTGGCCTGTGACTCTACTTTCAAAAGCATTTCTAGATCTTAGTACACAAACACTCATCGTAGTGAAGTACTGAATCACACGTTTGTCAGAAAACTGATATCTGACAAGTCATGTCATACGTCATTTTCAGTTATGTATTCAGAAGTTTTAGCCAGTCAACAGCAGCGAACACCCACGGCTGAACATTGCAACTTCCTAAAGTCTAAAAGAGAAAATGTTTTTTAAATATTATTTGAAGTATAACTTAAGCTGTTCTGTTGCTTTCATACTTTACATGAAAACGCTATTTTCCATAATAGTACATAAAACTCAACAGATTACACACTTGATCTTATATTACTAGTCACAACTTTCAGAACAAAAGAGGCAGTACAGAAGCATTATGCAAATTTCCTTGCAGTTCAAAGTAAATAATTTTACCAAAATCTGGAAATCAACTGAAATTAATGTTGTTAAGAGGCAAAGTCCTACTTCAGTATGTCTACCTTCACCAGCCTTTCTTCCTTGATGAGTTAACATGCAACTAAAAACAGTTGTGGTTTTCATAATCGTTCATCATCAATCAGGGATACAGCTAATTAAAACTAATAGTTGTCAGAATGCAATGCAAGCACATGCATCCATGCAATGTATAGCAAGAGAAAGAAATGCACAATGGTTAATTCAAGTGATCTCTTGATCTCTAAAGCCTAATGACTTTAGAAGGTAGAACAATTCTAAGGCCAGAAAAACTTATCTACTATAGCTGACCCCAAAATGCAATTACCACATGTGAAAAATGATACACTTTGCATACATTAAGCAAGAGAGTCTGAAGATACACAGAATTAGTTAAGATAACCAACATTTCTAGATAAAGGGCACAAAGTTATTTTACGGTTAAAGCCAGCAGAATAATTAAAGAGGATTATGAGCTTTAGATCTACAGGAGATCCATTCCTGTCCTATGTACACAGGGGATAGTTTCCCTTTTACAGGATGCAATCATGAAATTCTTCTGAGTTGCTTACTACTCCTTGTTTTACTGAAATATAGTTACATATCTATACTACTACTATTAAGTACACAGGAGGTTCTTTGCTGGTTTTTGCAGCTAAAGAAGTTTTCAGAGAAGAAACAGCTGTCATTCTCAGGTTTTTTATTTCCACAAGTATCTTTTGTCAGTTAAACCAAGAATTCTTCTACTCTGTAGAACATGTAATCTGTGACAATAAAATCTACCAATATCAGAAATGCTTCAGACATTTTCAGTATCATTTCAGAGGCCAAATATTCCTGTCCCAAATAATGCACTGCACATTTTGCCCAATTTTCCAGGAACTCAGCATCTTCCTGATGTCATTTTGTACTGTTGAGATCTGAATATTTAGCAAATGTCCCTGCTCTAAGAGAAAGATTTGGTTGAAAAGAAACCTGACTTTTCTTCCTCTAACTTCCCAGGATACTGGCTATTAAATTACAACTTCCCTGACAAGTTGGTGAATTTTATTTCCTCTATTACATGACGTGCTAGATTTGGCTGGGATAAAGTTAATTTTCTTCACAGTGACTGCTGGTACTGGGCTCTGTTTTGGACTTCTGCTGAACACAGGGTTGATAATACACCAGTGGTTTTGCTATTGTTAAGCAAGCTTACACAGGACCAAAGCTTTTATGCTTTTTGTACTGCCATGTTGTTGAGGAGACTAGAGGTACATGGGAGGCTGGGATGGGACACAGCCAGGACAGGTGACCCCAACTAACCAAAAGGATATTCCATACCCTGTGACATCATGCTTAGGATGTAAAGGTGGGGGCAAGAAGGAGGGGTTGGGGGACATTGAGAGTGATGTAATTTTCCCTCCCAAGTAACCATTACGTGTGATGAGGCCCTGCTCTCCTGGGGAAGGCTGAACACCTACCTGCCCATCAGAAACAGTAATTAATTCTTTGTTTTGCTTTGCTTGTTTGCATGGCTTTTGCTTTCCCTATAAAACTGCCTTTCTCTCAACCCATGAGTTTTCTGGCTTTTACCCTTCCAATTCTCTCCCTGACCCTGCTGGTGTGGGAGTGAGCAGGTGGCTGCATGGGCCTTGATTGCCAGCTGGGTTTAACCATAACAAAAGCCTTACCACTTAGTTCTACTACAGTGCAGGTGGTCCTGTGACCTAACACAGGAAAATAATCCTGGCCCTCAAAGCAAATGAATTTATCACACCACAATGAATTTCATAATGTCCAGTTTTCTTCAGCATTTACACTGATGGCTTAAGAAAAATATACTGGCTTTTCTGGATAACAGTAGGGGATCATTTTCATTTCAACAGCGAACAATAACCAAGGGAAAACCATGACTAACAAATCTGGTGGCCCTCTACAGTGCTGGTGGATGAAGAAAGAGTGACTAATGTCATCTACCTGAACTTCTGCAAAGTATTAAATACTGTCCTGCACAACACCCTTGCGTCTAAACTCAAGAGACACGATTTAACAACTTAATGAGTAAGAAATTGGTTGGAGGGTTGCACTCAAAAAGGTTGTGGTCAACAGTTCAATACCCAAGTGGAGAGCAGTGACAAGTGGTGTCCTCAGGGGTCAGTACTGTGACCTGAATTGTCCTCTTTATTGGCAACACAGCCAGTGGGATCAAGTGCACCCTCACCAATTTGCTGAATAGACCAAGCTGTGTGGTGCAGTCCACATGCTGGAGGCAAAGTGTTGCTATCCAGAGGAATGTGGACAGGCTTAAGAGGTGGGTCTGTGGAAAACTTATGAAGCTCAAGAGGGCCAAGTGCAAGGTGTTGAGGCAATCTCAAGCACAAATACAGACATTGGACAGACAATCAGCTGAAGAGTGGCCAGAGAGAGAAAGACTTGGGGGTGTTGGTGGATGAGCAGACCAACATGACTCAGTAACCTGTGTTTGCAGTCCAGAAAACCAATCATATCCTGGGCTGCATCAAAAATAGTGTGACCAAGAAGTCTGGGAAGGTGGTATTGTCTCTCTAGTCCACTCTGACGAGACCACACCTGTAATACTGCATCCAGATCTCCAGCCCCCAGCAGAGACAAGAAGACAAACATGACTTGTTGGAGTAAGTCCAGAGGAGGGCGACTAAGCAGCAAGGTCAGGCTGAGAGAGTTGGGGTTGTCTTGCCTGGAAAACAAAAGGTTTTGGGGCAACTTTAGAGCACCCTTCCAGTACCTGAAGAGGACTTACAAGAAAGCTGGAGAAAAACTTTTTACCAAGGCAAATAGCAACAGGACATGATGGAGTGACTTCAAAGTAAGAGAGAGTAGGTTTAGATTAGGCATTAGGAAGAAATTCCTCACTGTACAGGTGGTAAAGCACTGGAACAGGCTGCTCAGAAAACTTGTGGATGCTCTATCTCCACAAGTGTTCAAGGCCAGGCTCTATGATGCTTTGAGCATCCTGGTCTAGTGGAAGGTGTCTATGCCCATGGCAGGAGGGCTGGAACAAGATTATCTTTAAGGTCCCTTCAAATCTGATTATTTTTAAGATCCATACAGCCTTATACCATAAAAACCCTGCTATGCCAAAAAACCCCTAATCAAATGCCCTCTAAACTAACTAACCCGAAGTCAAGGTTTTATCCTCAGCCCAGTTCTCTTCAACATCTTCATTAAAGACTTGGATGCATGACTCAAATAGGTACTAAATAAGTCTGACAAGGACACTAAATTAGGAGGAGATACTGACTCCCTCAAGGACTGAGAGATACCCTGACAAATTAGAGAGGCAAGTGATCACCAGCCTATGAAGTTTAACAAGGGCAAGAGCTGACTCCTGCACCTGGAGCAACCCTGGATGTGGGTACAGACTGAGGAACAAGAGGCTGTAGAGCAGCCCTATGGAAAGGGACCTGGGGGGCTCTGGTCAAAACAAAGCTGAATATAAGTCAGCAGTGCCCTGGCAGGCAGGAGGGCCAACCTTGCCCTGGGGTGCATCAGGCACAGCATCACCAACGAGGAAAGGAAGGGGGATTGTCCCGCTCTCCTCTGCACTGGTTCAGCCTCACCTTGAGTGCTGTGTGAAGTTTTGGGTGCCACAGTATTAAAAAAATACATTAAGCTGTTAGAGAACATCCAAAAGAGAGCCACAAGGATGGTGAAGGATCTGGAGTGGAAGCCTTATGACAAGTGGCTGAGGTCACTTGGTCTATTCAGCCTCGAGAAGACGGAGGGGAGACCTCATTGAAGTCTAGAACTTCCTCATGAGGGGAAGCAGAGGGGAAGCTCTTCACTCCCATAACCAGTGGCAGACCCTGAGCAAACAGCATGAAGCTCAGTCAGGAAAGGCTTAGGATGGGTATCAGGAAAAGGCTTTCCACCCAGAGGGTGGTCGGGCACTGGAAGAGGCTCCCCAGGGATGAGGTCACAACACCAAATCTGTCTAGTTCAAGAAGGATTTGGACAACTCTCTCAGGCAGCCACATGGTGTGATTCTTGGGGATGATCCTGTGGAGGGCCAGGAGTTGGACACGATAATCCTGATGGATCCCATCCAGCTCCACATATTCTAGAATTTTGTAATTTAGTTTTATTAACATTTTCTTTTAGCAGCTTTTAAAAAACAAGTTATCAACTTAAATAAAACCAAAACAACAGCTTTCTTAAATTATGTCTACCTTATTCATCTATAGCTTTTTCAACTACTCTTGTATTACTCTTGTACAGTGAAAGTTTCAAAGACAGATAGTAAGGGCTTTTCCCCCCTTCCTGTAACATGAATAATAAAATATAACCTTAGAGAATTAGGCCTTAAAAAGTCCTCAAAATTATAATCTCTTTCTTTTGTTTATTTGATGGTAGGTCAAATTTCATATAGCTAAAGCAAATTTTCCTTGTCTTGTATTCCTATTTACCATTTGCCTAGACTTTCTATTTTTATTTTTAAAATACACTGCTTAAAATTATTCTCTGTAAGCATGCTTTCATTTTATCTTTAAAATTTTTAATGGAACTTTAATGAAAACTAACCCAAGGACATACTAAGCATGGTTTATCAGAACTCAGGAGATCATGCAACAGGTCATTACCTATAAGCACCTTATACATCTCAAGAAACTCATCTTCCTAAAAAAAAATTACCTCTGAGCACAGACCTACAATTTATTACTTATATTTAAAGTTCCCATAAGTATAGGTTAAATTAAGACATGTTTTCAACTGAAGAAGTTAAGCTGACTGATGAAAACAGTATCTTTTCTGACAATACTTCACTGTATTTAAGAAAAAAACTTGCAAGATATTAAGGGTTTTGTCTTCAATTACAGATCTTTATGGAGCAAAAATAAAACGGTTTTTTTTAGAACAATGAAGTGATGATGAGGTAACAACAAATTTCCAGACAACTGGTATACACAAGCACCTATAAACTCACCACATTTTACAAGTACACCTCAATAACTGCATCATCAACACAGGAAAATTAATACAATGACCTTCAACAAAAACAGTTTCTCCATTTTACCTTCACAAATATCAATAGCAGTAGTAGAGTGGACACTACTCAACCCTCAGGTAATCAGCAATAAAATGTGCCTTGTTAGTTCCAATAAGCAAAACAATGCAAGATGGGGGACAATTCACTATAGTTTTTAAAATCTCTCTCCTAAAAGACATTAAAAGATGATCAGTTCAACTGAGCTTACATTAGCATAAAATAAAGTGAGAATTCCCCTTTAAATAATTATAGACAAATTTTTATCATTCCAACCCATTAGTGGCAGATACTTCTGCTGGGAAAATCATCCTTTGGCAGATAATCCTGTAAATAATCAGATACACTATGCTTCAATAAAACTTCAGACAATTTAATTGTCCACAGCTCCACAACCTTTCAACTTGCATCCTTATTTAACTATCAGGAATAGAAGTCACTAGAGTGAAAGCAACATAAAAACCAGCATAAAAATTTGCTGGTAGAACATAACCAGCAAATTTCTAACAAATTCTCTGAGCTCAGGAACTTGCTTAGCATCTGTAACACTTGTATGTACATGATACACTGAGCAATTTTTGTAACAGCATCAGAAATGCAGATGTACATCACCATGTTATCATTCCCCTCTCCTACCAAATAAACAAACCCAAAGTCTAGATGGTCTTTCTACTTGTGGAATTTAAAAAATGCACACAGAAGAAGAAAGGGAATGATTTCATTTTCAACAGAAGAAAGGTGTACTTTAATCACACTTTATCTATTTTTCAATCTGTTTTTTTCCATTAAATAGGCAACAGTGAAACTAATGTAACATCCAGCCCAGTATTGTTGTGTGGGAATTAGACCATCTCTGTCCAGAGGTTTTAAAAGTTCTCAATCTTCCCATAAAGAACAGACAGCTGCACATGCAAGACAGCGGGCCCAGCTCAACAGTTCATAGATTAAGGCTTCTTCCATTGTCTGTGCCTTTGAATCAATTGGAAAGAGACTGAGACCCTCCAATCAAAACTTTCTTAATTTTATTTACATGTTATATGCTGTTATATGGTCCCGAAATTCTTCAGAGAAAGAAAAGGGGACAGAAAACATCTATACAATGCCATCACTAAAGACATCATACATCAGTGGTTATGAAGTTTACACACAAAAAAGCACTAATTTTTAAATGCCAAACCTCAAGTCATACGGGTTGATTATAAGTAAGAAGCAGTGGTAACACTACATCGTCACTAAGCCAGACATCAGCTGTTGATTGCAAATAAAAACTGGCATAGGATTTTGCCAGAAAAGGAATTGCTAGTTATCAACATGCACAGCTGAAAAAAACCCAACACACTGAAAAAAAACAGTGATAATTTAAATTAAAGAGAAATGAGATTAATGAGGTAAAAGAAAGTAGAAAATTAAATGCATGCGCCATATCCAGAATGCAGAAACAAAATAAAAAAAGCTCAATTAACTCTAGTTTTTAAGTTTACTCCCACACTAAATAAAATTATGTTTCTGAAATTCACAGGAACTTTCAAGGTAAAGGAAAACCGCAGGATTGCCACTTTAGCATTCATAAATAAATAGCCCATAAAACAAAGGAAAGTGAAATTCTCCAGAAATTAATTTCAGAAAACCTTGCAGCTTAGTCTGTCTTCTTACAAGTTATCAACAGTGAAGCTGTGCAGAAGTAGAGCATTTTACTAAAATTAAACTGATTAAAATGTAATAGTTTCTTATTCGATCTGCTTCCCACACAGGCCATACTACAACCAGATTAAATATTCAGCTAAGGACTCACTGACATTTTGACATATGTTTGCCCTTTGAAGAATTCCTTGCTTCTCTCTTGGTTCAAAAACTAAAATCCAAAAATTGAACACAAAAATGAAAAAAAAAAAAAATTCTTACACCTGATATTAAAACCACACATTTTGGCTGCTCAACTGAATAAGAATGAAGCTACTGAAGGGGTTAGAGAACTGGCTCATGCCAAATGAGCTTACAAGAGCTTTCTTAAAAAAAACAAAAAAAACCCCAACAAATGAAATATGCTTGCCACATAAACTCACAAGTTCCACACTAAATCAGGTAGTGGTTTTTAAATAAAGAAGTTTCTAGTCTATTTTCTTTCTAATGGCTAAGAACAAATGTATCTGTTTTCCTATACATACAGATGGCAGAGCAAAACTAATTTTGAAAACAAAAATTTCCCAGTACTGCAACATTATGCACACCATAATACAAGAACACTAAAGGCACACATAGTGCATTTTAAGACTTTTCTTATAGCTCTTGTCTACTCTTCTGTCAAGAAGCATGGCCAAGCACGCCTTTTATGACTGAATGATTTGCCTATGCTAAGAAAAGGCAGGGTTCAATTTCAGTATTATTCTGTCCTTCTACTATGGAATCATCATCACCTACCAAAGTTTAGCCAAACAGCTTTAAAAACAGTGACAACACTTAAAATACACTTAGTAAAATTAAGATATTTCTTTTCACTATATTGCTTCAATTCTTCCTATGACTTTGCACAATATAATACAACCCTGAAGTACAATGATTTCTTTTTAAAGCATCATCTTACAGGCAATGCAAAAATACTTGCTGATTTAACCTTGGGTATGTTCTAACCTATAGCCTGATAATTTGATACTTACATGGTCCTCCATGCTTAAAGTAATCTTACAAGATAAGGCTTTTTTTAAAAAAAAGTGAAGATACCTATCTAGTACTTACTCAAAGCCATGATAACCTCCCTTGCATCACTTCATCCAAAGGTAAATTTTAACCCACTCCTAATTGTTCAGTCTACTGCAAATAACTTTACATTTAACCACAGAGCAAGAGCCTGCACAGACAGCACAAGCTGTCACAGGCTTGTGTAAACACCCGAAGCAGCACACTTTTGCATCATGGCAAATATAACCAAGTTAGCTTCTCAGTTGATGATCACAGGGCTGGAACTAATCTCTGCAAGGTCAGGTTGACAGGTGGGGCTGTTCCACCTGGAAAAGAGCACCCTTTCAGTACCTGAAGAGGACCTACAAGAAGGCTGGAGAAAGACTTTTTACCAAGGCAAGTAGCAACAGGACATGAGGGAGTGGTTTCAAAATACGAGAGAATAGGTTTAGATTAGGTATTACAAAGAAATTCTTTACTGCGCAGATGGTGAGGCACAGGAGCAGGCTGCCCAAAGAAGCTGTGGATGCCTCCTCTTGGGAAGTGTTAAACTCTGGCTGAACGAGCCTTTGAGCATCCTGGTCTAGTGGAAGATGTACCTGTCCATGGCAGGGGAGTCAGAACTAGCTGATCTTTAAGGTCCATTCCAAACCAAACCACTCTGTGGTTCTAGAACTTTCCTTCCTCGTAGGTAACTATCCTCCCCTCCCTCAAATAAAATAAAAACAAAAACCCATACACAAAAATAACAGCCACCCAGGATGTGACAGCAGCACTGCACAATCACTGTGCTTGCTACCACTCTATGGTAAATGCAAGTGAACCTTAAGTTTTACAATACAATTATTTTGTTCTTAGTCATGCTTTTACAGACAGAAGTGACCCAAGTAATTTATTACAACTCTAAGCAAGTTTACTCAATTTGGTTTGGAAACATTTACAACAGGTCTCTGGAAATCAGGGAGGAAAATGTCTATTTAAAAAAGTAAGGCATTTCTGTTCTCTGCTCGTGTCTCCTCAAGGAGTATACTTTGGTCAGCCTTTGTCAGATGACTAGGTTTAATTTCCATTGTGCTAATCAGAGAAGGATCCAAAGCCAAAAGGATCACTCCAACATTCTGGAAAAGCAAGCCTAGGGCAAACATAAGTACCCTTGGAGTTAGAATGTAATGGAGTGGTAGGTTACTGCACTTACAAGTCAGTTAGGTTGAGTAATCCTGGCAAATCAAACTCTTGCTTGAGAAGGCTGGATGATTTAAGTGTCATTTTAAGTGCATAACAACCACTTCTCAATGATCCAGGCCAGCAGTGCTGCTACACATACCTTCAAACATAGAAGGAACATAAGCAGCATAGAGTTTTTAGGGGCAGGGGGATGATCTCCATTAGATGGATCACTTGCAAGCTTTTTAGTCTGTGCATCGTAAGTACCAAATTATTCTTTGATGTGTTTTTGAGCATCCTGAGAAGATGTCACTGCAAAACTAAATTAAACCTAGGCATAATACAAAAAATTCCTAAACTAATGTAAGAATTTGTGACACAAATACTTGTGCAAATAAAATACTTGTGCAACACGGCAACCACCTACCAACTCTTAATGCAAACAAAGCATATAAACATTCAAAATTCTTATAAGGACAAGCCATTATTCACAGCATTGATTATAAATCAAAATTTAATTGTTATGGACCCCAACCTAAGTAACCAGTGAGGATATTGACACATAAGTAGCAATTCAGCATTTACAAAGAAAAAAAAAAAAAAGCAGGATCAAAAAATACTGAAAAGAGGTAAGATTAGAAAATAGTTATCTACATTAGCTTTCGATACAACCAAAACTATGACAAGATTTGCCACAAGATCATTTATTCATAGATTTCAGACTCATGTATCCAAACTTCTCTCATCACCGTAGCTACAACCATAACATAGTTTTTAATAAATCAGATATTAACTTGGGTTTCCACTAGACACAAACACTGATAGTCCCTATTCTAATAAAAACATAGCTCTCTTTCTTAAATCAGCTAACAGCAGGAAGAAGAATTAAGAGTGATAATATTGACAAACTTTGGCCTCTTCTAGTCAGAAGAAAATGGATAAATTTTTTAGGAATTACTGCAATAAAGGAGCAAACAACACTCCTTTTGCAAACTGAAGCATAATCACAGTGATAGATACTAATCTCATATTCCAAACAGGAAAATTTCTCAGTACACACCTGGTTTTTAAAAAAACTTACAGACATAGTTAGACAATTCAAATCAATAGCATTTTTCATCCCATCTTTGCAATGGCCAGGGACAAAAAAACCCAGAAAAAAACAAAACTGAAAAAAGGATTGAGAAAATGATCTCTTAACTTTAATCTACAGTTTGAAAACACTGAGCAGTCCTAAACTGAATTTGTCTTATGTATTTTCTTCACATTCAGCCATTTTACTTATATTAAATCAGTTCTCAAATGCATTAATGTAACTGTCTACAGTGGAATCATAAACCACATAAATGAAAACACTTGCTGTTAAGAATGGCAGTCTCTTGCCATGGCTACTAAGGAAAAATGAGATGTTAGTTTTTCCAGATCAACTGCAGAATATTCACTTACTCTCTAAAAATCTTGGCCTAAAGAGATTACCACATTTAAATGGTGAATAGGAGTCAAAGTTGCAATCTGCATAACAGAAAGGCACTGAAAACAAAATTCAGCATTGTATTATGTGAGCTCTAATTGCAGCTAACTACACTGGTTTCTGTAAGTCTGGAGCGTCAGTGAAAGAACAAAAACTACTCCTTTAAAAGAGGATAAATGAGCTGTAGAACATTTGTATCAGATATTTGCAATATTAATTTAAAGAGTGCAGTCAGCACTGGACTCATCATCAAAGAAAATGGTACCTTATTAAACCACCAATGATACATTCTGATCTAAGCTGAGAACCATCACCATTGTGACATAACATGGTATCTTCTTTGCTTGAGTACAGTCCTCCCACACTTTCGGTGAAAAAACACAACACATCCTGCATAGGTGTGTGTGTGTGAGCAACTGTTGGTAAGGAGCAAGATAACAGAGAGAAAAGTTCAACTGTGAAACCAGTGAGTCTCCCTAAAAGCTGTGGAGACATCAGAACACACCAATCCTCATACCACTAATATATCTGAAAAAAGCACATTAGAAAAATGCACAAAATATTAGTTCTGATTTTAGCATAGTATCTGCATACTAATGAAACTGAAGTTTGAGTCATTTGAGAACTGATTTAATATAAGTAAAATGGCTGAATGTGAAGAAAATAGATAAGACAAATTCAGTTTAGGACTGCTCAGTGTTTTCACTGAAGTAGATCTGAAGTATTTAAGCAGGTGACAAACTATTTCAAGTAACTCTGGGAAGTTATTTACTGGACTGTGAAAAAAAATGAACTTTAAGACAACATCTGCATGTGTCTGAGTACAGCTGACTTAAAACACACTGTTCTCAATGTTGCAGAAAGGTAACAAAACGATGTAAAGGCTTCCAGAACAACAAGCACCATGGAATTACTTGTTCCCTACCGTTCTGTGTCTGACCCACAGTAAACCTGCTTTTCTTTTCTTAATTTGGTGGTAAGTTGTATTCAAAATGCTGCTCTGAAACTACTGCACTGTGCATGCAGCACAAATGGAAATGAAATTAAAATGTAAATTAATTATGATAGAACTTGGAGGTAGAACTTCCAGCAGCAGCAACAGGTAAATGTAGTCTTTTTTTTGTTGTTTGTTTGTTTTTGGTTTTGTTTTTTATAATCTTGTTTTCTCTCTGGAAAATTTTATATCTGATCTGAACCAGATTCACCTATAAACAATTAAGTGTATTTCCTGAGATTCTGCATCAACCTGGGTATTGGTAATAACAACAACTCTCCCAAAAATACACATATCCCTCTTCCCTTTGAAAAATGCACATATTTATTTGCATGGAGGACTAAATTGTCCTGTGGTCCTTGAAACAAAGTTGAGTCTACTCAGCTGGGCAGCAGAGAAAGGAAAATATAGAAACTGAAGAACAGAAAAAGTGATGCATCTTCCAGTAAACAGGATCTCAGGAAGCAGGATATTCTTTCCCATAAAATTAGGTGAGGCTTTCTAGAAGTCTGTCCTGGAGATAATCAAAGCACACACCATAACAACCACACTTCTGCCTTTTTTGCTTATGCCAGGGCCATACTGCACCACCCCCACCCAAACATAAACTCTCCTAGAAATGTAATTAGAGGCTTAGGTACAACCAAAACCTGGGATATTTATTCACACCATCACTTCTTCTTCTTCAATTAAATTATACCTAAGAGCAAAAGAGAAAACCTGCCTTAAACAAATCCACGTAAATTCAGTTCTTCAAGCCTCTAGTCTAAAACTACCTGTAATGCAAGGGGTATTTCACTGCTGGTTAGCCACCAAGGTTACAGCATTTGAAAATGTATTTTTCATCCACTGCTAATACAGCCACATAGTGGCATGAAGCAACATTAACCTGTCTGATCTCTTTCCATACAAGCTACAGGTTGCAAGCACTGTAAACACAGCGCTGGGGTTTAAGATTCTTCCTTCCGTTTCTTTCTCTCAGGGAATCTTCTCCCATATGTGTTGCTAGGAGACAATAACGACCGGGTACTTAGGAGAGAGGGAAGTGGCCCACAGCTGAAGGGGAGGGTTCCGGCTGGCTACTCTATCTGGGGTTTCGCTGGGAAGGGAAGAGATGCCTCGAGAATTGTGCTGAAAAAAGAAGGGGCTGGGGCAGCTACTAACTCTCTTGCACTCGGCTTTGGAGGACAGTCAGAGCTGCTGCTTGGGGGAAGGAATTCACCAGCCCAGCCCAGTCCTGCTTCTTCTGCCATGGGATGAGCCTCTGCTCGTGAAAGCGGCCACTGAACTGGGACCTTATTATCACCTCCCTCACTAAAAAAGGGACTTTCCACCGTCTGCTGGGACGCCTCAGCAGAAAACCCCAGGATCCCAAGCCCTTTCCCCTGCCAGGCAGTCTTTTCCCTGCCCCGTTTCCCCACCCCCACCATTTTGGGGTTTTTTTGGCCACTGCTCTGAGTTTTCATTCCACTGTAGCTCTGCACACCCTGCGGCTCCAGCTCCAACTGCTAAGTCTCTGATACATATCATCCACCATTCCGGGACATGCCCATCCCTGCCTTCCCAGCTTGCTGCTCTAAAGTCCCTGCTACAGCTCCTTTTGCTGTCCAGAGGGGACACCAGGATCGGCTGCCCCTGAGGGTTTGTAAAGGAAACCCCTTTTCCATCCCTTCCACCGGCGGCATCCACCATTCTCCATGCGAACAGTGACGGACGGGCCCGCGCCACAGCGCCCCCTGCAGGCGCGGGGGAATCACCGCACCCACCTCACGGGAGCCAGCAGCGCCCCCTGCCGGCTGCGGCCGGAACCACCCGAGCGAGGAAAGAGCTGCGAGAGCGGGAAGAGACTTGAGTAGGTTTTCTGCTCGTTTGTTGCTGTTGCCACTACTCTGGCAGTTGCAGGCACCAGAAGGAAAGGGAGAGACGCAGCAGGTCAAGGGAAAGCTTCTCTTCCTTTTTATTATCTGACTCCATTACTTATATATGTTTTTACAAAGGTCAAGAGATTAGCTACACAGGTTGCCACCTCTTCGACCTGGATGGTGAACATCACCGTCCATCACATTTCTCCTCCCAGAGGAGAAAATGTAAACAATAGATAAATGATAAAAATATACATTGTTTTCTTGAAGTTGTGTGAGAACAGCACTGCAAGATCTCAAACACTTGCAAGCAAGAAAACTGTGAGGGCAACACCACTGCTGTTGTTTGTTTGCCCTGGTATACACACTAGTAAAGAACTGTTACTCCAATTCTCATATCTTGCCTGAAAGCCTCTTAATTTCAACATTATAACAATTCAGAGGGAAGGGCATCATAATTTGCATTCCAAGGGAGGCTCCTGCCTTCCTTAGCAAAACACCTGTCTTTCAAACCAAGACACATTGGTAAAACTGAAGGCAGGAGTAAAACTCCCCCCAACCCGAACAGATAGGAAAGTCTGCTTGCCCTCTCATATTCTGTCTGGCATCTAAAGTATGTATGCTTTACTGACAAAATGGAGGTGCAGAAGACAGAGATGTAATTCACCTGAGATGTACTCCTGCAGTCTACGACCTGAAGACTTTTGTGCTTATTCACTCCTCCCTTCAGCAGTAGGGAGAGATGACCCAGAGGCCAGCCTATCAACATGTGATAAATGGGTATGATTCATGCTGATGAAATTGAAACAGTAATCAATATCTTAAAAACAGTAGTTAAAATGTAATTTTTTTTTAGGAAAAAGAGGGAGGGGGGAAGTCTTCCCCCCCCCTTCTTCAGCAGATGTTCAGTAGAGAGGAAGAGTCTGAGATAAGGAAGCTATATTTATTTGGAGATGGGAAAGTTCTGGGGGAAATCCAGAACAACGTTAATTAAAATAAATTTATTGCATTAGTGTACCATGAAATTACTCAGATGTGCAAATATAGTATTTACTGACATAATATAAGCTTAATACGCATGTGTAACTCAAGGGGTGACTGAAAGGACGGTGAGGAAGACTCCTGAGCCTTCTTCAAACAACACCTGAAAGTGAGGAGACCCCCAGAAAGGGGATGGTGGAGCGTGTGCAGTACAGGTGGTGATGGGTGGAGACAAGGGCAGTGATGTAAATCTTACAAATCAAAAATAGGTGGAAAGGGGTGTTGACACACATGATAAAAAGTCCAAACTGGTTATTTTGGCTTCGTACAGGGGACAGGAGATCAAGCCCTGCTCCGTACCCCGCGGTCCATTTGCTCTTGTATTATTTTTAGAACCAATATATTATTTACTATTTGCAAATTATTGTAACTTTTAAACTGCTCAAATTAAAATTGCTGCTATATCTAATCTTGTTTGGATTTTTTTTTTTGATTGGATAATTGGGCAGCACATCCATTTATAACAAACATAAAACTGTAAGAATATTCAACAGGTTGAAGTTTCCAAGTATACTGAACACCTGCATATCCCTTAACCCTAAAAGCACTCAAGAACAGATTTTTGTGAAGACACATGAAAGTCAGAATCTACTGTTAAGCTGCATCTGAAGGCATACTTGTCAGACTACAGATTTTGGTCTATCATATCTCACAAAATCTCAGCACCACAATATCTCATTTGTAGCTCTACTGACACCTAAACAACCAATTAGTGGGTTTGCAGGTCATCTTTCGCCAACAAGACAAAGAACTTCTGAAAACAAAGGTAATTATATCCATTCAACAAAGCTCTCTGCAACTGAAATGTTTTGAGAAAGAAGTAAATTGATCTCTAACTTGTTTGCCCCCATTCTAGCTTCACTGTGATATTTAGCTCATTGCCTAAAACATACATGGTTATTAAACATGACAGTCAAGCTATTGTCCCGAATCAGTCAACACTTCTCCAAGTAAAATTTTATGAGTTACACAAATTCCATATTTGAAACATTATTTTAACTATTTATTATTCCTAAAAAACTGAAGAAAGATGGTCTAATCTACAGTCACTTTTAAGTGACAATTAAAACCAGAAGAAAGTTACACATATGCCGCAGAATACACAGAAAAACTTCCCAGTCGGTGGCATGTACTTAACCTTTGCTTACTAAAAGAACCCTAAGCACAACCCTAGACTTCAGCAAACATCATGTTTGTCATGGTATGCAGAAAAGTTATTAACAAAACTTTACAGAATTTTTGCTGGAGAACTAATCTAGAACATGGTTTTTCTTGTGCTACTCAGCTCACAAAACATTAAATCTAGAAGGTGAAAATTTCCTCTACTTAAAAACTTCATCTGAAATCACAAGATAATATACTGGATTTGAGCTGCCTTGGTTTTGCGTAACTAGCAACGACTTCCATGCAGGAAACATAAACACCAAATTAGAAAAAAACTGAAACAGTTCTGAAACAATTACTTGATTTTAACAAATCAAATAGACCAAAAGCCTGACATCTAATGATTCTTTCTGTCCTTATCTACCTAGGGTAAGAAATCATAATCCAGCAAATTCTTTTACATTTAAATTGGATTCAAAGAAGTTCATGGAACAAGAAGTTGGGCAGTTGAGTTTTGCTTGTTTTGTTGTTGTTTATGGTTTTTTTGAAGTCTATGCTGGTGACACTTTACAGACCTTAGTGCCATGCCATAAACCACTTAGAACAGCTTACTATAATTAGTTACAAAGTAGTAACTAATTGATACAGCTCCATTTTGTTCAAAATACTATTTGAAACAGAAGGTCTTAAGTTCAGCACCCATTCTGTGGAAGTTAAGTATTTACTAAATCACTGAAATCCACAGAACTGATTTTGAAATAAGCACCTGCTCTCACCAGTATTTATAGGTGCAGAACTTGACTACTGTACTGGAATATTCCACAATAATATTAAAAAATCACACCAAAAATACTCCAACCAACAAAAAAAACCCCAAACCCAACCCAATCAAGGAGCTAGCCAAGTTTCAGGGATTTTAAAATCTTATTGAAGAGTATAAATTCATCACAATATTTCAAGAACATCTCAACCAAGGTGCAATTACTGCAAAAATTAAAATATGATTAGGTATCAGTTACAGCTAGAAGACACCACAGGTAATCATTACTATTTCTACACATTTCACTTTGTGGAACCATTACAGTAGTGAAGTTTCCAAGTCAGTCATTCAAGACCTCAAAAAACATAGATTTACAGCAGTTTCACAACATACATTACAGGAAAGAAATAAAAAAAATATAACCTGGATTTGTAGAACCATCCTCCACAACCTGAAAGCCAAATCCATTCACCTCCTGAATTCTGTATGTCTTTAGCAAATTCACATTTTACTCTATAACAGAAAGTTAACTTCAGCCACCACATGGTGAAAGCAGTTAGTTCAAATTAAATTATTTCGGCATTGTTTGAAATGGATCAGTAATGAGGCCCCTTTGTCTCTGGAATCAACTGTTCACAGCTAAATACAAACCAGTTAACTGCACTGCTTTAAGGATCTCAATACATATTCACGTCAGAGATGCAGACGGAAGCAAGTCCACGCACTCATAAAGCAAAGTCAGATTCCCTGTTCTTTTAAGGTTGGTGGCATGATGACATCTAGATAGGATCTGGACAGCAACTGGGACACATCTTGATATACAGGAGACACTCATAAGGAGAACCAGGGTCAAGAAAGATCAGCATTCACCCTTCCATCATAAAATCACTGACCTCTAAAGAGCAGTAAGAGAAGGAACACAAGAAAAACAACAAACTAAAAAATTCTCTCGCACCTGTTGAGAGAAACAAGCTATCTAACCACACAACAGGAAACAACTTTCTGTAAGAGTGTTCCCTCTTTTGGTTCAGCTTCAATGAACAGCTTTCTAAGATGGTTTTCTAAACCAGTTTGTTGAATTGCTTTTAGTCACCTATGAAAACATGTCCTCATTCCATACCATCAAGAAACCAAGTTTGATCTATCACTTGGTGAAAAAAGGAAAGGAGACAAGAAAAACAAAATGGAATGATGAGAAGTCTGCAGCAAAAGGCTTCATTGCTTGGAAAGGAAAAAAAAAAGGGTTAAAAAAATGGTGGTATGCTTCAGTGAATAGAATCTATCTAAAAATATTTCATTTGTCAAACATTAAGCAAATCATGTATTACATTAACACACAGCTCTTGCATCAGCTAGAGGTATACAGATCTGAACATGTCAAAGAGTGCAGCCTGGCAACAGATAGCAAGGAAAGATACTGGGTAAGAAGAGGATGAAAGAATACTCAGACTGAGAAAATATAAAGTACTGAATAAGAATATACTAAATTTTTATTACCTTTAGGCCTGTATGTTACTTGGTAATTTCATCAATATTTAGAACTACACTGAGTCACGATTTACTTGATTAAAGATCTATTGAAAAGCACGCCTGGTTTAAAAAAATTATTAATTCCTAACTTCTTCCAGCAAGCTGAGAAGAAGACTGAGACTTCATTTCTTGCAGTCTTCTTTTTCCTCAGTCTCATTTGCCAAACAGTTTTTGAAAACAAAGTTTTACTACTCTCAGGTTTTTAATTTGGTTGAATACATGGCTCACAATGGCAAGGACACTGGAGTGTCTTCACTAAGCAAAGATACAGAGATTTGGCAAGTACTTCAACTCCATCTGCTCCTTTTGGGATATGAAGGCCCACAATACTGATTTGTGACTAAAGCAACACAACCAAAACAGAAAGAAAAATCTCCTGAGTGTCACAGAAAAGTATACAATGACAAGCTAAAGCAAAGATGCTATAGACAAGAAACTCCACCAAGATGATGAAACAGAGATACATTTTACAGAAAAAAATTTAGCTCTAGCAACAAAACTGCAATGTAACAGCGTTAAACGTGACTACTTTTAAGTAATCCATTATTTAAAGACGTGTGTTGTGGATGGTTTATTTTTATTTTGTTTACTTTGGTCTTCAGCCTAAGAACTGGTTTAAGTATCTGAGGTCCTGTTCTGAGGGCGGAGCTGCATACTTCAATGCATTTTACATTTTTAGTCAGTGAGCATAATTTCAAAATGCAGTAGTTATCACAATAAAAGACAAAATAAATACAACTGGTAAAACTATTCTAGTTTAGGCAATATTGTCTTCAGGCTGAAAAATGAAAAAAAAAAAGTAACTGCCCGCTGCAGGAATCTACTAATGTATAAGGCTAGACTTTTGCTTTGACTTTTCCCTCTAGAAGGAACACAGTTGCCTCAGAAGCCATGATGGAGACACACATTCCAAAATGATACTTCAACTTGGACAACTTCTTTTAAGTTTTATGTCGTTGTAAACTCTTTCTATATATTATTTTCTCCATAATCAATGTTTGCTAATCAATGTTTGCTAATCAATGTTTGCTAATCAATGCTTGCTAATGGAGATGGAAAAAGCAGAGGAAAGAAGTATTCATACACAATATTTAATCAGCATATTTCTACCCCAGTAAAAGCTGCAAGGTTATGCCATTCCAATGCTTTTCCACTAGAAGCTTCTAAAGAAAAGCAGACAAAAGACTACATAGCTAGGATGTTCATTACTTGAGAGCAGTGCTCAGAAACTATGGCTATCCATGCATATAAAGACCATGTCTTTAAGTATGATCCTTGAAAAATTAAACGCTTCGAATTACAGTAACATGTCTAGAAAGCAAATATAAAGTATCATGTCTTCATACCTTCAGCATTCACCCTTAATGTACAAGCTAGAAATAAAACTGTTTCATGGCACATCACTTTAGGTATGCTTGAACTACCTTGAAGTGTTTTCGTTTTACGTCACAAGCAGCAAAAAAACAAGCCATATTTATCAAAGCCAGAAGGGGGTGCTCTGAATAACTGAGGTAGAGGGTACTGAACTAAGCCCTTGCCTTACACTAGTAAAGAGGTCAAAAGCATGCTGTCTTGTTTTCATTTGGGAGCTCACTTAACAAGCCTTTTTCACAATCAATCAAACAAATAAACAAGCAACACCTGCAAAAAACAATAAAAAAAATCTGAAAGCACTCCTTTAAGAAAAAAGGAAATGCTTCAAGTTTGTACTATTGTCATCACAAGGGCAAATTAATCTGTGACAGAAAGCTAGCAACACGAAGACCTGACAAGTGTAAATTCCGGTTCTGTATTCCATGTTTTGCAAGCTGTTTAAGACACTAACAAGGAGATAGAGAAAATACAAAAAAGCCAAAGCGCCTATGCTACGGGTTTTACCTACACAATGCCTATTCTGACATAACTAGTACAGCTCTTTTTAATGTGATTGTCCAGAGTTGACCCTTATATCGAATTACGTCCTGAAATGAAAGAAAAGGCCCTAGCTCATTCTGCCAAGTGTAATACAGTATTCCATCTCTGCCAGCACTTTGGTGCATCAACCTCCCCTCACCCAACACGAGAAAAAGATACGCACATTCCAATCAAGCCTCTCTCAGCGGGGCTCACCCATTTCCCCCTCCTTCCCTCCCCTCCTCCCTCGCCCCAGGCCTTGCCAGGTTCCCAAATCACCTCTGATTTTAGGTTTCATTTTGTTGTTAACAGCAAAACGAAAGGAGAAAGCTTCCAAAGCGAGGATTCTTACCCTTGAAATCCCGCCATGCGCGCAAATAAGGAGGGTGAATTGGTTTTCCTCTTTTTTCTTTTTTTTTTTTTTTTTTTTTTTTTTTGGATGGGCGATGAAGGGGGAGGGGGGAAGGAACAAAAGCCTACACGGAGGAGCGGCTAAGCAGCGGAGACTGAGGGAGAAGGCGGAGACCCTGGTGGAGGAGCAGGGCGAGCGTCAGCCATGTTGTGTGTGTGTGTGTGTCTGTGTGCTGGTCCAGTATTTACAAACCTGCAGCTGCAGCAGCGCTTGGAGCCTGGGAGAGAGAGGGGAACGCAGGGAGGGAGAGGGAAGGGAGGAGGGAGGAAAGGAGCGAGGGAGGAGGGGAAAGCGGCACAGCAGACAAAGGATCGCAGCAGCGCAGAGCGAGCGGGGCGCGCACACACCGCGCCGGCGCTGTCTCCCGCGGCCCCGGCTCCCCCGCCGCCCTCACGCCCCCCTAGTCCCGCTTTCCCGCCTCCACCTCCCCCGGGAAAGGCTTATCCGCCAGCAGCCCCTCGGCGGGCCCCAGCCCGCACACAATAGCTCCGCAGCGGGGA
>JANPWX010019356.1:275539-305728 GCA_024734555.1 Trochalopteron elliotii | reverse complement strand
CGCCCCGACTGCGGCGGGCGCGGGGCAGCCCCACCCGCCCAGCCACGGGCCGGCAGGGCGGCCTCGGGCTGCTCCTGGAGTGCAGCGTGTCCCCAGCGTGCCCCGAGTCACCCTCAAGCCCTCTGTGTGTACAGAGAGTCACCGAACCGTCTCTGAATATCCTGTGCTGGGAGGGACCCACAAGGATCATCGAATCCGACTCCCGGCCCTGCACGGGACATCCCCAGGCGTCACACCGCGTGCCTAAGAACATTGTCCAAACGCTTCTTCAGTTCTGTCCGGTTTGGTGCTGAAGAAGGTCAAGAGTGTAGCGCAGATGCCAGAAGCCGACTAGCACTTCACCTGAGCTGAGAAGGTATTTTTAAAGAATACAAACGAACAACTGCACTTTATATGAAGTTGTCTTCTCATTTCAAGAGGGGCAACATTACTGGGACAAAGAAGGAGCAGTTCCTTCAAAACTTAAAAAGAGTTCCCTGAAAACACGTCGATCTATGCCATAAGAGGATGAAAAAAGGTGGAGAAGCCTTCGAAAATCAGTGCTGAACAAAAGCAATAGTTACAAATTCTTACCTTCTCTTGAAGGGCTGTCCTGCCTGCCCCACAGGCTGAGACAGTACTTGAGGGAGCAGTAAAACCTGCAAGTAATCAAGACTTGTTAAAGAATTGACAGACCATAAGTAGGTGTCATCTTTTCAACTGTTATCATTAGATGCCAGGACATCTAGGAGAAAAGTAGTAGTTTCTTAGTCCTAGTGGGGAGTATTTTCTAATTCATGAAGTGTGCGTGATCTAGATGGAGTGGGATACAAGGAAGAAATGTGGTAACCCATACCAGAAATTTTCAGATAAAACTGTCTAAGGCATTAATTAGAGGGGGGAAAAAAAGTTAAATCATCTGGAAATGTATTGATGAAAATATGATACAGTGTCATCAAATCCCCGTCCATCACTTTGGTAAATCATTAAAGCACAGACCTCTAAGATTCATCCATACTGTGCTGCTGACAGCAAAATGGGAAACATCAGTAAGATTGTTACTTTCTGACAAATTTGTTTAATAATGAAAGTGGGTGAATAGCTGATCTGCCATAACAAATGAAACTGGTACCTTTTTCTGAAGCAAGACTTGCCGAGAAATTAAGTCAGTTTGGTGAAGGGAAGATTTGGTTCAAAGAATGGACATTTGGGATTTCTTGTTCAGCAATAGCAAGTGCACAGGATAATATCCAAATTCCTAAGTCACACTTTCAGATCACATAATTCATGAATTCCTATGACAGAAAATAAAATCCAGGTATGTGAAGGTACAGACATACATAACTTTGCTTAAAATTCTTATTGGTAGAACAGAAGAATCATATTTTCAGTTTTTCCTTTGTTGTTCTCACAGCTGTTAATTTCACCAAAGGAACCGTATCCCCTGTAATACCTATGATAAAAGAGTTCTGAGATTCTGAGAGATTATTTATTTGCAATTTAAAGAAAGAAATTTCTGAGAGAGTGAGAAACAATGAAGTGGAGAGCAGAGATTGGTAAAGATGAGGGTACAGGTTAATAGTGGTATACCATCCAATTAGGATTGTAAAATCCGTAACCAGCTTTGCATAACACTGAGATATTACAAGACAGTTGTTGACATAATCAATCATTGCCTAAATTTTCCTGAAATTAAAATAGACCTAGAGTCATAGGATGGTGTGGCTTGGAAGGGACCTTCAAAAGTCATGTAGTCCAATGCCCTCGCAATGGGCAGAGACATCTTCAACTAGATCAGATTGCTCAGAGCCCAATCCAATCTGACCCTGAGTGTTTCCAGGGGTCAGGAATCTATCACCTCTCTGGGCAACTTGTGCCAGTGTTCCACCACCTCATTGTAAATAATTGCTTCCTACCATCTCTAAATCCCCACTCATTTAGTGTATAATTGCCCCTTGTTCAGCTGTTACAGATACCACTAAAAGGTTTGTACGTGTCTTTCTTAAAACCTTTGCTTAAGTACTGAAAGTCCACAGTATGGCCTCCCTAGCACCTTCTCTTCCTCAGGCTGAACCATCGCAAATCTTTCAGCCTTGCTTCATAGCAGAGGTTCTTCATCCCTTTGATAATTTCTGTATCCCTCCTCTGGACTCACTCCAACAGTTCCATGTCCTTCCTGTGCTGTGACCCCAGAGCTGGGTGCAGGGTTCCAGCTGGGCTCTCACCAGAGCAGAGCAGAGGGGCAGAATCCCCTCCCTCCCCTGCTGCCCACGCTGCTTTGGATGCAGCCCAGGACACATTTGGCTTTCTGGGCTGGGAGTGCCCATGGCTGGGTCATGTCCAGCCTCTCACCCACCAGCACCCCCAAGTCCTTCTCCCCAGGGCTGCTCTTGATCTGTTCATCCCACAGTCTGGATTGATACTGGGGGTTGCCCCAACCCAGGTGTAGCACCTGAAACTTGGTCTTGTTAAACCTCATTATATTCACATGGGCCCACTTGTTGAGCTTGTTCGGGTCCTTCAGGATGGTATTTTATCCCTTAGTTGTGTCAGTTGCACCACTCAGCTTGGTGTTGTCTGCAGATATGCCAAGGGTGCACTTGATGTCACTGTCTGTGGCATTGATGAAGACATGAAACAGTACTCATCCCCCTGCAGATCCATGAGGGTCACCTCTTGTCACCAGTCTCCATCTGGACACTGAGCTGCTGAACACTATTCTCTGGATGTGAGCATCCAACCAATTCCACATTTACTGAACAGTCCACCCATCGAATCATCCATGACTGTTCAGAGACAATACCAAGATCTGAATATATGGTGTGGGGCATACTCCATCGTGGAAGAATATTAAGTAACAGCTTTGCAACAGTGCCTGCAGTGTTATTTTTCTGAAAGGATTAATGGTACTAGGATGTATTTGTTCTTATGAGCTGTCATTGACTATAGCAGGATGCTCTGCCCAAGTGGGGTTAAAGCAGCTCAAACCTTACCCTATTTGTAGAAGTTATCAGTGATAGACAGAGAAGGGGTTCCATACTGCTTTTGGTTTTGAAGAATGCTGAAACAAGCCTGAGTCTAATCTCAGAACTAAACATTTTGAGGATGTGAAAAACAGTGTTCTGACAGCAACTGACATTGTTGAAGAGGCTGCAAAGATCCTGATAAAGAAACCAGCAAGTGATTACACTGTAATCGATTTAAAGGTGGTGAGCTAAAGGCTGATGAGCTGACACAGCTGGCCTAGAAACATGTATTTGACAGTCAATGACTTTATACTATGAAAGCCCAGTCCCTCTTCTTACAACAGGGACTTGAAACACACTCCTTCTAGGAATGCATGTGGAAATTCCTCCCTTGAGTGGTGATGCCCCTCAGGTTTACTTTGCCCATGGTCATTGGTATGGATAGATAACATCAATCTCCATTTAATAATTATTAAGCTAGCTTCAAAATTATTGATTTGACAAATAGTAGTTACAGTTCTGACTGAAGTCTTTCAGTCTAATCACTATTATCGATTAAAATAACTGATTTACTTTCTTCATATAAATGTATTTAGTTTGCCATCCTCAATCCTCAGTCTTTATATGACAGTCATTTAAAGGTTCAGTCACACCTATGCACTCCTTTAGATATAATTGTTGATTAATTCTGTGACTAGGATTGGATCCAGCCACACCTAGATTTCTCTCAGAGAAGGAGTTCAGAAAGCAAGGGAGTCTTTTCTGAACCCTCTGTCAGAATGGGAAGGTCTCTCTGTTAAACTTGGTCTGAAGCTTCCATTCAGACGACAACAATTAAGAACCTATTCCACACGTCCTACACTTTGTCAGTTTAGTTGTTTCTAAGTACCCAGGAAGCCAGACCAAAATGTGCTTTGCCAATAACTCTAGTTACCATGCCCACCCAGACGCCTTCACATTGTACCGCAGGCCTTGTTTCTCAGTTCATGGGCCACAGAACATAAATGGGATGTAGCTGCTTTTTTGAATGAAATAGTGTTTGAGTCCATTGAGGTCTTGTTCCTGAAGTCACCAGACCACATGTGAAGTCAACAAAGTAATTTCTCCTGCGTCAGGAGCAAGAATTGCTTTCAGTACTGCACACACTCCTGACGTAGTTTTGTTATGCTCTTGGAGGAGGGAGGAGCAATTTAAAAGGCAAACTGTAACTGCTGTTAATCCTGAACTGTGTCAGGGTGGTTGTAATTGTTTTCTTCTCCTCGGAGCAATGGGAGAGCCATTACCTTGGAAAACCCTCATAGAAAAGGATCTTTAGCCTATCAACCCATTCCTTGCTCCACCATCTGAGGTGTGATGGTCTCACAGGATGCCTTGAGGCATGGAAGATCACTTGATTCAGGAGCTCTTGAAACTGACTGCTCATCAAGGTCATTTGTTCTTCCTTCTGAAGTGCTAAGAGCTCCTGCCTGACTGTAGGCAGGGCAGTGCAGACTGAATTGTGTAACCCTTGCAGCGTTGGATCTGACCTGCTTCAGGTAGGCTGAATCTGTAGGTTCCTTAGCACAAGCTTGGAGCTCTTGTGTCCATTCAGGTTTTCTGAGGTAGTGTTGGTGGTTATGTCTGTACAGAGAAGCCCAAGACTGTGCAGCTATCTGACAAATAATTAGCATTTCATTAGCATTAGCTAGGCCAAGCATACTACTACTGCAGAAATTTAAACCCTTCTCCCATTGTTGTATCTTCCCTCCTCACTTTCACACAGGTCTATACAAAATAAGTAGTTGTCATCCTTTTGCAGGACAAAGCATAGCATTTTTTCCTCCTATAATTCCCATATAGGTGGAAGAAATAAATCCCTATGACAGAAAAGGAAGATATTTACTCCAAAATACACCTTTTCTTCACTATTTCCGTTATATGGGCTTTCAAACATGAAAAGTTTGGTGAACAACTTACTTTGCAAATATATGACAATCATTTTCATTCTGGTAATTTTTGTTTTAAAGGTGGTACACAAGCACTTGAGATACATGTCGTGTCTGTCTAATGTTCTTTAAAACTTTCCAGCTTTAAAAACAGTAATATTGAAACAATAATATTGAAAAAGTGTACAGCAGGAAGAAAAAGAAAGAAAACCACTGTGACAAATCTTGGAAAAAAAGGTATGTCATCCCAATTTATTAGTGGCTTTCAAAGAAGATAGGAAGACTGTTCTTTCAAAAAGTACTGAAAGGAGAAGAAAAATTATGAAATACTGATCTATTTTTAAGAAAGGCAAATGTATTTCTATGCAAGATAGAAAATAAAATGTAGATAATCTTACGTGATTTTCCTCCCAGTAGTGTTGGATTAATTAGGACTTAAAAGATGTTTTCAAGTTGCATTATGAACATAAGATCTCATTCTGTTTCACTTTTTCATAGTATTTATGTAACTTGTATTTTGTATTTATTATTTTTATTTGTTCATTCCCTTTTTATGTGTACTGTCTTCGTTACTTTATATTTTTTTGTTTTAATTAAAGCCATGTCACTTCCAGGTCAGATGTGTTTGCTAATTCTTATGCATGGGTTGTATAAAAAGGAAAATAGACTTTACTCTGTTCTGTATTGATACTGAGGATGGAGTCTGTATAAAACTTGGTAGGATGGATATTTTAGTGGTCTCAGCTGTGATGGGCTAGGGATACAAATAATTCTGGTTTTTATAGTGATACTTATTGAGTAAGCTTTGAGTAGGATGATGAACATGAGAAGAAATAGCAACCTGTGGATCACTAGGTGCACTTAAACTCAGACATAACACATCCACCTTCATAAAACCTGCAGCCATCTAAAACATATGCTTGCATAAAAGCCTCAGTTACTTTATACTCAGCTGGTGCACTTGCAACGGAACCTGAAAAGTAATTTAAAAAGTAAGAGTAATACAAGGAAAAAGTAGTTCACAAGGCTCAGCATGGTGAGAAAAATTCAAGGAAAACCTATGTAGGATTAATATAATATGAAGTGGTAACTCAAACAGTTATTTTATGCCACTTCTATGAAAATTCCATAAGAATTCATAAAATATATTTAAAGCAGGAACTTCATTTCCCCACGGCCCTGTGAGACTCACTGGGGTCAGGCTTTCTGGAAAACATACAGCAAAGGGAGCCAAATTGCACCAGAACAGTGGATAGAAGACTTATCCCCAGAACTCTGAAGCTATTCCAATAGGTGCCTCCCAGTACGGAAATACCAAAATATAATAATTCTGTATATGTACTTAGCAGAATGTCATCCATTCCATTGCATCCACCTTGTGTCTTCATGGAAACAATGTGGTGTTGCGCTGAAGAAACACTGCTTATCAGCATTGAACCAGCTGATAAAGGATGGAGACATGCATTTAGTATTAGTATTTTCACAAAATAACTGTCCTTTTGTCTTAATATTTTTCTCCTGGAGAGAATAAAAAACATACCTTCTAAACCACACTTGGGAGCAAACATTCATACAAGGAGACTTAAAAGTTCCTAACTGTATTTAATAAAAATATTGGATTTTGACATAGTATCGTAGAATTATTTTGGTTGGAAAAGACCTTTAGGATCAGGTCTAGCCCCTCAGCACAGCCAAGTCCACCATTAACTATGTCTCTCTGTGTCACACCTACACGTCTTCTAAATACATCTAGTGATTAGTGACTCTACCACTTCCAGAGCCTGACAACCCTTTTAGTGAAGAAATTGTTCCTAATATGTTTCTCTATATATATGTAATCTAAAATTTCACTCCAAATACTTCCTACTAGCACTTATTTTCCTCTATCGCTTGCTATTTTTTGCTAGACTCTTGGTGCAGAGCATTGGCTTTTTCTCTAATTTTTTTTTGTTGATTTGTATAATTCAGTTAAATTTAGTGTAAATGTTCTTAGCATGATATGTGCAATTTTTTTTGATTTCTCAAAAGATCTTAATCTGGTTTGATTTCTCCCACAACTTCCTCTTTCAGTGGTAAATGCAGTAAAATAAATTTCTATATAAGCACCTGTTAGTGGTACTGTGAATGAACATTCTTGTGGGCACAAGTGCTTGGATAAAAATTCTTAAAGATTGCCTGTGCTTCTTGTGCCAGACTTAACCAAACTATGGCATATACTGATTGTTAATATAATGAAATTCTGTAGTCTACAATGTAAAAATAATTGTTTTCAATCTGTTTATATTTAATAATATTATTGGAGCAGTCAGCCTGAACATTCTTCCATTTTCTGGAGCCAACATGTAGCAGTCAGACTGCATGCATTTCTATATGCAGTTAATAGGAAAATAAAGATCACTTTGTAAATCTTGTGAAGTTTTAAGGGAGCTTATTAACTTACAGAGATTCTCAGCACCTTCATTTTAAATATTTTCCTTCCTTCTTAACTCGAAGGGAGACCATCAAAACATAACATGTGGGTTAATTCCAGAAATCAGGTAGTTAATGATCACCAGAATCTCAAAGTGATAGTATTTGGTGATCATTATAATTGCAGAACAGTTTTTTCTGGGTTTTTTCTGTGGCTTACCTGTGCCTTTTAAACATCTTGAATATTTCCATGTACTGTATACATTAAAAATCAAAATTCACATGAACATCTCACAGGTGAATAGATCTCTCCAAAATGCATTTCCTCTCAGCCTTCCATGAATATGCATTTTTGGAATATGCTGAGCAATGATTTACAAGATTTCATTGTGTTGTTTCAGATCCAACATATGAATTTGTGATCTGGGAACATATCTCTTGATACCAGAGCTGATTAGTTTACTCTTTATACTATTTTCTGCATCCTGCCGAATCTATAATACAGATGGTTGTAAAGCAATCCGTCATGTTTTAAACACAAAGCATTGTCATTCAAATATTTAATTGTGGAAAACATATTCCTGTCTAACCAGAGTTAGATTTTCACCTTTTTTTTTTTTTTTAAAGTTCTGCTTTAGGTCTCATTCACAGTGATAAAAATATATATAATGTGAAATCATACAATACAAAATAAATAATATGCCATGGAAATTAAATCAATATTGAAAAATTCAAGAAAGTTGCTTCAAACTGTTCTGGCTTGTGATGTTAATGAATAGAATGGCATCTGAAATAAGCTAGCCAGCTTACCAGCAAATATCCTGCAGAAAGAAAATTGTTCAAAAAATACTGAGGTAAAGTTTTCCTGGTTTTGATCTGGAGTGGATTTGCATTCAGTAAGAAAGAAAAATAATTTATAAGCTTCTGTTGTTAGGAGGAATTCATCCTAACAGCTCCTGCTATTAGGATGTCTAGAATTAACTCCCAAAAAAGCTTATCATTCAATCATTCAATTCTTAACCGCTTGCAGAAATCATCAATCTTTGCAACAGGATAGTATCTGAATATCTTGAGGATTAAGACATGACTTTTATGTACTGTTGCAGGATTGAGGAAGGAGATCCTTGAAGCTTGTTTACCTGTGGTTCCAGAGAATCCAAAGATACCATTTTTGTTCACCTAGAGAGAAAATAAATCTTTGTTACTTGTGCAGGCAACCTATGAATCAGAGAAAACAAGTAACATGGATTGTCCAATAGCAGCATCAACGTACATCCTGTTTGGGAGGTGGGGATGCAAGCTGGGGATTTAGATTGCAGCTACATCTGTGTCTGTAGTGGGGTTGGAGTGATTGCTACCTCTGTCTTCGGGTTCACTGACAGACAACGCAGACAATACAGAGAATAGAAATTTCCTGTTCCCTTTGCAGGTAAAGCTAAAGAGAGCTTAAAGACTGACTGGGAAAATAGATAAAAGGAATTTAAAAGTAGACACACATAGCTGTAACCAGTAGATAAACAGATCATGAGGAATATACTGGCTTTTGTGGCAAAGGAGGCTTGATAGTCTACATATCTTGCCCTTTGCATCATCATCTGAATCCAGCAAAGACACCTGGCAGCACACTAAGTGGCACATGATAACTGACAGATGACACAGCTCATGGACACACACTTCTTGAGTGCACTTGTGAGTGCGTGAATATGATGGTGAAATTGATTTTATTGTAAAATAAACAAACTGTTTCTTCTTATAAGGTCTCATCTTGAGCTTTGCTGCCAGGGTTGCAATATTATTTCAAATATACAGATCTATGTAGGAAAGGGAATGTTGAAAAAGGAAAGAATACAAGAGGAAATGAGGCTGCAAATAAATAAACTGAAGCCTCTTATGAGAATGTCTGTTACCTCACTTGATTGGAACACAGCTCCCTTAAGGCTCCTCCATTAGGTCTGAATTGCAGTGAAAATGTAGTTGAAACACAAATGAATGTTCTAGCATGATAATTAATTAAACTTGTCTAATCAACAGTGGTATTATGTAAAATGGGGATGCTGAATGAACACAAAAAGGATGTTGAGGTTAAAGCCTCTCATTTCACCATAGACAGAGGCAGATCCCATAATCTATCTCTAGGATACTAGTTACTTAGATAAGGCCTGTGATCAGTTGTCAGATTATTTATGCTAGTGTATGCCTATTGCAGTGTAATCACCTTCTTGAAAATTTGTTATAGCTGCTCATAATGGAAATGGAAAAATGGAAGAACAAATATATGTTGAAGAGTCACGTTTGGCAGGTGGGGTAAATTCAACATGATTTACAGGGAACCTGTTGTTTTCCTTCACAAGTGGGGTCTTTTTTTGCCATATGTATGTGCTTTATTTTAATTATGTGATATCCAAACTTGTGCTTGTAAGCAGTTTCTTCAAGGTGATTGGGTGTGTTGTAGTTTTAACCACCCAGACACTTCTCAGAGATACACAGCAAAAGGATAAGAGACAGCAGTTATAAATTAGAGCAATGAAAATTCTGACTCATTTTAAACAAGTGCTTGTTTCTGGTGAAGAGATCAGACCCTGGACTGAGCTGCCCAGAAACTGTGGAATTTCCATCTTCAGAGATTTTCAGAACTGGACAAGTCCCTGAGCAGCCCTGTCAAAGTCTGAAGTTAGCTCTGCTTTGCGTACTTTAGAGGTCCCCTCCCACATAATTTTCTCTATTAATATGTTAAGAATTCCTCTATGATCCTTTTGAGAAAATTCTAGTTATGTAATGTCTCCATTCTGCTCCAGGGCTGAGCATCCTTCTCTGTGGAGGCAATTCTGAGCTTTCTTAAACAACTTCTGAAACTGCTCTTATAAATGCTTGGCACAGAAAAATTATTTTCCTATAAATAGCAAATTCAGGGAAGTGTCACCCTACAATTTTCTAATAAAATCAAAACAGTACTAATATAAAAAAAATGTAAAAAGACAGGAAAACATATTGTTCAGAAATACTTCATATCATTAAACTGGTACCTCCCATAAATTCGAATAAGATGTAACTTTTGCTCTGTAGACAGCTCTTTCTTTCTTCTGCATCCTTTTAGGAAAGTGTTCACACCAGCAGACTCTAGGAGCAAGCAGGAGGAGGCATTAAACTATAGCCAACCACATTAGTTGAAGAGAAAAAATGTCTTCCCTTCTGTACCAACTCATTAATTATAAGTGTGGGAACCAGTTTCATCTTTCTGCTCTGAGCTGCATGAAACCAAGAGCTTGGGTTCACCTCAACTCATCAAGGAGCATGATATACAGAGGAAAATAAGAAGTAATGCAATTAATTGTAATGCAATTAACAGTAATGCAATTATACAGACATTTTTAAAGATACAGTGCTAATGCAGTGAATTTGCATATGTTAAGTAATTATTTTGTTACTGGTACCATATAATTTCAAATTGCTGCACAAGCTTATTGAAGACACAATATCTAAATCAGAGTTTGTAATTATTTGTGAATTTCATCCAGAACCTGTTATTAACACTTACAGAATTATGTTTTACTCAGATCCTTGACTTCAAAAGCGATAAACAGGTTTTAGTAAATGGACAAAGTCAGACAATTCTCATGCAGGCCTGAATAATTTCAGATTTCATTATGTACCTGTTACCATCAGTGCAGAAAGGTTTAAATTTTTTAAAGATACTTCTACAGTGCTGAAGCAGCCCCTTTTGAAAATCTGAGGAAAACATAATTTTATTTTGACACTTCTTTAACCAAGTGGGTCAGATGATTTGTGAATGGATGCACTCTATGGAGATTATTATTTTTGATTAAACTTCCAGGTTTGGGCTTGGGAGGGATGCTGTAGCTTTGTTTATTTGTGTGTTGTTTTCTTTTCCTGCTATTACCAGATTACTCTTAGGAAAATAAAAAGGAAATACGTTGTGACTTGCAATAGGTGGATTTGTCTGTACTGTAAGAAGCTGAAGTTATTTGGCAAATATTAATTCAAGATTTGTTTTAAGAAAGCGTGGATAATGGGCCGGTTTAAATCATTCTTGAAGTGAGTTCAGGTGAAAAATTTCAAAATTCTTGTCTCTGTTCAATTCAAATTAATATTATCTGATAATCAAAGGTGGGTTCGCTACCATTAATCTAATTGTGAGATACTATGAAATTTGTTGATTGTTAGTTTCCCAGTTAGAAAGTCACATTATGAACATCATATGTTTGTGCATCAGAAAAAAATTTAAAATAAACCTTTCTTTATAGTATCTTAAGCTAACTTCAAAAAATGTTAGCAATTTCTTATTGTGTCTTGGACATAGAGAGAGATGAGACCTGTAGCACTTTAAGAAAGCTACTCTACATGAACAAGATTCTACCAGAAACCTTTTTTTGGGGACTTCTGAGGAGCAGTTTGTAAATAAACATTCATTAACAGCCAAGAAAACATATGAAAGTCACATATAACAGCAGTAGACAGTCTCTTACTGCATACAATGTGAAATAAATATGTAAATTCAATACTGAAAATTGTACTATTGGGGTTGGGAATTTATCTTGGAATCTCTTCCAGTCTGAATTATTCTGTGACTGTGAGTCAGCCTATTTGGGAGGTAATTTCACTGGGTATACTTAAATTGCAATAATAAATTTTAGAGAAAACTTGGGGCAGTTGCAGATGAATACCTCTGAAGAACATAGTTTAGTGACAGAGAAATATCGCAATAGCTTTTATCTGCGTATTATTTACATACAAGTACCTAATCTTTAATATATATGTGGACATTATTAATAGTGAATTAATAATCTGTGTGAGGTAAACATTTTTTTTCTTTTTTGATTTTAAGCTATCTTCTGATTCCTGCTTTCAGAAAATTTTACCTTATTTCTCAGATATTCTACAAGTGTAGAAATAGATATATTATCTAGCATGAACTGATACATTTATTAGTATATATTATTTGTATCATAGCTATGTAATTTTACGTAACTAATATACTAATACCCATGTAATAAGCTCAGGTGACAGTAGGTAGTTTATGCATTTTAGAAGTTACACTTTTAGCAGGAGAGGTTCAAAAAGGTGAAGTGATGGGTCCTTACCTTGGGTCACAACAACTGCAGGCAGTGCTACTGGCTGGGGTCAGAGTGTCTGTAAAGCTGCCCTGTGGAAAAGGCCCTGGGGGTGCTGGTCAACAGTGGCTGAACATGAGCCAGCTGTACCCAGGTGGCCAAGAAGGCCAAGGGCATCCTGGCCTGTGGCCAGCAGGACCAGGGCAGTGATTGTCCCCCTGAACTTGGCACTGTTGAGGCCACACCTTGAATATTGTGTTCTGTCCTGGGCCCCTCAATCCAGGAAAAACACAGAGGTGCTGGAGCGTGTCCGGGGAAGGGCAATGGACCTGGTGAAGGGTCTGGAGCATAAGTCCTTGGACAGCAGCTGAGGGAGCTGGGGGTGTTTATGCTGAAGGAAAGGAAGCTTAAGGGTGATCTTTCTGCTCTCTGAATGGAGGTTGTAATTAAGTGGAGGTTGCTCTCTTCTGCCAGGTAACAAGTAACAAAACAGGAGGACATGGCTTCAGGTTGTGCCAGGGGATGTTTAGATTGGACATTAGGAAAAATTTTTTTGTTGAAAGAGTTATCAAGCCCTGGTACAGGCTGCCCAGGAAAATGGTTGAGTCACCATCTCTGTAGGTAATTTAAAAGACATGTAGATGTGGCACTTAAGGATGTGCTTTTGTTAGTGTCACATTGATGGTTGAACTCAATGATCTTAAAGATCTTTTCTGACCTAAATGATTCTATGATTCTAAATTATAGATGAGAGATCATATCTTTGGTAACAGCTTTAAAAACAAAATCTTCAAATACACCTCTATCTCCTAAACTTACCTTCATTTGCATATCGTTTGTAATCTATACTATGTAGTAAACAGGATACTTTATGAGTTAACAGTAGTATCCAATCCCTTCCCATTGAAGCAGATCAAAGCTTCGTCTTGCAAAATTTTTTTTAAAAGTAGGTGTTGGCAAGAGACAGCATCATTATTTGTGTTGCGTAAGAGTACTCACTGCAAACACATAATCTCATTGTTTCCTAGAACAAATTGATGCAGAAGTATCTGACCAGGTTTATTCAATTTTCACCGCAATAGTAAGATATGCTATTTCCATGGCTTACATACTGAACCTTTACCCCCTTTTCAAACTAATGTAAGTTTTATATCAATGTGTCTTTTAATAATTAATAATTTTCAATCTACAAGCTGAGTAGTGTGGCCAACAAATCCATATGTTGCAAGAAAGTAGTCTTCTTACCCCTAGAATAGAGAACTACTCTTATAATTGTATTAATGAAAACAATTGTATCAGTTCTCAGTTATTTTTTGTGCATCTTTTTTAAAAGTAAAATAACTGTAGAGATAATTGTAGAGTCTTGCACTGTTGTTGAATTATGTAGAGTTAATTGCTTGAATCAATCATTAAGACTCAAGTAAGGAACAGCCTATCTATAATGTGGAGAGATCTGAGAAGTTTATTTGGAAAACAAGACCTCAATACTGCTACTTGATTCCATTTTTGTATTAACTAGTTGTTTGATGATAACATGATAAAGAACAGTTGCAGTTTCAGTAAATTATTCAGTAAATATGCAGTGAGAAGGACTGGAGAGGTGTTTGGATTCAACTCATACTCCATTTTCTTAGGAAGTGCCTAAAGGCATGGAAACTGCTTGCACAACGATGAAAGTTTATGACCAGTGAAATCACACAACTTCTACACTCAGGATATCCACAGACTATCGGTGAACTCAATAAATCTGACAGGTCTACAGGCTGTCACTTTGCTAGACAGTCAAAAATTATTCTGGACTTGAAAGAAGATTAAAAAAACAAGTGGGAAATATTCTATTCACATCTTTCATTGTCAGAAGATGCTTCAAGACTGGTTCAAATTAAGCTGAAGGAATGCTGTTGCCAACTGGTCCTGCCTTTTTTTACCCTTTTGATGTCCACTCCTACTGATTAGCCTGTGTTGGATCTAGTGACAGTGAAGTTGTGTGGTGAGTGGGAGCTGCCTTTTCACTGAAAACATGTCTGTACAAAATACAAAATGGGATTTTTTATTTGGGTCAGCATACTGTGAAGGGTGGGGATGAGATAAGAAGAAAAATAAGTGGTTGGACTGCTCCTTCTGACAGCAGCTGTGTATCTGGTTCATTTCACTCCAAAACTGCCTGAAGAGAAGAAAGAAAAGAAGATCTTTTCAGTCAATATTTTGAATAACTATACATTCACCAATGTGTCTTCTATTACAATATGCTGAATTTGAGGAAAGAAGTAAAACTTGTATCCCAGAACAAATATTTGTAAGAGCATATAGTGCTGCAAAAAACCATATGAGTGACTTGACCTAATTAGGATTGGTCCACTCTGAGTAAGAAGCCTAAGAGATGAATCAAGATGGTGAAAAATGAGATGTGTTTTTCTTGGTTTGGATTAGCCTTGTTTATCTGTAAAGAATTGTAAATTAGGTCTTAGACATTTAACCTAATTGTAAAGACTGATTTGCACAATTTGCAAGTATTTGCTCCAAGACATAGTCATCTCTACTTAGGTGCAAGTACACCTGTTTTGGAAATAATGGACCATCTTATTGTGGAGGCCAGTAGCGCTTTTCAATGTCATACATAGTAAGATCAAAAACTGTATCTAAAATATAGTTGCTTTGGACAAGATTCTAAGGAATTACATATTTCTGAATACAAAAATACCTGATTTTGATGTTTTCTACTGTTGCACTAGGAAAAACAAAATATAAAGGAAAAGTACACAATTTAAAAATATTTATTTACTTGGGTATTTAACTTACCTAGTTCATCAATCCAGCATGGTCTAATCTAATCTAAATGCTATTACAATTTTGTAGTTATACTTAAGTCAACATACACATATTTCAAACACAGTAAATTAAGACCCCCACATACCAAATTAACTGGTCTCACATTAAGGGTATGGGAATTCAGCAGAAAATGAGACCCCTTGTGTTTCAGCTGGCTTTCAGAGACCTGAGGGCCTGGGTGTGGCCTGATTATAACCAGTTTAGTGCTGTAGGTCCCGTCAAGTCCAAAAGAAGAATTTGAAGCATAGATGCAGTTTACCAGTCCATCACTATAGTTCTGGTTGCCCTCAAAAAGTGGTGTGCACAATCCACATCCACAATAATGAGGTTTATTGAAGCAGCAGAAGAGCATGTTCAGGATTGCCAGTGATAAATGCACTAAAAATACTGAGTATTAACATGTATCACATCAGAAATTACTGTAAGAGATATTCTAATAGAGGGGTGTGTGTATGTATATATATGTATATATGTATATGAATATTCTCAGGTGTGCTACAGTGCAGGAGAGGAGAAAGAGGAGAGACGTACTCTATCAGTAGATGCTGAGCAGGCAGAGGTATTTTTCCCCTCCAGTGATGTTTTCCTCCTCCAGAGGTTTTTCCCCCTTCCACATGTGTTGTCCCCACTCCAGCCTTTTCTGCCTTGAAGCCCATCTTTTATATTATAAATTTTGGCCCATCCCAAGGGGGTGGAACAATTACATGTTATGGGTGTGATTTGATGGCTTTGGTCATACTTGCATGGCACAACACACGTTCTTCCTTTTGCATCCCAAAGGATGCTTAAGTTAATCTGTTAATGGGGCTTAATGAGAATCTCAGTTACTTTTAGTCAGGGTTTATAGTTGACAGAAGAGGTAGAATAAACACTTTGGTCCTCCTTCACATACTGAGATTGCAGTAAAGGCTGCCTGACCTTCTTCAGAGTATCTTTGTGCTCATCCCTATCTCCTTAATGAACCAGGGTTATTGTTTTTTTTTCCTGGTGAAGGGAGTGTGACAGTTGGCTGGTACAGGGGTGCAGTATTTTTCTGTGCCTCACTGAAACAACATCGAAAGGGAAGACATTGTTCTGTCGTTAAGCCTTGCTTGAGCCAGATGCAAGATAAGCAAATGGCCCAGCTCATATTTTCCTCAACCAGCCTCATCAATTCTTCGCCTGTCTTAAAACAACACTGTACAGTTTTCACTATTTACCACACCTGGAAACAGATTTTAGAACCACACCAGAAATCTATCAAGAAAGTAGGATTTTCATTTACTGAGGAACTCATGTTTATACCTTGTCTGTTCAAAAAAAACTTGCAAATAAATTCAATTATATTGAATTACTACCATCCTACTTTGAAACCTGTCTTTGACTGCTTCTGGTGTGTAATTACTTTAATGACCCAGAAAATAAATACCAGTTTAGGTGATGTGATAAGCAAAGTATCAAATCTCTTTCTTCTTTATCCTAATGGAACTGTGCTGTGTTCAGAATGGTACAATTTTTTTTTGTACTAATTAGTATTAAGAGTTACAAATATAATGTATTTGTACTTTTCCAAGTACTTCAGAAAAAGGATAAATGATATCAAGTGATAATACATTGTACTTCATCTTGTATGACTGCCAGAGGCCCTCTCTGCTGCTCTCTCATTCCTCCTCAACAAGACAGCAGAAGGAAATAAGATGGAAAAATTCATTTTCTCAGATAAAGGCAGTTTAACCAGAAAAGAAAAAGCTGCACATGGAAGCAAAGCAAAAAAGTGGAATTATTCACTACTTCCCATTGTCAGGCAGATGTCCATTGCCTTGGAAGCTAGGCCTTGACTCATGTAGGATTTCTTCAAAAGACTAGCACCATAACACCCTGTGCTTCTCCTTTTCCACAGTTTTATGGCTGAGTGATACGGGGTATGTTTTCCATCAGCTGGAGACTGTTGTCCCTTGAGATTCTTGCCCAGCTGCAGCCTACCCTTCTTTGGTGGTAGTTGAAGGCTGTTGGAGAGACAACCTTGATGCTGTTCAAGCACTGCTCAACAGTAGACAAAACACTGGTGTGTTTTCAATACTGGTCTAACCACAAATGCAAAGCTTAGCACTGTAAGGGCTGCTCCAAGAAAAACAGCTCCATCTCAGCCAAACATTATACATACATACTCTTCCTTTCTCTTCTGTCTTATATTTTAAGTGTCTATATAGACGGAAGTTTGATTTGAAATACATATGTTTTTTTATTCAGTGTATATAATTTTGTAGTATATTTGAGAAATTACGTGTTTTGAATAAATACTGTTTACAGATGTGCAAACTTTTGGGGTTACTGAGAAATATGTGACATCAAAAGTAAGATGAAAAGCCCAGCTTTATCAAATAAGTTACATTCAGAAGTGTAGACCACCCAGAAGTCTCAACTTCACAGTCCTCTTCCCAGCTGCAGGGACAATTTTTGTCAAATAAGACTACTTGCCATTTGATTTTATTCTGCATAGGATATGTTTATGTCAGCACGTTACTTATGCATCTGTATTGAAAAATTAACTTTGCAGTAAAATTTGAGTTTATTAAAAAGACTGACAGAAAAAATTATAAACAAATGATATAATTTCTAGTGTCAGACAATAAGATGTCCATGAAATCCTAACTGATTCTGTAAACATAGTATTCTGTTAGTCAAGTCTAAGACTTGTAATTTTTTTCCTCCACTGTTATGGCAGACTTCCTCTCCTACATTATTATAATGAAAATGGTTACCTACCTCTGAAGATTAATTTGCAATATTCAGCTATTCAGATTGCACACTCTTTGTGCCACCCTCTGCTTTTCCTGTCAGAGTCAAACGTGTTGTAAACGAAGTTTTGCTTTATTCCATTTCCACCACTTGAGAAATCAGGTATGAAATCTAGCAAAAATTACGAGCATATCTAATTGCAGCTTAGGGTGATGAACACATTTGTGTTTTAATGCTTAAGTAGATATATGAATTCAAATTTCTGCTTGAATGGTCTCACACAGGGCCAAAATGGAAGAAACAGTGCCACGGTGGAAGAAGCAAGTGAGAAATCAAGATGTAATTTACTTAGATTGCAGCGGATGAGGTATTATTTGGGGGATATTAAAAACTTGGATGTAGTTGAGCCCTGAAATAACTTGATTAAGAAGGTGGTGGAATCACATAAACACTGAAGAAGGTTGCAAAAGAAAAACGCGTCTGCCAAGGACAAGCTAGAAGCAGTGTAACCATTTTTCCCAAATTTTCTAGAGTTCAGTGAGAAACATTTGGATAAATAAAAATATTTAATGTTGTAACACAATACAAAAATGATGCAAGTGATTTAGACTGCCAACAAAGTGTTACTGCAGTGTATTTTAGACCACTCTGAAATGGCATGAATGAAGCAGTAAAAGGTAGCTCCAAGGAGATCGGGCTGGTCTCCACTTTAGGGGGTTGTCAAGCAGATTTCCACTGTTAGCCACTGAAGAGAACTTTTGTGAGCCTCTGTCACTGAAATTTTCAGAGGCTTTTGTTTGTCTAACTCTTGGACTGCCTTCACCATGATTCACTCAAAAATATCTACAGGTATTATGGCTTGACAACAAAAGTATTGATGAGAATTTCATGGTGAAGCTTTTCGAGCAAGTTTTATTTTGCATAACTGAACTAATTGCCCGTATTAGGAATGGATACAATAGTGGTCCTGAATGCCAGATAAAATTAGATTTTATGTATATTTATATTAATATATATATATAAATAAATATATATATAAAAATATGCTGGAAAAACAGGTAGTTTTAAAAAAAGGAGGGCCTAGTATAGAAATTAAATCGTCGTAAGTTTTTGCACAAACATCAGAACACAGAAGAAAAGAACCTCAATGTACAACTTCCATTATAAATTGGAAGAGAAGTAGCATTTACCACTTGAGGCCAGATTTTTGTGTAAAAGCATACAGCAAAAGAATCAAACTATCAATCCTTCATTCAAATGTTAGCATATAGTCATTAAATCTGGAGATCCATCAGAGACACAAGGAGATGCAGATTCATATATGCATATGCTGATCTGATTTACCTGCTCTTTGATCAAATGATGTGTTTCCCTTTTAAAAATGTTTAGAACCTTAAAATAGTCCTATCTGTTTCATGGGTCCTACTACTGTTCTGCCTTTTCTGTGGTATATACATGCTGTTGAGCAGAATAACGCTATCAATGCTCTTGTGATGACTGTTCTTTATCTCTAGTTACAGCCTTGCCCATTCTTTTATGTGAGGAGAGTTTGAGTGTACATTCTCACTAACTCCAAAGTGATCAAAGCATGTCTAGGGATTGTGGAGAAATTGAAAAGACCTAACAAGAAGAAGCATCCTTATAAATGAAAGTAAAACATAGGATTTAGGTGGAAGTTGGTGAGGACATTTTGCATGAAATATGCTGAAAGTAGTAGAGACACGTTTCACATTGTTGTGAGAAATCAAAAGAGGTTTCAGATGCTTTTGAATATCAATCAGAGGAGTGCAAAGGACAACTGCTGCTCACGTCTTCTATTTTAAACCTGGCAAAATAATATTCGGATTTTTCTATAAGCAGGTACTCACAGCTGCATGCTAGTTAATTCAAATACAAGCTTTCACAAAAGTCTATTACATGAAAACAACACAGAAAAAAGATACAATGTGATACTATTAAAATGAAAAGTAGTCAACCAGATTTACTGAATAAAATCCTGGCTCCATGTCAGACTTGGGAGTTTTGCCAAAAATTTTAATGAGTTGAAACTGTCACTGTTTGCATTCTGTGATAAAGAGAAAGGGAAATAAGATTAAATATAAAGAAGAGAAAGAAAACTCATACACATATTCAGCTCACATGTAAATTCACGTGGCTATGGATTTAATATATAATGATAACTATTATTATTTATTAACATGATTTTAAAAATGTAACGAAGGTGTAGACTGATAGCTATTTTATCCTATTTTATACCTGTATTTATGGGGTAAAACCAAGGCAAACTTGGGTTGATGACTTTCTGTGGCAGCAGTTTGTTTCAAGTGTGATATGAGAGTCTGGAGATTGAACAAGGATTAATATTGAAAGGAAATGTAGCAGGAATTCCAATAATCACCCTTTGTATTCAAGAATGCTGTTGGTAAGGAATACCTGTGCATATGTGAATAGAATATGATAATGAGTAATTTTTGTCTAAGTGGATGGATATTTGTGCTTGAGTATGCTTCTATCAAGCCCTGGAAAATTACTTATTTAAATAATCTGCCCATTTTAAGACTTTTTTTTCAATGTGAATAGAGTGCCTTCATCCCTGTACATGACTCACAAATGGCTACTAGTTTACTAGCTGCAGGATGATGACAGTGTGAGCAGAACACACAAATTTTCTTCCTAGCTGCACTGTTCCTTCTCCAAGAGTTTATTTTTTTTAATCTGCTATTGTTTTGACAGTATGCTGTTATCCTTCAACATAAAGGCTTCAGAGAAAGAGTGATTTATCTGTATTTATCATGATGATTCAGTGGTCCTTAAAAAATGTTGTTTTGTCTTTGGCAAAGAAAAAGAAAAGAATTTAGCTTCCTAGAATAACTTCAACCCCAGAAGTTCCTAATGAGCTATGAAGTGTTAGGAGGAAAAGGAGACCCCATCCAGTGCCTTGTCAGGACAGGAGACTAAAGAGCTGGAAGCTACAGTATCCATATGTGAGGCTTGTAAAAGAGGAAAGGGAGGTGCCAGCTCCAGTTTGGCCAGCTTCCTGAGCAGTATGATGGCAACACAGACCCCTAAGCAGAAACACTAGAATGAGAATGCATTGTTGCAAGTGGCTTATTTGCTTTCTCCTGGTTAGAAACTCATGAGCCTGATAAAACATGCTTTCCCCTCGGCATAGCTAGACAGCATTCTCATATCACACCTTGCCTTTGTTTGGACCTTCTAGCAATCATTTCAAGTGCTGGATTAGTAATGAATGGCAGCTTAGTATTCCACTAATTTAAGCATGATTTCCACTCTTTTCTTTCCACGATCATGCCACAGACATAGTTCCCATCACTGAAATAGGCTTCCCAGAGCTTTACAATGGTGATTGCATTTTATTTAGAATATTGGGAGCATTCAAATGTAGATTACTGGTGAGACACCCAGTAAACTGAAGAGTCCCCTGCTCTGACTCATGCTCCTTCCTGAATGTGCTGTGGGGAGACACCTGAGATCAGCAGACTACCCTCATTCTACTTGACGTCTATAGCAGTGCCCAGCGTCTACAGCAGCACCCAGCTCTATGCTTGGGATGACTTGATGCACATCACTACTTGCCGGTGACTTGTTTCCTTTGTGATCTTTTACTTTTAAAACAATTCTCCCAGGTGAAGCACAACTAGCAGACTTCTTCCGGGAGAGGACCATCAGGATTAATGATTCTTCATTGTTAGACTGGATCTTTACTCCCTTGAGCACCAGCACAGCTGGAAACAAAACAACAATAACAAAACAAACAAATTAACAAACTAACAAGAATACTTGAGGAAACAAAAAAACCTTGGGAAAAATAAAAAAGGAAACCTTGAATTTCCTAAGTGGGGCATAAATACACAGCACGTTCATGATCTCATAACAATGAATGAATATCTTTTAAAAAAATTATCATATTCTAGAAATCATTACATTAAATATGGGTAGTAACTCATTAGTGTGTAAGGAACTGTCCAGACTCAGGAGAAGTCTGTTTAAATATTTCTGTTGTCTTCTGGCTACATTTATAAGAAAGTCTTAGTAGCAGTACTCATTTGTTAGGTGGAAAATTATTTCACGTGTTCCATGTTTTAGTTACATGGAAAACCTAAAGAGAAGTAAAAATTGCATATTAAACAAGCCTGATCCGTAACTCTGAGAGTTTATTAGTGTCTTGAATAAAAACATAGTTTTATTCATTTTGAATTTCCAATTTATATATTTTTCTCACCTCTTGCATTTATAAAGTGTCTTTGACTTTTACAATTTAAGGAATAGCAGTGTTTGGAAAGTAACCCAGAGATCACTTTGCACTGGAAAAAAAGTACATGATTTTTGTGAGGCGTGAGATTATCACATTGATGAAGCTCAAGTACTGGATTTGGGTGCTGGAGAAAAAGCAGAATAGAATCAAGAGAAAAAAAGTTGTTCCAGTAACTTACTGTTTTGACTTGGTGGGTACAGAAACATTGAGAGGAGAATGCTGCAACGAAAAGCGAGTGTGTAGTGTTAGTCATCAACACACCTCTGTGGAACAGCCTCTTTCCACATAGAAGCAGTAAAGGCTGCATCTCATTACAGCAACAGTAGGAAAAATTACAATCTTGAAAGGTAAAGTTACAAGTAGATATAATGGCAACAGGCACCCAACAGACTTGAGGAGCATATCTAATAGAAAAGTGCTCTCATTAGGCAGAAGCAAAGTTACTTCCACACAACAGTTATTTCTCCACTTCCTACACTCTTCAATGCGCAAATTTAATGACTCTTTTTAATGAGTCATGCAAATATGAGGAAATAGAGCATCACTTTTGCAAGAGCGTGGAAGGAACATTTAGCAACAAATGCCTTTGCAGGAATGCTGCAGTCTTATGAACAAAAGAAACCTCTGGGAGGAGTAAGAGTGAGAATTCATGGGGACGGTACTGACTCTCACAGCTGCAGCTGTGCCTCTCTTGTCTTGGAGGTGAAGGTGTAATGAGATACAGTGGCTGTCAGATGGTACAGGAAAGATTATGCAGGATCCACTGTTTTAATGGGACATATAATTAAATACTGAAACAAATATGAGACAACACACATATGAAGACCTAATAGCTCATTTCAAGATTAGATGCAGGACTCACTATGTGAAGCCTGTGGCTTGCTTTATTCAGTGAGTCAGCCTAATTGCTGATAAATTAATTCTGATCTTCTCAGTGAGTGTACTGTTGCTCTTTGGTACATAAAAAACAAAAACAAAAGGAAAACAAACAAACCAAACAAACAAAAAAAAAACAACCAACTGAAAAATAAATTTAAAAAATCTGGGAAAGAAAACACTTTTTCTTTCAGAGAGGAGTCTGCAGAAAAATGTTTGCTAAAAATATATGAATCAAGGAGCTGAATCCTGTCTGTGTGCACTCTGCCTCTCTGGCACACCTTGGTGAGCCTCAGAAAGAGAATTGTAAACCAAGTGGAGACCACCAGGGAGGCTGGGGTTCCAAACACAGTACATCATTCCTGTACCCCCCAGTGGTTTGTTTGGTTGGTTTGTTTTGAGGTTGGTTGATTCATGGGCCATATTTAACTTTGCATCTTGACCACAGCTGAGACGGCTTTCTGTCACAGTGACCTAGGAAAGAGGATTTCATGGACAAGACACTGGCCACTCTAGTTTGGAAATGTTTCCAGAACTAATGCATTTAAATTAGAGGAAATACAGAAATTTTGGCTCTAAACAGAAAATTTTAATCAGCTTCTGGAAAGCTGAGCTTTCAATTGAAACAAGATTCCAGTGAAGTTATTACCAGGAACCCTAAAATATCATTTTAGGGTTTTCGAACTGCATACTTCCCCTTTGTACTAACTCCCTATCCCAAACTGACAACATCTCTTGAGAAAGAGCAATCAAGTAGGTGATCTGGAGGATTTTTATTTTAAGATCGGAATGTCTGAGGAAAGGAAAGTTAAAGACTTCTGGAGAGGATGTTTTATTTCATGATCATTTTCTGCAGGGGGATGAGGAGAGATGACAGACCAACATAATCCCACTTAATTCCTGAGAGTTCTTCCCTGATTAGACACACTCCAATCCAGGTCTCCTGCTTTTCAGTTTGTGAAACAAAGGAAGATCATGACTGTTATCTGAAAAGTGATAGCAGTGTATGCTCCTGTGCAAATGCACATACATTCCTTCTCTTTATCTTCTAATTCATGGATGAAATGCCACTGTAAGGATCACTGTGAACAGAAGTTATAAGACCTAAATACAACTGACAACTACTGATACATAAGTAATATATGAGTATTATAGCAGTTTGTTATACAGTTCAAGGATTAAAGAGAATTTCAAAATTATACATGACAGAATTTCACACTTAAGTTCACAAAATTAAACCAATCTAACATCTTCTGCTTGTAATAAATGTATCATTGGGGTAAAAATTCCTGCAGAAAAAATATAGAAATATATGTTTTATTAATGTTAGTATAAAGATATAAAAAGTGTAGTTTGTTTAAAAATTCCTTCCCGAGTCAGGCAGCTGCTTGAGTCACAACCTCTCATCAGCCCAAGACAAAGAGCAGAACCAGGACCATCAAGGGGGACAAAGAAGTTGGCCAGCTAAGATAATGATCAGCGACACATCGGGCTGAGAAGACTCCTCTCTGGAACCCACCCGCAAATGCAATCAAAAATTGATAAGCTTGATACGCAGGTGAAAAGAGCCTTCCCGTATCGCTATTCACAGGGCTCGAGGAATCCGGGAAATTCATTCAACATTGTATTTGGACTCTTTATCGGACTATGCTTGGATGATAAAGAGCATAATGTGGAGCATAATCGGACTATGCCCCACACCTGTTTTGCCTCGGGACACGAAAAACCCTATAAGACCCCAAGCAGCAGTTCGCTCTGTGTGGATTTGGGAAATCTGTACCTTAGGTTACAGATCCCTGTCCACCCAGCGCTGCGCTGTCCGTCCTTATTGTTTCTCTCTTTGTTAGTGATTGGGATCTTTTTTTTTTTTTCTGATAAATTGTTTTTATATTAATCCGATTTGTGATTCCATTTATAACATGCTAGTACCAAGTCCTGTACCACCATAGTCAATGGGAGAATCTGCATGTAAATTATTAGCATCATTTTAGCAATTTGAGTTAAACAAAACAAAATTTTCTGCTCCTTCAAATTGGCTTAATTAATCCTGTGAGAACTAAATTAGTTTTTATGTTGACTGTGTTAAGGCCCCTTGTTAATTGGCAGAATCATAAGCTCATTATATGTCTCAGTGTTCATAAGAGGTGCAGAAATAAGTCTTCCAAGTACAGTTCTGAAAGTAGAAAAAACCCTCTCTATCTACTTCAAAAATACTTGTTTTTGTAAAAAAATTAGAAACAAACCCCATAATTTTTTACCTCCTTTGCTTCAACATTTTTTCTCTTTACTTTTTTAAAAAGGGAAAGGTTTAATCTTTTTTCTTCCAAAAATGAAAGTCATCTTAAAATTAAAAAAAAAAAACAAACCCAAACCCAAAAAACCACAAAACACAAACCAAAAAAACCCATCATTTTTTTTACTGCTTAGAAGAATTGCATCTGATAGATGCATGTGTGGATTTTATTTGCAACTGCAGATAATCAGGAGCTATCAGGAGCTCTGACTTAAGTTTCTCTCATTGTCATAACAGAAGGAAAGCTGGGTCATTGAGATTCTTTTTCTTTATCATGGTAGAGTCTTATCTGGGCCAAAGACTACTAATAAACTCTTTCTGCTGCTTCTGCTGTTTTCAATCATTGCTTTCACAAAATTTTTAGAAAATTAGTTTTTGAAATGTAAATAATAATTTAATTTGAATAAGCCAGTAGGTCCAAAATTTGTTTGGGATAACAAGATAGATAAATGGGCTTGTAAAAAAACACACAGACTAACTGATAAGTGTAGTTTCCATAGATAATCATAAAAAAAATCCCCTCAGGTGATGTCTTTTTTCCTATGGAAAAAAAAATATTTCAGCTGAAAAACCCCTAATTTCTTTGAGAAATATTCTTCTGAGAAAAGGAATCAGACAGCTCTTGCTGTAACCTTCAGACTTGATGTGGGGACAAAACTGACAGAAATTAGTTGATGCATGATATTCGAATGTTGTGAAATTATAATTATTCAATTGTGTTCAAATGTGTTTCTTAGTTTTGGAGTTCCTCTTTGACAAACAATGGATCTTTGGCTGAGAAACAGGAGATTACTTGATAAAATTAATGCTACTCTCACCTCCCAGTACAAAAGATTTGTCACTTGCATTTTTTTGGCTATTATCACCTGGAGCAGCTTTCTCAGACTTTTTGTAAGAAGCTCTTGGTGTGTAGGTAGAAACATAGAAACATGTTTAAATGTGGCAGTGTGGTTTATCTGGCTGGTGTCTTTTCTGAAACAGTACTGACTGAAACAGTGATAAACATGAAGCCAACTTTAAGGCGGCTTAAACTGTTAAGAGTCGAGGCACATCCTTGTTTTTCAAAACTGACACTGAATTTAGAAAGAAGTGTTAGTCTTCCAGGGTTTAAATTTGAGCAATCTGTGAGAAACTTATGGAATCCTAGAATCATAGAGAATCTCAATTTAGAATGGACCCGTAAAGCTCATTAAGTCCCATTCTCTGCTCCCTGCAGGACGATGCCAACACTAGATCATAAATACAGCTTTGTTCCATTTCCTCATGTTCTACTGCTGCTCACCAGGGAGAGGAGATCAGCACATCTCCTGCACTGACCATCTCAAGAAAGCTGTAGGGCTATGGGATCACGCCTCAGCCTTCTCTTCTCCAGGCTAATTAAACCAAGTGGCCTCAGCTGCTCCTTGTAAATCTTGCCCTTGAGACCTCCCACCACCTTGGTAACTCCTCTGCACTCCATAAATAGCTTAATGTTCTCTTCATATTTTGGCACTCAAACCAGCCTCCAGCACATGAAGTGGGGCATCTCCAGCTCAGAGCAGAGTGGGAAAATCCCCTCCCTTGCCCCCAGGCTGGCGATGCTGTGCCTGATGCCCCCAGGACAGGGCTGGCCCTCCTGGCTGCCAGGGCACTGCTGGCTCACGTTTGATTTGCCATCAGCCCAACAGATCCCACTCCCTTCTGCAGGGCTGCCCTCCAGGGTCCCATCCCCTAATTTGTACGTATAAACAGGATTACCTTGCCCCAGGGGGAGAATCTGGCACTAGCTCCTGTTAAATTTCAAATGGTTGGTGATTGCCCAGCTCTCCAGACCTCTCTGTACAGCCTCTCTGCCCTGTAGGGAGTCCATGGCTCCTCTATTTTAGTATCACTGGCAAACTTACACATATGTATGTACATTTGCCTTCTGCATCCAAATGATTTATAAAACCCCTGAAAAACACTGACCCTGTTATAGAGCCTTTTAGAACCCCACCGGTGAGTGAGCACCAGCCTGGTGTAACTAAAACGAAAACTGTGAATCTGGCCTGTCAGCTGTTTTTTCACCTGGTGTATTGTGGACTTGCCTAGTTACCTTGCAGTTTGTGATGTTAGATTTCAGCCATAATGGCCTCTGCAGGAAAGTGGTCACAGCACTAGCCTGGCAAAGTTCAAGAAGCATTTGGGCAATGCTGTCAGACACGCGGTGTTGTTGGAAATTATATAACTTTTAAAATGTTTAATGTAACTTTGGTCAGGGGTTTGTTCACCTTTGCCCGGGAGGAGGGGAATTGAAGTTTCTTTTCAAAAACTGTGTTCACTGAGCCTGGGACAGTCTGACGAGTTTAAAATCAACAGATTGGGAGTGGCCAGAAGATACTCAGGAGATGAGCGAATATTAGCGAGCATTATCCCCTGGAGCTATCATCTGATCTGAGAAAAGACTGATAAGAGAGCCAAAGAATGAGGACCAAATTAGCATGGAAGTGGAATGCATCAATAACCAATAGGAGACTGAATACTAAGAATGGTGTAATTTGGAACAATGAATGAGAATTTCTTTGCGTTTTTGTATGTAGAAATATGTGAAAAATCAGGTAAAAGAACCCTGTGTGATGCAATAATTTTATGCAAAACCCGGGCACATGTGGATGAAATAATTTCTATTGCACATCTTGGCCAGAATAACATCCTGTCCAGAATATAGAAATGCCTAAATTCTCTAACAATGAAAAGATGTTGGAGAATTTCTGGTTTTCTCACTTTTTCAGTGACAGTGTGACTCTTGGGGCTGTCCTGTGCAGGGCCAGGAGTGGGAGTTAATGATCCTTGTGTGTCCCTTCCAACTCTTCCCTTCAACTACTGTAGAAATCATTTGGGTAAAATATATTGATTTTAAATATCTAGATGCTATGTAGTTACATTGATTTTTATTATTTTTGCCTTAAGAATTCATGAATATCCCTCTAACTCTGGTGATTTCTATTGCAAGTGTTATTATACTCATTATTACCAGAGCAATTAAGAAACATGCAACTACTTTGTATGCAGGGAGTTAAAAGTCCCTAGCTATTCTGAAAGTTTTCAAGAACTTTCCTGGAGTAACTTTGGTGGCATCTGGTGGTTTCAGTGGCTGAAGCCAGAAGAGTTGATTTGTATTGGGTTTTCATGGCAAGGTGCTGGCAACAGGGAGACTTCAGGTGTGGTCTTTGTGAGAAAAGAGCAGGACCTGCCCAGGTGTTGGACAGAGCAAGCACCAGCTGGCTCCAGAACAGACCCATAGCTGCCTGAAGCTGAGACAGTCAGCAGCACTGGTGGTTGGCACTTCTGTGACAGCATGACATGCTTATGATAGAGTTAAAAATGATACACAGCAGTGCAGAGAGAAGATTGAGAATTAAAACCTGAGACTACTCTGCTGATACCTAAAGCATAGTACTGTGGTGGTGCAGGTTCTCCCCCTGCAGCTCAGTAAGGAGTGTGCTGGAGCAGATATTCCTGCTGAAGACTTTGGCGGACACCTGCCGTGATTTGACCTTACTGGCAGCTTATGCAGGTGCCTCCTCATGTCCCCCTCCCCTACACCACTCTCTGTGGCATGGAGGGAGAATACTAAACTCATGAGTCCAAATAAAAACTGTTTAATAATTGAAACAAAGTAAAATTTAATTATGCCCAGACTGTCCCCCAGAATCAATTAGCACCTCCAGCCAACACCCCCCATATACTGGGCATGATGCTCTATTGTATGGGATATTCCTTTCACTAGTCTTTGACCCACCTTGGAGAAGTTTGTGAAGAACTGTACTCCATGGAAGGGACCACTTCTTTAGCAAGAAAAGAGCATAAGGAGAAAGAAGCGGCAGAGACAAATCATAATGAGCAGACCACAGCCCATGTTCCCCATTCTCTACGTAGCTTTTGTGTGTGTGTTTGTATGTAGGACTAGAGGAGTCATGAATGAAGGAATAGAGATGAGCCCCCAGAGAAGAGGAAGGTGGGGGGAAGGTAGTTGTAGTCTTGTTTGCATTTCTTGTTACCCTTCCCTTAATTGGCAACACATTAAATTAATTTTCCACAAGCTGATTCAGTTTTGGCCATGCTGGTAATTGGTGACTGATCTCCCTGTCCTTATGTCAACTTTTTCTTGATATTTTTTTCACCTGTCCTGTTGAGTAGGGGCAATGACAGAGTTGGGTGGGAGGCTGGCAGTCAAGGTCAGCCTATCACATTGTCTCACATAGCCTTATTCTGTTATTCTCACTAACACCAGTGGAACCACAGTGCTTCCAGCATGATAAGAAATCAAGTACAGTGCAGGTAACACATATTAGAAATGCAAGTTTTCTATAGAAGACAGAGGTAGCCTAGCTATGAGTGCATTCATTTGCTGAGAAAAAAATACTTTGTAGCTGCAAATTAATTTTTAAAAGCTTGCACTACCATGAAAGTAGCTATTGCAACACACGATTCTAGTAAAAAGATGCTCTTTTACTTGCCTTACTGTAGTTAATTGGGGTTAGGTCCAACTATTGAGACATACTGCTAATTGACATAGTACTAAATAACACCCTTAGCTACAAGTTTCAAAATACCAAACCTCCCCCCTTCCCCCTGCCTTCCTAGTTAATTTTTTTTATATAAAGCTCCACTTTTTCATAGTGACCAGACGCTTAAAGTCCTCTTGTATGGCTGCCCTGGAAGCAAAAGGCTTAGAAAAAATGTTGCAGTGCATGTTTTAGGTTTTTATATTTGTATTTGTATTTTGTTATTTGTCTGTACTTGGTTTGTTCCATTCCAAAATACCCTACCCCCCTACTCCTGATGACCCCTGTAGTATCCCCCTGGTGTAACCACACCCCTTCCCTTC
>JANPWX010019356.1:202944-275192 GCA_024734555.1 Trochalopteron elliotii | reverse complement strand
TAGTGGCATGGGCTTTTCCCAGGACAAGAGAAGATGCCGTGGTTTTGTGCTGGCAAGTGAAAGGCACAAGCAGTGGCTGTCACTGATCTGGCCACTGCTCCCTTCCCTTCCCTTCCCTTCCCTTCCCTTCCCTGACTGGCCCAGAGTGTTCCCCGCCCAGACTGCGAAGTGGGAAAAGGGGGACACAGAGGCGGAGAACTTGTTCTGGCTTCCAGTCCCAGCTCTGCTCTGCACGTGGCTGTGCCACAAGAAATAAACACCTTTTCCAACCCAAGCCAGAGCCCACTCTTCATTTCTAAGTCTCATCCACGCTTCAATGAGCTAATTGGAGGACCCACAACTGCTATAGATGGGTCTGGGGAGCTGCTAGCCGGTAAGCAAACCCCACAGAGACCCTGAAATCTATAAAAAAACAGTGAGAAAGGAGGTGAAGCACAGGTTTGTTAATTTCTGAATCATCAGGCTGACCAAACCCACAAAACATGGAAGAAGAAATGATCGATGTGACTGTACAGACCTGAAGCAAAACTTAATAGTCACCAGGCCAGATTTAAGAGGAGTCCTACACGTCAGCTAACCTCCAGTTTTCATCTACCATTATATTTTGTCTGAGGGAATAATAATAATAATAATAATAATAATAATAATAATAATAATAATAATAATAATAATAATAATAATAATAATAGTACACCACCTTACAAAGGATAGTTGAACTTTAAAATTACCTTTATGTGTAGCATAAACAAGTGTCTGAAAATCACAGTCATATGAAACTTTTCCGGTTTGAAGCTATGATAACTTCTAAAATTACTGTGGTCTGACTCATGCTTAGGAGGGCAGACTTCTGGCCTTCTCAGTCCAAAAATGAATATAATTTTATGCACACAAAGAACAGTATTTTGTTAAAAATGCATGTTTGTGGGAAAAAAACAGTCCTGTAATAATGTTTTCTATAGTCTTATCTCACCAATTACACTGTTTTTACAGACCAATTTGTTTAAAATGGTAAGCAGTTTTTTAAATAGCTGGTTAGTTACTATGCTGTTAGGATTACATTTTACTGTTTTGTAATCAGTTGCTGACAAGACACTTGAACTTGTTTTACTATCTCAGAGTAAGGTATAACCCTTTTCCTATAAGGAACTAAATAATTTACTTTTCCTGCAGCAAGATAACATTTACAATCTTAATTTAAATATCTATTGTTTGTTTTCTTTAAACTGTAGTCCTCTCCTATTCTGTGTTTTGTTCCTGCCTTGTTGAACAGGCACAGTCTGAGGACAGATAAAATCTGAATTCCAAAGGCAGCTAGCCAGCAGCAAAAGACACTTTTGGAGATTTGATCTTCCTGTTCCCAGTTTACTTTGTTCTATCATTGCCCAGGAAACTCCTTGCTATCCTGTCCTGATATCCATTGCTTAAAAAGTTCAGGAACTCCTTTCTGCTTGCAACAAAGTGAAATGGAGTTTTTCCTGGCTTAGAGAAAAGTGTCGTTTTGGTTGCAACAAACTGCAAACTGTAAAGAACTTTGTAAACATTTTCCTTGAAACTGGTGCCTTTTACTTTAAGAATTTGTAAGAACTTTAAATGTCTTATTTAAGGATACTGTTTACCATTTTTTGCTCGTTATTCCTACTGACGAGATGGTGGGGGTATCAGAAACAAGCTTTTAATTCTCAGAGGGGAGCTGTTACGTTGCAATTATGCACTTCATAGAAGAGGGAATACTGATATAGTCCCCTTAAGTCCTTGTGATCCTCAGACTACTAGGTACAGTTTAAATCTCTACTATGCCCAACACAGAATATTTTTGTTCTATTTCTGCATATCTACCATGGCATATAATATAATAAATATAATTAATATAATATAATATAATATAATATAATATAATATAACATAATATAATAGTGTACAAATAAATACTAGCATAAAATACGCATAGTAAAAACCTAAAAAAAAAAATCAAAATGTTTACTTCATAAACAGGACTTCCACCTTCATGACAGATAGCAAACACATAACATAATAAATAACTTCCCCATTACAAACATTGGAAACTGCCTACCAAGATATATTTTTAATTAATAGGGGTACACCACACATCATTTATTTTCAAGGCCAGATTTAAAACAGTAGTGAGTTGGCTTGACACCTGATGGTATAAAGAAACCTATTTATATCCAAAAAGGGAGACTTAATACAGAGAAACGAATGACTGAAATGCCTATTCTTTTCAATTTGAGTGTGAAAAACTAAGAGGCTCTGAAACAGGATACCATTTATTCTTCACAAAAGGAACAGAAATTATTCACCTGTTACCAAAATATTGCAACATAATTTATATCTCGACCATTTTATACAAAGCTATAATTATGACCTTAGCCTTTCCAAAATCTCTGCATTGCAGGCAATTGCTATGATTTTTATTTTTATGATGATTCAGCTCAAATACCCACCTGTTCTGTGGTGTATGAGACACATTCCTATCCTACCCCTGCAACACAGCATCATGAAACTAACATACATGTAACAACCAACAGTCACAGATTTCACAGGGCATATAAACATTTTTTCCCCTTCTGCTTTTTAAAGCTTGTAGAGGGCAGAGATGGATTTTCAAGGATCTGATGAAAAATATTGAGTGAAAAAGAAAAATGTGCTAAATATGGTGATATGGAAATTTAATTAAAATATTGTTCCATTGTGGAAAAGCAGCCATCTGAGAAACCTGCTGAGATTAAATTCCTATTTACCGTATTTGAAGCTAGATTTCCACCATGCTCTTCTAGCTGGGTTTTTGTACCAGCACATAAGAGCTCAGTTGTTCATTTGGCTCTGGGTTGTTGCTGTGATCTTGGTCACATGAGGAGGATTTCGGCAGACTGCTCACATTCCTTTAAACTCTTGCATAATAGAAAGCAGTTGCTGAAAATGCTGCTGAATACTCTGCTGTTCTTCTAGCCTCTCCTCAGCATGGAGAATCTCCTCCTGCAGGGAGACTGGTTGTGAAGTCTTAGATGAAGCAGTCAGATGGGGCACTTGTAGCTCACTACCCAGTCATCCTTCACCCCATCCTTACAAGTTCTAGAGGCACAGTTCTAATGTTGGGTGCCCTGTGCAAAGAAGCACAAAAGAATGGATAATTCATTTCTGGTCTTTCAGGGGAGTAGTCTTTTGTCATGTGATACCTTTGCAAGACAGAAAATGTTAACCTCTGGGTGGTTACCAGGATTGACAGTGGTTTTACCAGAAGTTGAGAAGATTGCAGTCTTTTTGTTTCCCTGCTGGTGCTACCCAGTGTTCCAGATCACATACTATAGCAGGACAATAAATGTACAGAGAGCTCCTCTTTTGTCCAGCCCCACTCAACCCCACAGGTACACTCAGCCTTGCCAAGAGAGAGCCCTTCCTCATCCTCAGAAGTAGGGGAGGCAACACCATGAAGAGATAGCTGGGGTTACAGGATGGGAGCAATCCTGTCTCCTGTCATCAGAAAGCAGAGGTACATGTCAGGTTGTGTGACTCAAACACGGCCAGGTCATTAATCCTCCACTACTGTCTCCTAGGGGAGAGTCATCATTTCCCAGTGTTGAATGACTGAGTGAGGGAGACAGGGAAGAATTCAAGACAGTAGACATGTGGTTGTTTGTCCCATACACCAGTTTTATAATTCAGGACAGAGCAGTTGACCTAGAGACTCTCTTTGTTTATGCTGGAATATGAGTTTGTAATGTGTGACTCTCCTTGCCATCTAAGGTGTCAGCCAGTGTATTTTGTCCATGTTTTCTGTTGAATTACAGATCCAGTACGTTGGTCACATTTGAAGAAACTCAGAAGGAAACTAACTTATTCATGGATCAGCTTGATGTCCTGGCGATGGGAAGTGTACTGTCTCAGTCTAAGTTCCTGTGTGTAAACCCACTGCCGAAGACAGGATGCTCCTTCAGAATGAACTTGACTCTCAGGAAGCTTTTTTCTTTCACCAGATACCTCTCATGTCAAAACCCAAGAGACTGAAGAAATGTTTGCAGAAATCTGCAGGTGGATGGTGTAGCATCTGAGACCCATCAGGAAGTGGTGAGGGGCAGCAGGTGTGATGACACACACTGCCAACCCCCTCCTGCAGCCCAAGTTCTGCTTCTGTCTGAAAAAGACCCAAAGCCATGTCTTCATTTGCTGATCTTGTGAGAAGGGGAAGCACCCGAGTCTCACCTTGAAGTTCATCTCCTTGTTATAACTGCAGAAGGCTGTGTCTGCCTTTACTGTGATAAAAGAAAGGTGTCTTAGTAATGATAAGGAAGCTTCACTTCACATGGACCAATTATGATATTTTCAATATATCCAATTAATAAAGCAATAGAAGAAAAAGGGGTTTGTTATCTTCCTACAAAACAAACTTTTTTTTGGTTCAGTTCTTAATGGGGGAGTTTCATAATAATAAATTAGGGCTCAAGTAGAGCTGTAGTGAAAAAAATGTGCTTAGTATTTATGCAAATGTTCTATCCCCCCATGTCCACAAAGCATAACTAAGAGGTTGAATAAAAAGCCAAGTATAATATTTGAAAACAATTAAAACTGTTGCTCAGAACAAGCAGTCAGTAAATTGTTCTAACAGTTCCCTGGAGTATATAGATAATAGAGGCTGTGTATCATGTTGGTATGCAGTATTCAAGAAAAAAAGAAAATTGTTTTGCAGTAAGAACTGTGTTCAAAACACATATGAAGAGGATTCAAGTGGAATGTGCAATTATACCCACAGCTGTACAACCTCATTTGGAAAAAGTTTACCCTTAGTTTATGGATCTCTCTGCTTTCCTTGTCATTCTCTGTGGGAGTGCATTTTTCAATTTTAAGTTTAATTCATAAGTTAATGTTCTTTTGTAAAATGGTTTGTTCCTTGTACTCTTTCTGTTACCCACTTGTTGGTTTATCCCTGTTTTCTTCCCAGTGACAGCTCTGTGATTGGTTCTGTGTTCTCCCTAAGTTTTCCCTCCAGAGACAGTTAACTGCCCATCACTTGGCAAGTAGCCTCCTGTTGTTGTCCATCATTTTGGGGGTCTCTCCCCACTTCTGGAAGATTCTGAGAGAGACATCAAGTGATTGGGTGTGTCAGGTTCAAGGCGACCCAAGGAATGAGACAGATGCAAGAGGTCAAGGGAAAGCTTCTCTTTCTTTTTTATTATCTGACTCCAATACTTATATACATTTTTACAGAAGTCAAGAGATTGGCTACACAGGTCACCACCTCTTCAACCTGGATCGTGAACATCACCGTCCATCACATTTCTCCACCCAGAGGAGAAAATGTAAACAATCTACTTTGTTTATAGTACATGCATGAGAAACTCCAATTCCGGAATGTAAACAATCAAAAGGCTTTTGAATCAGGGTGACAATTGGGCAGAATCCTGATTGTCACCTTCTAATGTTCAATGTATGGTTGTTTTATATGTTTGTTTATGATATGAGCCACCTCCCCATTGAACCTTATTGGTTCCCTTTCTGTGTAACACCCCCAGTTAAAAGGTCCCCCTCGAGGGTCAGTCGGGGTCTCTGGAGATGCTGACACCCGAGGTGAGGACTCCATGCTGGAGTACCAATAAACTCGTTGTGACCCAGCAGCTCCGGAGTCCCCCCTTTCATCCTCCTGCCATCGCCACGCAGGCACCGCTGAGCAAAAAGAGCTCACTGGAGTGATACTGGTGCCGAGGTAGCCAGGCTTGGAAAACAGGCACAGTCGCCATTCTCCAACCTGGCTTTGAGCCAGCCTTTGTTTTGGGTTTTTTTTCTTTCTCAGGATCCTGTGCAGTTCATGTTTTAAAAATAAAAGATTGCAAAAATGAATAAACAGCTTACTATCTATTTAGTTTAATAGGTCTGTCCATGATTTAGCAGACGAAAACATAATTCAGTGTCTGAGAGGTATCACTTTTCTGATAAAATTTCTTGGAAGCAGATTCCCATTCCAATTCTCTACATTGTACTTCACTTACTTTTCTGTTTAGTAGGCAACAAGAAACACTGCAAAGTGTAGGCACTCACTATTTGAATGTTTGGTCCTAAATATCCCAGTCCACATTCATTTGGCTGTTTTTGCTTGCATGATGTATGGTAATTAGTGAATATTTGTGCCTGAAGGGTTGAACTTGTGAGTGAAATCTAAAACCTCTTTCTTGTGTAGCTGACCTGAATATCTTTCAATATCCCAAGGAAGAGACATAACCACATATGAGATCATTGACAAGGGATTCCCAGAACAGATCCAAAGGAAGCCTGAAGCTGCACAAGTAAGGATTATTTTTGTAAATTTGGTCTGAAAATGGAAATCTGGCATTGATGAGTGTATAGCTAATGGTCTAACAATGTTGCTTGAAAGAAGTTCTTCACAAATTAATAAAAAAATTGCAAATGAGAATTAAAAAAAAAATGCCAAACTAGCAAGTTAGGATATGGGAAAAGTGGTTAGAAATTATATAGCAATGTATGGGTACAAAACAACCCACAAGAAGGGTACACAGCCATGAAAATGATACCATTGTACTTGCTGAGGTTTAGTTAATGAACCATACAGACAGAATCTGTGAATGATATCATATCACAAATATGTGATTATTGATGTTGTACTAGGTTTAAAAGACTTACGTTTTAAAAATATGATTTTTAATATTTATTGAAATCTCTGCATCAGAGCTGTTTGCATCTTTTGCTGAAGTCCTTATTTACCCTGAAAGTTACTCAGTTTGCTATTCTGAAATAGATTTTTATTAGGGTGATATGAATAGATATTACAAGGACTTGTTTGCAGTTCTTAATTTTTTTTTTCTGACCACTGGGAGGCAGTTTGGAATCTTAAATGTGTGTCGAGCAATGAATCATCAAGCAATTATAGAAAATGGCATCTTTGAAAATGTATGTACCTTGCTACATTCATTAAGACCCACCTCCCAGCTGAAAAGGTTGGGAACAGACAAAAGAATCAACTAAACGTAAGCAGTCAAAGAACTTAAGCTAGATTAAATTTCTAATTGGATATCCTCTTCTTGTAGTAAAATGAGCTTTGTGCTTGTCCACGTAACCAGGTCCTCTACTGCTTATTCTTGTAAATCTTACAGACTTAATACAGCTAAGAGGAGCTAAGCCGAATTTGACCATGATTCATGTACAAATGCAATTAAATCTTTGGATATTTATTGTGACCCTCCGCAGCTAGTGAAAGATCTTTTTTTTTCCTCTTCTTACAAACTCTGTAAGCATTCTTATTTGGCATTTATTGGTGGAGTCATTCAGGCAAAAGTATGAAGGCCCATTCTTTACTTGGCTGTGGTTTGTCTGGTTAAAAGAAGAATAGAAAAGAAACATGTTAAGAGCAATAGAAAAAAGATTAAACAACTGAACTCAAAATAATGAAGGAAAAAGGACTGGCTTTTGAGTTTACATATCCAATGGACAATGTTCTATACAAAAGCTTGGTTGATTCCAATGTTGATATTTGATTCCAGCTATTGTTGGACTAAGTGAATAAGTGATGGTGAAACATTGAATGTATCTGGTAACACATTATTAGAACCAAGGTAATTAGGAAAGGACAAATTTAGAATAAATAAATTTTAAGCTTCTTCCATAAACGGCGATAGACAATCTATTCTCAAGTGCTGCAACAACCCATTTGAACAACACTTACAAAACATCACTAAGCCTTTAACAGGAAATATCTTCAGCTCTGGCTCAAGAACTGTTTGCATAAGGAATATGTGCTTTATCAACTCATTCTACAATGATTTTTTCCTTCAATATTCCTGCTCAATTCACACAATTATTTTATATCAAATACTTATCTGTAATTCAGCTGAAGACTCTTCCAAAAAGGGCTGAATCTGTTAATTCACTTCAGTTGCTGTTCAGTAAATACTTCAAGCTGATGTAAGCCAGCCCTTCTGTCAGAAGAATCAGTCCCACTCGCAGTTACTCACGACTTGCACCCACTCCCTTGTTCCAGCACAGTTGTCTGTGTGACTACAAGGCTAGCTAAATAAGGAACTTGTTCAGGTCAAAAATAACAGTTTTACTCATTTCTTCCCATCACCTAGTTCCACTATAGACTTCACTGCATGGCTGCACAAATACTTGTGCAGGAGGAATGAGTAGGACTCCTCCTGGCATTGCAAAACAGCTCTGGCCCGTTCAAGTTAACAGTTTGCTCTGATCACTCTACTGAAGGTTTCCCAGTGTACACATATTCAGAGTAGAGGTTAGAAAAACACAAAAAGAATGTGTTTCTGCTGTTAATATGAAGTCTGTACTCCTACCTAATTCACTATCATGATCAATTTAAGGCAATCCTCCATAGTTTCCACAGAAGCCTATGTTCTTTCCTCTACAGAAGGATTTAATTTCTAGTTAAGGGGTGGAGTAGTCATGGACAAGTAAGATAGCTTTTTAGCTTTTATGTCTTTTTATCAGTGCTTTAGATGCAGGAAAACAGAAATAAGAATGGAAAGATCCTAGTGAAAACCTTGTAGAAAACAGCTATTACACAATAGCTGTTTTGAGATGGTTTTGAACATAGATGGGCCATTGAACATGGTAACAAAGACAAAATCCCAGTGTGTTTAAGGAATTAGAGGTGATCCCAGAAAAGGAAAGGAGAAGAAAGACATTCTGAAACATAGTACAGGAACTTTGTACACCAGCTTTGGAGCCACAAACAACTGTATGTGAAATTCACAGCTGTGGTGAGACAGGTTAAAAAAAATTCATCCTGACACTGGTGAAAAGAGAAGAAGCTATTGAGATCAGGAATATTGACAGGCTATTTTTTATGTTAAAGTGAAATTTTAAAAAGTTTTGTGTGGTTAAACCCAAGCAAAATCTTCAAGTGTTCTCCAAGAGAGCACAATGAAATAAGAAAACCAAAGAGAAGTAAAGAATTGGGAAATCATACCCCCTGGATGAGAAACCCTTACCACATGTTGCTGATATTCTTGTTGAAGAAAATAACTCATTTCACTGTAAGCACCTCTGCATGTCTTTATAATAACATGAAAACCATTACAATGCCACTACCACTAATAAAAAACATAATGTGGAAGAGATGAAAAATGAAAGAGACATCACCAGGGTCAATAAAATTCTGGGAGCATTAGTCTTGTTCAAAACACAGGAGTGTACAGTGAATTAGTTACTGCCTTAACATTTTTAATGAAATGCACAAGCTGTCTGTAGGAAAGCCATCTAGATCACTAAGATTTGCAAGATTTTTGAGAGAGAGAACTATTTTGCTGACCAGGTTATTAATTCAATATCAATAGCAAGCAGCAGCTCAACTCCGAGCTCAGAGAGAAAGAGGTGATTATACAGAAATAACCTTGCTTTTAAGGTTATCTTCACAAAGATTTTTCCTTCCCCTGCTTGAACACCCAAATTTAAGTCAGCTCAGTGCTAAATGAAAAAGTTGATGCAGGAGACAAAAAATGTCAGGCAAAAGCATTGTAATATTATATGGAAGGCCAGGTTTACCTAAAAGAAGGTTACATTTAACTATCTGTAATGAAATGTCCTGCAATGAAAAAACAGTATAAAGCATTGTTTAAAGCATTGTTTGAATACCTGGGATTGGCCCAGAGAGGACATAAATGAGAAAATTGCTGTGATATATTGAAAAATGGAACAGTGAAAACTGAGCAAGTAGTTTAGCTGAAACTCAAATTCAAATGCACAGTGGCTATCTATCACAGCGGCAGAAAAGATGAAGTTCTCAGAACATGAAATGGCAAGTGAGTGATCTCTATTTATTTAAGAGATAAGGAAATTCATAAACACTTTAGTTGTTAAGATAAAATTAATATTTGTGGGATTTCTTTCAGTACCACCCAGTCTTCAGAAAAGTTGATTCTATTCAAGGCCCACAGTGTAATAGCACCTAAAACCTAGTTCCAAAACTGTTAGTGGTAACTGTAAAGCATTTTTAGAAGGCTACAGAATCAATGATTTTTATATATATATATATTCTTTAAGAAAGATCAGTACAAAATACACAGAGCCAACTCAACTGCATCCAAGTTGCTACCACAGAATAAAAATCTGGTGAAAAGAGGTTGTATATTGCAGAAAGAAACCCAGAAGTTTAATTTTTCAGAACATCAGGTTGCCATGGAACTGGGTAATGAAGGGACATAACAGCTGGTTAAGTTATGTAGTGACATATTACAATGTCTGTTGGGGTTAGAAATAACCCTCAGCACACTGTGAGAAAGTGTTGCTATATTTTCAGTCTTGCCTTTTGCAGTGGTAAATTCAAATGCAGAGTATGGGATCATTTCAGCCTATTCAGGAAAAGGTGCAGCACAGAGCAGGTGTTCACATCCTGAGGAAAAATCAAAGAAAACAAATTCTGACACAATAGAAATGAGAAAAAATTCTCAAAAGAGTTTGCTAATGCAAAGTTTTCTGTAAAAGGGTATTTAGGAATGCACAGGGTAAATTATATGTATGTTCAAATTTCAGCTGTTTTATTCCTATTCCTTCCTGGGTACTGACTATTTCTTCTTGAAGACTCACGACAGATTCTTATATGCCACCTCAAGACTCTGGATCAAGAGGCAGGTTGTAAATTTGTCATTGAATTATAATTAGTTTTCTTGAAATAAAAACTTACACAGTATCCATGTGCAATTTATTTATTTATTTGTTTTTTCATTTATTTATTTCAGCTGGGAAAATGAGGAGTGCAGTCCATGTAAACTTAATTTTCAACCAAATTTATTAATTCTTTGCCTATTGTATTTCTTTTTTTATCCCAGAGGGGTAGTTTCCATGCATAACAGTTGAGGAGAAAAACTGCATCCAGATGTCTGTTGCCCAAGAAACTTCCTTCATGTATCCCTTATTTAAATGCAGCATTTTCAACTTGTGAGGTTTAAAGGCAGCATTTTCAATTTGTGAGGTAATGCAGAAAACACACTGGAGGCACATAAATATACAGAATCACACCACGAGGGTCATTCCATCATAGAGGGAGCATGGTGAGTGTAGAGAAAGGAATGTGTGGCTGTGCAATTCATGTGGTAGCATATGATAGTACCTCCACAATTCTCATATCCCAAAATTCTTCTTCGGTCAATGACCAGGAGGGGGAATGTAGACGTGAGTCTCACACACCATGGGAGATTCCAGTTCACCTCCATATGGCAATGAGCCAAAGAGTAAATACTGCCTGTGAATATGGAACCATTGTTCATTACATTAGCCTTGCTTGGAAACCTACCTGCTGCTCTTTTCTCAGTAATGTTCAGGCTTTGTTTTCCTATTGAAAAGTAATAGTGGGTTGAAACAGATTTTCTTCCTGAAAATTCTAAGAAATAAAAAGACCAGAATACTTCTTCTATTGAAGTTTTGTAAGTCCTAATGCAAAGATGCTAATGTTTTTAATTGTCTATAACAAAAAGCATGCTATCGTTTGAAGTGGATATCTATTTTCAGAAACCTGATGTGGGATATCAGTGTTTCCAGTGGGTGCACATGCAGGATGGAGCAACATAAAATAGGATAAGACATCTGAACCATGCTCAGCTTATGGCCTGTTTTAATTTTTTGAGAATGCATTAACCATAATACACTTCTTTTCTTTCAAAGAAGTGGGCACGTACAAAAGAGGTGCAATAGCAACACAACCCTTTTTGTAGTACCAAGGGTGTACCTTTAGAAGACTCATGCAGCATAGCCTGAGCTGGTTGTAAAAGTGTAATTCAAGATGAATATTGGAGAGCATGATGATACATAGCACATCCAATGAATTTATCCATTTTTAACAAATTTAGAAAAGTATGTTTAGTTGTGTACTAGTATAATATGATATATAAAGGTGAATTTTCCAAAATAGGATCTCAGATGTCTCAGGGACTTTCCAGACACCTGTTAAGGAGACTTCTCAGTCTGACCATACATGAGACCTGGGCAGTCACATTCCCACCACCAAAGACTGCTGGGACTGAAACCCCTTCACAGCAGGTGACACACTAGGACAAAAGGCTCCAGTGACACACTGGGAGCCTTGCTTGAGTCCCTGCTCCCCCCAGTCTCACAATCAGAGGAGCTTCCAGGGCAGAGTCTCAGATGTCTCATTCCACAGAACAATTAATTCACAGCTCAGTAACAGAGAAACAGCCTGAGCTGGTGCTCCGAGGAGGATCCCCGAGCAAAGGAACCCCGGGCTTTTATACCCTCACAGTCCAAGTGAGCTCAAATCTCAGTCTTCCTTATTAGTCCTCAGCTCCTGCTGTGTCTCCCATTGTCCATTCACCGGGTTGACAGCACCAGTCATCCTGCCCTTTGTCATCCAAAACGTTGTCACTTCACAGTTCCCCTTTCCCCTGACTGGCCAACACTAGGCTTTGTGCCCTTTGTTGTGCAAAGCATCAGCAGTTCACAGCCTCTTGTCTGAGTTCCCACCCAGAGCTCAATCTGCATGTCAATCTGCATTTTACAAACCGAGCTATCTGCACCTGATGTATTCCTCAACACATCTTTCCAAAGTTCTTTTGTTCTGTGGTTCCAGGCATCTCAGAGTCTCCTGACACCACATCAACCAAAACTGCTAGGATTAACTTCTAAAACCATGGCCCATACTGAAGTCTGGATGCAGAGAGAAGTCTGTCAAATAAAGTAAATTCCACAAGGTAGAAAATATAAGTAAATTTTGACAGGAAAAACCCCATGGAATACATTGTCTGGAGAGGTCATACCTTCATGAACAAAGAAGATGCTTGGATGTTGGTCAACTGTCTTTGGACAGAAAGAAGCACATTCTTCCACTTGTAGATGCCAGCACTGTTTAGCAGAAGTTGTGATGTGGTAGAGCACATAGCACCTCAGCTCAGTTCCTCAGTCTGAGGAATGTTCCTTCTATTGAGGAAGCAATTGCATTATCTCCCCTCATGATATAAAGCTCCTTGAGATGAGTTGATTTATTAAAAATATGGATATAGATCTAATATTGATATCCAACTATGACGGACAAAGACTCTCTAACAGTTTAAAGTTAGAAAGTGTATGTTTGTTACGACGCCGGGCAGCGTGAGGGATAGCTCCCAAATACACACGCACAATTTACAGATGATCAGAGGGTCTTTTTATGTACAGGAATATTGAATACCCAAAACACAAATACATATTCATAGCTCTGGTACATCCCATTCCCCACTTTCTATGGTAATTAACCAAAAAGCTATTAAGCATGCATAGTTTGTTCTTTGAAATGGGTTGGGGGTCCTTCTTATGGGGCAGGGTCTCAAAATGATGAAGTAAGATGGGTCTTCTTCGCTTTGACTTTTTAACCTTTTAGTGTTACGTGACAACTGAATCCTGTTTTTCCAGGGCTGTTTGATTTATGATTGTATTGTATTCTTGGAGTCTATTGATTAGTCAGAATACATAAACAGGCCTCATAATTTATCAGTTCCTTAAATCTGGCTGCTGTTAGTAGAGGAAAGTTTATCTACTTTACCTCAGCAATATCTGGTTTAACTAAAGTCCTTAGTTCTTAAAAATTAATGTCTCAGAGTCAGACCAAATCCTTCCTTTGTCAGGACTTCTAGGGAATTCTTTCATCATTTCTTCAACCTCTGTCACAGCAGCTGTGAATAGAACTGGCCAGATTTGCCTGTGTAGAAAAAAATTGTTTTGCCTGGGTAGAAAAACATAAGTAAACACAGCTTGAGCTACAACAGAAGAGGAGAAATAATTTAATTACTATGAGCTTCTCCTTACCTCTACTATGGTATGTCAATATCAATCCAAATTTTCTCATCAAGATGGTTTAGATAACCCATTTTTACCTTTTGGTGACAAGTGGAGGCAGGTTTGACTGCAGCACTGACCTGTGTTGGTCATTATTCCACAATAGCCACTCACCTCAGAACTTGTGTCTTATTCAAATCAAGTACTTCCAAGTTTTTTCACTCCATCTCACTGCATGGGCATTTTACTTTCTCTGTTCTCAAAAGAGGGTTATTGTAACATGGGTTTTCCTTGTTTATTCCCTTTTCCAGTGTCTCAAGTAGAACAGGCATCTACAGGTCCTGGAGGCAGGGTTTCAATTCTGCTCAAGTTTAGACTTGAATCATCTGCAGTCTTCCCTAAAGGGGATAACTCTTCATTTGAATTGTTAATAGTAATAAAATAATGCATCCATTCTACTAATATCTCATAGAGATTTTTTTTTTGTAATTTCAAGCCATGCAGGATGAATTAATTTCTTTACTGGGCAATGTTTTTATTTAATATTTGAATGCCTATTATATATTTGTAGTAGTTCACTTCTCTTGTTACTGGATAATCTGGAAAATCCCCCCAAGCAAGTAACTGAAGGAATGTGTGACCCCTTTAAATTGTTCCCTCTGGCAAATAACTTATACAGTAATTGTACTGTAGCAAAAGTTTTGAAATTATATTCCCAGAAGTCCGCATGCAGGTTGTACATTAAGCCTGAAAACTCAAATTTTCTTGAGATACCATAAAAATATATGATATTGACCTAAATGGTTTTTACCAAATAAGGAGTTTATAAGTTCACAGTTTGAAAGTTGTTGCTCAAATTTCCATGTATTTGACAGTAGTGATGGAAAAATGCCATGTGCTCCATTTTTGCTGTCCTTTGCTATCCAGTAAAAAAAGCTCTTCTGGAGCTGAGTGAATGCTTTACAGAACTGGCATCTTAGCCAGCAAAACATGAAACTTGTCTTAAAGACAAGTAATCTAAATGTCACCCTTGTTTAATGAAGAATGGAGACTACCTGTGTTTTATCCCAGTCAAAAGCATATATTGGCATTGTTGGGAAAGGCTCAGTCTAAAAAGGATATCAAAAGGATAATCAAAATTCCATGCTTTGTAAACAAGTTTATGCTAAAACAGAATCCTAGCTCAGTGCTGGGTTCAGCCTAAGCACATTTACTGTCTTAGATTGGGCCTTCCTTTTCCTGTTATTGGTTCTGGATTAATCAAGTACTGATGGATCTATCCAGCACACAGATTCAGACATAGGTATGGAGATGTTTCAAATAGGAGCAGTGGGTTTTTTTCCAGCTTTCTAAAGTCATTCACCTCTCCAGAGGGGTTTACAGAGTCACTTCTATATTCAATATACCAATTTTGACATGTGGCACTTTCTGGGACAAAAAGAATATTCTTTCCCTTTGCAACATTAACCCTTCCTTGCTGATCATAGATGCTGATCTGTGGGACTTCAGCCTGCTTCTCATTCAGCTCTGTCCACCTCGTTGTGCAAAGTCTGACAACAGAGGAATGGGAGGACTGGTGTCAGCCACAGAGCTTTGCCAACCTCAGGTCTGCCCAGCAGATATCTATCTATCTATCTATCTATCTATCTATCTATCTATCTATCTATCTATCTATCTATCTATCTATCTATCTGGGAGAAAATACAGGTATATTAACTGTCTCTGAGTCACCTCTGCAGCTGCTTCTCAACAGCCTAGATGGGCAGCAGCCACTAATAGTTCAAGTCCTCTGGAAGTCAAGTTGCCAGAGGGTAGGGAAGCAGAAAAGGAGCAGCCCTTACCTCAGGACACCTCTGGTTCTCAATAAATATATTGTGAAGAAGAATCACCCTTCCCTCCTGTACTCTCTGAGTGGCATGCAAGTTCTGAGGCAGGAGTGTTTCTCCTGTGGTTATTTTTCTGTCAGGCAGAGATGTCTATATAACATGGACTATAAACATGGACTTAAAAAAAGATAAAACCCAGCTCTGAAAATATAAACAAATAGGAAAGAGTATCTGTAAGGACGCCATTTTGCATTTGCCCAGAGACATAAGATACAAACCATGCTCAGTGGATTCAGGACATCTGTCTCTCTTTCTTGCAATAAACCTGAAGGTTAATGTCATAGAGACTGAAATAGATGCAATACTTCACCTCTTCCTGCTTTACTTTCAGGTAAACATGCACTTCCTCAATGTATGTAACAAACCTATCGGGCCACTAAGAGAAAGAAATGGAGGATCTATCTTTGCTGATAAGGAATCAAGATGCTTCTTGTACTGCAGGTGTCCATCCTGGTGTGCAGTGGTGAGTCTGTTAATTTGTGGTTTTGTTTGCAGATTTTAGAAGGAGTAAACCTCCTCAAACACACACACACACACACACACACACACACACACAGAGTCTGCAATTGAACAGATTTCAAAGAAAGAGAAAATTCTCTGTAGGAAATGAACGAATGTAGGAAATGAATTTCCCTTAATTTCACCTGAAAATCTGGTTTAGTGAATGGAAGGCCAACTGTCCACATCAACATGGGAATTATTTGCTATATGTGGGTAAAAATGAATAAAGCTATTAGCATAACATAGATGACTGTCTACAGGACTTCAACCTGCTTGTTTTCAACAAATTAGCAATTTGAGGGCCTGCACATACAGCATTGAATTCTATTTTCTTTCTTATTACACCAAATTCAGTGTCCCTGATTTGTATTTTATATCATCATTGTATCCTTAATTACTAATACCAGCAGATATTACCATTGGGTCAAACCCTGCTTTATTTCACCTAACTACTCACATTGCATTAGAAGGGGCTATATTCAGGAAAGCAAGATTTATTAATGATATTTTAAGTTCCCAAGTATTGAAAACTTTGGAAATTTGGAAACTGATTGTCTCTCAAGGATGACCATACTTTCAAATTATGGAACTTTGTACATAGCAATATAAATTGGTTGTATTAATAATCTGTATACATAAAAAGTATCTATATGTTAATAATTAAGAGAAAACAGTTATTCTGCTTTAAAAATGAAGAAAAAAACAGACCAGTTTAAATTTTAAATAAATGGTAACACCTTAAAAACTTTTCAGTTGACCTAGGAGTAGAGCATCAGCTTTTTTACTTGCCTGGTTTAATATTCCAGCTGGAGGAATAGTTGTTTTGCTCTATGACCCCTGTTCATAGAATTCACCTGAGACCTCTGAGGGGGTTTTTGACTAAAGTCACCAATTTGGCCGCTACGTCTATGTCTGACAGGACAAATAATGGTCTGCTGCCACACCGACTGCCACCTGAACACACTGAAGTGTTGGTTTGTTTTAATATACAATCAGAATTGTCTTAACATGTGAACAACTGAGAAGCAACCTTGCTACTCATAGAGATCTTTTGAGCAGAAAAAATAGAGTCCTTCAATTTGGTAAATTTTGTAAAAATGTACATTGTAAATGTTTCAGCCCTATGTAAGTGTGTAACACCTAAGAACACAGTGAAGTTAAAGTTCTTACATTTGTGAGTGTTTTGCTGAGTTTTCATTTGAAGTTGAACATTGTGTAAATGAAGCATAACAAAGACGTTTTTATAACAGATATCATATGACCATTCTGCCAATAGTTTGTAGTTCATAGTTCCTTGTGTTTGCCTTGAACAAAATCCTTCCATTCACTTAAACACTGTTTTACCTCCAGAAAACACACAATCCATTTGTGCACTCATATTGACTTCTGTGACAAAGAAAAATATTTACTCTCTTTTTCTGGATAAGTGCTAGTTTTCAGTTATTTTCCATCTGTTTTGAATGCATAATAGTTACTTGACATGAAGGAATTAACCCTACTCTTTAAAATCTCAATACACATCTGATGATTTTAAGCAAGCTTCTTTTGTGTATGAAGGATTAACAAAGATTGGCTGAGGCTAACAGTATTCTCATCAGCTACAGGGCTAAACACTCACAACCTTGATGGGACTTACACCTCCTTGAGTCTCAGAATGCATCAAATATGAGATTGCACTAAATCCCTGACTTCAGAAAAAGATATGAAAATGCACTGTATGATGAAGAGCAGAGGAAATCAGGGGTGGAAGATATGCTACCAGGAAATGGATCGTGCGTACCTTAAGACCTGTCTAGCTGTTTCCTCTTGTGAGTTGCAGGGAGTTAAATTAGAGTTTATACATCTCTAAAGATAACAAGACCATAATAAGAAACACCTTTCAGTATAAGGCACTGATATCCAGGTACCCTTGTCTTCAAGAAAAAGGATCTGCCAAAATGGGAGAGTTGGTCACATCACTGGAAAAACTGTGTTACCTCTGGATAGAAGAGAACAAGTCTAATGGGTGACAGAAGTTTGCAACATGAGAAAGAAGAATTGCAGCCTGTTCAGGGGTAAGTGGTGATCAATTATCACTGGCCGAGAGCTCAGAATTTCAGTTCACACAATGCTGATATACTTGCTAATGTTATTGCTGAGCCTAAATCAGAATTGTGGAGTGCATGCCAGTAAAACAGCCTACAGAAGCAGAGGGAAAAGGCAGCTGGAGCATGTTTCTGTGCTGCTATCTAAGGACTAGCATAATGTGATGACATTTCATTACAGTCAAGAAAATTGCTCACTCCTTAATATGCAGTTTCAGGCTAGAAGTGCAGTAGATACTGTATATACTGTGTTCCTGACGTGTTGGTGATTAAGGTCTGTAAATGACAAAAAAGGAAGTGTACTGTTATGATGCATCCAACCTTCTATGGGTGAGACACAGAACTTACTCTTAAGATATTGTACTGGTCTTGATAATGAGTTAGAATCATAACACCATTGCAAGTGAGCCAAGGCTACTAATTTTATGTGTGTGTTTCTGTGTTTACAGACATAAACACTAATATTTTTTGCAACCTGGCCATTATTTCAATGTAGAGAGAGTGGTTTTTAAGGGCTGGTGACATTTGCATTAAATATGTGCTGTGCTGTGTACATCAGTGACAGTAAATGTCTTGAGGAATAAGAAGAAACTGATTTATTAATGCTGTCCTTTTAATAGAAGTAAAAGTTTACTTGTATGGACTTGGGGCTTAGCAATGGAAAAAGAGCTGAAAACAAAGAGATTCCAGTGGCCGCAGCTTGATCTTTAAAAAAAATCTAGTGATATTAAAAGGCTAATACTACAGAGGCATTTTAATAGCCCTTTTTTGATCTTTCCTGTATGTGGAGATAAACAGACTTTTTTCCAGCACAATACTACAAGTAGAACTAATTTTTGCTGTTTTTCCTTTACTGACTTTTTAAAAGTAATTGTGTCTTGTTAAATTGCTGTGCTACTATTTTAAAAGATGAAATCAATCCTGCTTTACTACAATGAATTTTCTATATGCAAGAAGAATCTTCTCCTCAAAAATAATCACTGTAGTCAGTAAGATGGCATGCCGTGGCTCTTGTAGGCCAGAAATCAGCAGAACGCTCTCAAATGTAAACAGTGGACTAAAACTTAGCAGTGTTCTTAAGCCTTACACACTTACAATAGGGCCAAAACACATATTTATAAAGTCTACTGAATTGAAGGAGAGTTGTCAGTAAGCTTTAGGATGCCTGGAGCACTGAAAAGACATGGCTGTTTAAAGAAAGAGGAAACAGCAGTCCGAAGACAAAGCATTCCAAGTTTCCAACATTTCTGTATACTGCTGAATGGGCTGGAGTACTTAGAGGATGATTCATTTGTTCCTTAGAACCTTGGGCATAGCCAGAGTTTCCGTGGCGTTGCTGCTTTAACACAGGGTCAACGCCCCCACTAGTTCAAATTTGAGCTAGTTTATGTAATTAGTAGTGATGATCTACTCTTGTTAGGCCCCAAACCTAATGTAGTTCTGAACAGAATGTTGCAAAGATGACAGTATGTTTGAAACCCTGACACATTTGATGTTGTACTTCTCACACTTGGCAGTTTCGAAGTAATCCTCTGTTCCTCTTCACTTTACAACCTCTCCAGGCCCTCACTGGAAGACTGGGCACAAATATGGACAACAGTTGTTTTTCACTAGACTTAGATATCATTATACCACCAGTTTTAGTGTTGTGCACAGAAAGTGGGATATTCTTAAGGTTCCCTTGACTTAGGGTTGAGTATGTCAAGGTAAAGCCACAGTTTCTAGGTTTCCTTCACAACATTTGTTTGGAGGACCTGCCAAGTTTTACTGAGATTCAATGGTGTTTCTTTCAGCTCTTTTAAATCAAATGTCAAGTATGGAGGCAGAGCTCGAGGCTTCAGTTGTCTTCTACAGTAAGTCTTGTGGCAAGACAAGCATTTCAGTGGATTTGTACAGAGAAAAAAATGGGCAAAGGTGCATTTTCTGTTCTTTTACTGTTACAGATAGCTGAAACATTGCTAAGTCTTCTATCTGGATAAGAAATTGAAACCTGCAGTTTTTTCTGTCTTTTTTTCTGGAAGGTACTAGATAAGAAAGCATTAGAAAATGCTTATCAAAATTTTTTCTAATCAAGAATTAAAGACAACTTTATTATCCTCATGCAGGTAATTTGTATCAGTAAATATTGACTTGTTCAAACACTCAGCTAAGTCTATGAGTATTCTGCACTTTCACATGGAAATCTGTATAAATTATAAATGCTTTGGGTTCTATCTCCTGATTGTTTTTTTTGTTTTTTGTTTTTTTATTTTCTCTTTATGGTTATTGTGGTTTTTTATAATGGCGTTCGAGAACACTCTCTCAAGATGGGCTCTAGACTTCTTTATTTTCTATATAGGGGCATCTATTTCTGGCTTGAATTATGATCTGAAGTCAGAGGCCGAGATGGTCTTTTCCCACCTAGCTGCAGAGTGTAAGTGGCAGGAAATGAAAGAATTCTGAAGAGGAAAGAAATGCTGGAGGAAAGAGGAAAGAATTTAGTTTTAGACGAGAGCAGGGAAAAAACAAAGATCTTGACTAACTAGTCCAACTTTAATTTAGGAATTCACTAGCTGTCCTTCAGAAGGATCCATAACTGTCATCCATTATATGATTGTGCTTTCTCCTTTTGCTCTACCAAATGTTTAAAGGTGGGAAATTGAATGAAAGTGAGAGTATATGTCAAGAGTACCTAATAAAATTGGCATGTGTTGAGTATCTAATTACAAAAAAAAGTGAGTTAGAGTTTGTTGATAACCTCTGTATTCATTGTAGCCTGCTGATATAATATCATTTCAAAGTTTTAGAATGAAACCCATATAAAACTTACTCAAGGCCTGCTTATGCCACAGCCTTAGAACAGAGAGAAGAGTTCTTAAAACTGATTTTATATATATATATATATATATATATATATATATATATATATATATATACTCAATGTATATCCTGTCCAGGAAGTGTAAGTGGAGATGTGGAAGGTGTCTCCAGTCTCTCTACCTCATGTCTCATTTGGTCATAAAGTATTCCTGTACTCAACTTGAAGGTTTAAAGTAGTTTTATTTGTAAAGGGGCACCTTCAATACTTGGTATGTTCTGAGCAGTGAAACACTAAAGTAACAGCTCAGTAAAAAAATAGATGTTAGTTCCAAGGAAAGTGATAGCCCAACAGCTAAGGAAAAGTGATCAGAGTTCACAGGTAGCACTGTGGAAAAGAAAGCACCAAACTTTGCATTCTCTGGGCAGTAGAAGGCATCAAGCAAGAGAGCAACTGAAAGTCAAACAGTACAGAAAAAGACTTCTTGAGATTAAGTACTGGAAAAATGTGTAGAAGTGCCCTGGCAAAATATTTTTTTAATCTAAAAACAGCACCAGAGATGAGTGGAAAAGATAATGTATTCTTGAATACCATTATTAAAAATCTCTTCCACTACATAGACATTAAAAATAGGCATTGCTGGGATCTGGAGAGAAGATCAAACACAGCCTACGCATTGCAGACCCTTCCAAGTGCTCAGTTTTTGTCTGCAGATGTAAGAGATGGAATATTTGGAACCTGACAGCAAAATTTCAGAAGTGGTGATAATGCCACTAAATCAAAAGTCTGGTTATTGTTACATCTTAAATTTGAAACTAACTCCTAAATGAAGGATCACAAATTGCTAGTGCTGTTTGGATGTTCTTTTGATATAGTTCCAAGCAGATGCAGAGAGGAGTACAACCTTGATTTGTTGCCTGAGTGGATGTTTATCTAGGATACTTCTGAAGGGTGTGTCATTCCATCCAGTAATTAAAAACCATGTTTTCTACTAATCTGTCATTGAAATTTTACTCATCTAGATTCAGATTTCTTATATAATTCCCTGCTACTTAATTGAATCTTTGGACATATATATTCCTCCAAACAGACAGGATATAAAGTAGGCATGTCCCCATATACAGATCAGCATCTTATGCAAAGTCTAATAGAAACAAGTTTTTGTAGTATCATAAAAATTTACCTTTCTATTATGGAGGAAAAAAGAAAAAAAGTGGGCAAAATAATGAAGGAACTCATCAGTTATTACCTCTTATTATGGACATAAGGTAAATGATGAAATCTACTATGAACTCTTTAAGTAGAGCTAATTTACTAGGGAACTCCTTGGATACAATCTTAACATACCAACCTAATATCCAAAGTCAATTTCAGTATGTCCTTAGACATCCTAGTTGTTTACCATATTTCTCATGTTCTAGTGAAAGAAGTAGAAACCTCTAGCTCTTGGGAAGTGAGGAGCATTTGGAACTGCAGCTAAAATTAGTATTTCATTTTGGCATATGGATTACCTGATGACAACAGCATGTCTGTATTTTCAAAGGAACACACCTGCCAGTCAGCACTCTCAGAAACGTCTCTGAATGATGATTGGAGGTGTGACAAAAGAAGAAATCACAAAACGAACAAATGAGCAAATCATGGCTTCTTTTCTGTTGATGTGAATTTAGTGCTTGTGACACTGCACTCTTGAAAATTAATCTCTCACTTATACAGCCCTGAAAAGTAGTGAAATTCAAGAAATATCATATTGCTTGGGGCCTTCACCTTAGTGCTGGAAATGTCTCACTATATGGATGCAAACAGTCTTAAGTTCTTCTGTTATCTCTTCTGGTGTCCTGTAATGGTGCTGATTTTAGGAACTCCCTAAATACAAACAAGGAGTCTTAGACAGGAAATATTGTTTATTCCGTGCAGAGTGCAAGGTGGACATTTTCCACAGAGCACGCATGTCAAGGAGTGAAAAGTAAGAGAATTTATGCATTGAAATCTACATAAACCCACCTATCTAGTTTGTAGTTACACCTGCATATTGCATAATAGCTTAGCTTGGGCCACATCATGAAATATGAGTCACTGTGCTTGTGTGAGCCTCTTAGGGGGTCTCTGGTTTGGGGAGGTGCCCCCTACTGAATTCTGAGCAACATTCAGTTCAGTATGCACAGAGCTCCAGGGTGACTGCCAAAGAAGATGTGGTCTGTAACTCAGCACCACATCTTCTCAGACAATTGCAAAACAGGTCATAAAATGCAAAAGCTTTCCATAAACATTGGGCAACATCTGCTTAATACACCTGATAGCATCTTTTTACATTCAACAGAGAGGTTAAAGGTGAGAATTATACCATCTGGTTCCATCTGCAACAGAGATCAAAAGAAGGGACAGACAGTGAATTCTGCTTAAAGACTCAGAGCTAAAAAATACAGAGAATTCTAATTAAAATACAGAGAATCCTGCTTAAAGACATTGATAAGACTTCCAACTGCTGGTTATTTATTTATGTGGACAATGGCTCACTTGACTGATCATTTTTAAAAATCAAAGAGCCACTAAAAAGTTATGCTACTCAGTCATCATTCTCTTGAAGTTCTTTGACAAAGTTTGGAGAGCCCTTTTGGAGATCTAGGTCTAGGGGTTGTACCTAGGGCTGCAATATAGCTCAAGGGTGTCAGGGTCAGGATCAGAGTGCAAGATCAGTGTCTTTTGCTCCCCCCGTCAGGCTGCTCAGACACATTGCTGTTCAGCAAGCCACAGAGTGGAAGGCTGTACAGCCACCCTCACTGATGCTGTCTAGGATAGAACTCTGCAAATGTACTGCTAATGTATTATTTTACACACCATAAGGAAAATAATTTTGAACAGAGAGGTGAAATCAGTCATTACCTTGTCACGGTGTACTGTGAATGTAATGATGTGTCCTTGCAATGGGTGTTTCTCCTTTGACTTTGCTGTGCTGCCACATCACCTGAGGGAAAATGGCTTATAATAAGTATGTAATTTCCATTACTTCCTTCCCTGTCTGCAAACTGTGTTTAAAATTCTTCCTCCTCCCCAACAAATCTCAATTCTTTGAAATGCAGCTATCAAGAGAAAGATAACCATAAATAAGAAATAGTACTGTCTCCAGTCTAGGGAATGATGAAAAATAGAGAATGATCTCCCTCTAGTTCTTTCTTAAGACTCCTGCCTTCTGAGAAAGATTAAGACAGGCTGTCTGAACTGCAAGAGACACATTGAGATTCTGCTGTGACCCTTTGACAGACACCCAAAAGGGCAACAGAATTTTTTTTTGCCAGAGCAAGCTTGCTTCACTGTAAACATGTCAACATCTCAGCAAAAATGACTAATTTCCAGATGGACCATTTGAAATGAAATCCAGGGCAGGAGCAGGAAAAGTGTGTGTGGGGGGGTGGGAAATTCAGTAATAATCCTCAAAGGACAAATATTTCATGGGAGCATAGCACACTGTGTTGTGTGTGAACAGTGTTGCTTACAAAACTCCTCTGCATCTCTGGGGTTGCTGAGTTAGCAGGGCTGATTGAGAGGGCTTTAAACTAGTTTTGAAGGGGAAAGAGATAAGACAATTCACTAGAGGTGAGCCTGGGGGTGACACAGCAGTGTTGGGGTGGCATGGACGGCCCAGCTGAAGTGCCTCTGCACCAATGCACCCAGCATGGATAACAAACAATGGAAGCCATTGGCAGCAGGAAGCTGTGATTAGTTTATCACCATGGAAGTGTGGTGGGGTGACTGGAGAGCTGCAGTGGATGGCTACAAGCTCTTCAGAAGGGACAGGTGAGAAAGATGCAGTGGGGTGGCTCTGTACACTGGGGAGGGTTTTGGCTGTACACAGCTCAGGGGCAGTGGGGATAAGGCTGACTGCCTGTGGGTGACAGTCAGAGGGATGGCCAACAGGGCAGAGATCCTGCTGGGAGTTTGTTACAGACCACCCAGCCAGGATGAAGTGAAATATTCTGTCAGTGGATGTTTCATGATTGTTAGCCCTTGTTTTTGTGGGAGACTTCAATATTCCAAATATCTGCTGGAAACCCAACGCAGTGGAGAGGAGACAGTCTGGGAGGTTCCTGCAATATGTGGAAGCGAGCTTCCAGACACAGTTGGTAGGGCAGCCCACTAGAGCATTCCCTGCCAGACCTGCTGTTCACAGAGAAGGGCTGTGGGAGGTGTGGTGGCCAGAGGCCATCTTGGGCACAGTGACCATGGAATGACAGAGTTTCTCTGTTCTTGGTGAAGTAAAGAAGAGGGTGAGCAAAAGCTCCACCTTGAGTATACTGGGGGCAGATTTTATCCTGTTCAGGACACTGGTTCAGATAGTCACTTGCAAAACAGCTCTTAATAACAAAGGGCTACAGGAAGGCTGGACATAATTAAGAAGGAAATTTTAAAGATGCAGGAGCAGGACATCCCCATTTGCTAAAACATTGCCTGACTGAACAGGGAGTTTTTGCGGGAACTTGGCTTAAAAGGAGAATTTGCCATCTTTGGAAAAAGAGGCAGGCAACTCAAGAAAAGTGCAAGGATGTCAGTAGGTCATACAGAGAGAATATTATTAAGGCAAAAGGTAGCTAGAATTCAATCTGACCAGTGCTGTGAAAGATAACAAAAATTGCCTTTATAAATATATTATCAACAAAAAGATGGCTAGGGAAAATCTCAATCATTTATTGGATGAAGAGGGGGAAATTTGTTGCCAAGGATGAGTAAAAGGCTGGGTTACTTGATTCCATCTTTGTCTCAGTTATTAACAGTATGACCAGTTATACTCTTGCTTTTCACTCCTTGACATGCGTGCTCTGTGGAAAATGTCCACCTTGCACTCTGCACGGAATAAACAATATTTCCTGTCTAAGACTCCTTGTTTGTATTTAGGGAGTTCCTAAAATCAGCACCATTATAGGACATCCAGAAGAGATAACAGAAGAACTTAAGACTGTTTGCATCCATATAGTGAGACATTTCCAGCACTAAGGTGAAGGCCCCTGGTAGACAGGGATGGGCAGCAGAACAGACACCATACAGTCCAGGGGGAAGTAGTTAATGACCTGCTGTGCCACTTGGACAATCACAAGTATATGGGACTGGATGGGATTCTCCCAAGAGTCCCGAGGGAGTGGAGGAAGAGGTCACCAAGCCACAGACCATAATTTATCATCAGTCCTGGTTAACAAGGGAGGCCCCAACAACTGAAGACTGGCCGGTGGGATGTCCATCTATAGGAATGTTTGGAAGGAGGATCCAGGGAATACAGGCCTGTCAGTCTGACCTCAGTGCTGGTGTGGTTTATGTTACAGATTATCTTGAGTGACATCAGGCAGCAGTTACAGGACAAGCAGGGGAGGGAGCCCAGCTGTTCAAGAAATGACTGGACATGGCACTTAGTGCTGTGGTTTAATTGACAAGGTGTTTGGTCAAAGGCTGAACTCAAAGGATGATCTTGGAGGTCTTATCCAGCCTTAATGAGTCTATAATTAGGAGTTGTCAAGAAACTTCTTCTTTAACATAATAAAAATGTAAGAACATTAAATGTCTTATGAAAGGAATAGTTTGTGATGCTGAAAAGTACCCAAATTCAATATACACATCAGTAGAGTATGTCTTTCATCAGAAAAGCCCCCAAACATAATTTGTCACACTGCAGTAAAAGCACAACCTGAAAAGAATGAAATGATTGCTGAATCGAAGAATATTTATAGACTTAATTAAATTAACATGAGTATTACATTCAAGAAAATCAGAGTAGCATTAGATGCAGTTGAAAATAATACAGCAGAAAATATATTGTTTATACTGTTGTCAGTAGGAGTTTTTTTCCCTTTTGTGAAGAGGTTCTAAATCTAATTTTCATATTTTCAGTTGGTTCAATTATCACTGAAGTACTAATTCTTCTTACCGTGGAGTTTCCTTAATCCACATTTCTGCATCTGTGAAGAATAAATCTCCAGATATACAAAATGGTTGTGCTTTGAGGGTGGAAAGTATTGTGATTCATGCTTTGATTGGGATTAAATAGATCATGTGATTCCTCCTTGAATCAAACACAAAGGCATACTCCTTTGTATGAAGTATGTGTATGAAGGCATACTCCTTTGAATCATCTTAAATTGAATGAAATCAAGTTCCACATAACATTAAAAAACCCAGAAGAAAACACATTTTATAAAATAGGCAGACCACTCATCTATTTGAACATCTATTTAACATGTGTAAGACTTCAAAAGAACTTTTCAAGTCTGAAGTAAGAAAATAATAGCATTATGCAGGACCTTTTATTAATAACCTAGGGTTCTAATTTTCCAACAAAATTTATTAAATTACTGATAGGAAGGCCTGTCTTATATTGTTTTTATAACAAATCTATTAGTCAGAAGTATGTGTTTTTTGCCTCCATATTGGATTTGGGAGAATCCATTATGGCACTATCATAATGATTATTTCTCCTTTGTATTGCGGGTTATCACCTAAGATCGTTTATAAAACAAGACCACGTTATGCTGGATAACACATAAACAGAATGAAAAGACAGTGCTTATCCATCAACATTGCAGTCTATAGCATGGCAGGTTCACAAACTCCACTGTCTCATGTACAGTAAGTAAATATGTGCATCCAGCTGTCAGAGTTGCCTGGTCCTGGTACATCAGCCACAGCCCTGGAAAAGCCCTGATGTACATTCAGTATACTTTCAGAGCAGGATGCTGTTCACTGCAACCCTGCCTAGCTCCTTTCTACAAAGTCTATTTAATCAAGGTGAGAAGGTTTAAATCTACATACCAGCTGTGTTTTATTTGTAGTCAGTAGTATTTCATAATGGAGATGTAAATCTGCAGCCAAGGTCAGAATGCACTCTGTAGGACAACCTGTTCTTTCATAACTCAGACCTTGTGATTTTTGCTAAAGAGCTTTTTATGGTAAAGGTGGAGGCATGGGAAATATTTTTCCATGACAATTACAGCTCTGATAAACTGCAGAAAAAGGGATGGCTGATTACTATTTTGATTAGACAGCTGAAATCATAGCCATGAACAACTCCAGTCACAATGTTCTTAAATTCTGCATTCCATATGAATTCAAATTCCTCCAGTAATGCTAGTGCAAAGTGCTGAAAATCTATTGTGATACATGCAGGGAGCTGCAAGGACTGTTCTGTTGCTGACAGATGTAAATATGGCCTAAAACTATTGTCTGCAATTTATAAATAAAGTGTAATTATTCCTGTTTTCAACAAGCATGTTTGCTTCTTCTATTAACCATGATAATATCAGAATCAGAATCAGAATCGTTAGGTTGGAAGAGACCTCCAGGGCCATCAAGTCCAACCCAGCCCTATAAAATATGAACACATTCATGCATGTTCATTAGATAATTAAACCAAAATGTAAAAGGAAGATGGCTAAAAAAAAAAAATCTTTGTACACTATTAACATTGCTGCATCTTTCTAAAATTTGTTGTACTTGTGATTCTGTCAACTCTTACAAGGACATTTAACTTAAAACAGAAACAAAGGACAAAGAATGACAGATGGTTATGAAAATAACTTCATAGCTAAACTCCCTTGATTCTACAAGCAAAAATGCAAGGAAAGAAAGGTATCTACACTTCATATCACCTTAGTGCACCTTACATAATTTAATTTTACTTGTACTAGAATACACTCCATTTAAAAATATCCTCAACCAAGACGTCTTTTTGAGCACCACAGGTGTTTGCTTTTCCAACTTCAAGGAGTTTCAAGGAGTCTAGAGCTTCCCATTAAACAGTACAGACCTCTTAATGCCATATTTCTTAATATTAGTATTTCTCAAACACAGTTCTTTTCATAGATTATTGCATGAGACAAAGTAAAGGACTTTTCTTCAACTGTATCCTCCTTCTGTATCCTCTTGAAAGATTTGCTTCTTTCATGACTAGAATGACCTGCATAATAAATTAAACTTGCAAATGCTAGGAAACATTTAAACATTTATTTTTAGTAAGAAAATACTACACTGGTAGTTGTCTGTAGTATTTTTCAAATTGGAAACATCTAAATACTTAGAAAGCTTGCCTAGATAGATTAGCTTATTACCCACCTCAGGGAGAATTTTATTTCTATGACAAATTTTAGGATTTTTAAAATCAGGCTATTTATTGTAACATTTTTATTTATTCCTATTCTTTTTTTCTAATAAGAGATAGGAATTTGTAATCTACTATGAGTTTGCAGATTTTAGCCATCATGATTTAAGTCCTACTGAATCAGTTTTGGGTGAAGATGAATCTTAGCATTCCTATAAGTCCTATAAGATCTCTAAACAATTGTCTTTCTGTGTTTGGTGCTATACAGAAACAAATTAGTTCTTTTGGGCATAATCTATTACAAAGACACTGGTAAAGCCTCAATTGAGTTCAGAGTTTTTCATAAGGCTGAGATTCATACACCAGATGTTTAGCACTTTTAAATTCTGAATTATTTTTTTCAGAATTTGCATATAAAGAAATAAACTGAATAATGGATTATAAGGAATTAAAAGTGAGTCATAATTTTAGCATCTGTGTAAGCAAATTCTTTGTCCAGAATAATCCAAACAATGGAAAAAAGTAACCCTTTAAGGACCATTACAAAAACTAATTGAGATTTTGTGTCTCAGCTGTATTTGAAGACACTAGTTATAAGTAGCAACTAGTTATAGTTGCTTTTTAATTTTTAATTGGAAAGACTGTGAGAGGTAATCAGCTCAGATGGTAATAAACTCAGATTCCTTTTAAAAGGAACTGAGGGACCTGGTGAAATAGTGACTATTTGTCCTAGAGAGTTAACTGAATGAGAAAGTCCTGCTGGTTTTTGTGATGTGGAGATAAGGATGAGAGCAGATATTCAAGTTGTCTCACTACCAGATTCCATGTTGTATCCCTCCCTGCCTGTTGTTAAAGCTCCTGCGGTTGCGGGGCAGCTCTTGTGTCTGACGGACACCGGGGGGCAGCAGCAGCTTGCTTGTAAAGCTGCTCAAGCCCAAACGTTTCTCCTAAGTATTTTGCATTTATTAAAGGCTGAGTTGTTCCGAATTGTTCAGTTTGCAAACTAGACCTTAATGAACTCAATCATTCCCCACCCCTGACAGCTTTGTTATATGTACATACCTGGCTATGTTATACATATTACACAAAAAGGCCTAGCAGAATCTTCAACCTGTGATGAGAAAATGTGAGCTTGGATAAGAAAATTGGTCAGTTAGTATTTCCACACAGTTTTTGGCTTCTTCTTCTGTTAAGAAAGGTGTTTTTTGTCTTCTGAGAAAAGAACAGAAACCCTCAAATATGTTCCCCATAACTGTGTTATAAAACACATTGTGGTCAATACTAACATGAAACAGGAAAGCAGAAGTAAAAGTCTGATATTCTATTTCAATTCATGAGATCTTGCTAGTTTCCTGCAAGCTAACATATCATAAAGGAAGGAAAAGCAAAATAAAAGCTTATTTGGGCTGAGAACAGTTCATAGATTGTTCAATGTGTTTGATTTTGAATCTTTGGAGAAACTACATAAAGGCAAAAGTTTTAAGAAAATTGTGTAACATCCCCATATCCAGACCCTTGTGAATTGTAAACCATTGTAAACAATATAAACCACTGTAAATCTGCCTATTACTGCTTTCAGAAATTGAGGTGAAGGTAAATATGTTCCCAAGCCACCCTAGTTGCAAAGTCAGAAAATAAATGGGATTAATTTATCACTCTTAAGCACATACTTTGATGTAGTCTGTAACTTCATGTTTGCCTATTTTTTTCTTCCCAAGATCTTTGCTTCTTTCAGTGCACAGTATAAACATTACAGACCTCACAGTGAAGGAAAAATACAGAAAACCAGAAATACCATTGCACAAAACCATAACATCATGTATTGGGGTGTCCTGGTTTAGGGCAAATTTGGGAGGAAATCTCCAAATGGGGTTCCTCTAAAAGCAAATCCAAACAGCCCCTCCCCCCAGCCGGTCCGGGGAAAGAACTCCCTCAGAGAAGAGTGGAAAAAACCTATTTATTTAACAAACAAAATGCCCACAAGCAAAAAGAATGAATAATAATAATAATAATAATAACAATAGTAATAATAATAACAATAATAATAATATGAAACAATAAAACCTCTCGGTGCTCCGAAGAGAAATGGCAAAACTGAGAGTCCGTGCCAGGAGTCTGTTTATCAGTCCCAGTCCCTTCGGTGCTGGAAAATGCCGAGTCCCGGCCCGGTGGGCCATGGGTGCAAGATCCTGGTGCTCCTCTGGGTTTTTCAGTCCAGAGCAGATTTAAACAGTTCCAAAGAAAAAAAAAAGGGAAAAAAAAAAAAAACCAACAGTCCAGGAAAGCTTCTTTGCCTCAGCTAGCTAGACTAACAAAGGGAAGAAAAAAACCTCTCTCTGGCTGCCCTCCGTGCATCCAACGAAGGAAAAGAAAAAAAAAACACACAGTCCCAAGGACGAGAGCAGATTCAGAGGAGTGAGTTTGTTTCTCAAAACAAACTGCGCGCTTCTTCTTTCCCTGCTCACTCTCAGAAGCAGTCTTAAAGGTACAGAACACAGAACAGACGATGTGGGGATACAGGCATCATAGTCACCCTAGGACATGGGGTAATAAGAAAATTCTCTGGACAGACTTTAATGCTGGAACTAATAGATCAATGCTGTGACATTTTGCCAGCCTGTTTGGACAAGCCCTAAAGGAAGCCACTTCTGTGGCTCTTAGTGTCAAGTAAATAATGAACCTGCAGAAATGGATTTACCTTGGGGTGCCTTTCTAGTTCTCAACTCAAAATGCTGTGAAGGTGGTGACCAAGAACACAGATAAATTAGATAAACCTTAAATCATAGAATCATTTGTGCTGGAAAAGACCCTTAAGATCATTGAGTCTAACTGTAAACCTAACCATGCCAAGTCCAACCCTAATCCATGTACCTAAGTGCTAGACCTACATATCATTTAAATACCTCTAGGAGTGGTGACTCAACCACTTCTCTGGTGAGCCTGTTCAAATGTTTTACAAGCCTTATGGAGAAGCAATTTTTCCTATTATCCAGTCAAACCCTCCCCTGGCATATCTTGAGGCCGTTTCCCCATGTTGTGTTGCTTGTCACCTGGGACTGGAGGCTGACCCCCTCCTGGCTGCAACCTGCATTGGGGTATTTGTAGGGAGCAAAAAAATCACCCCTGAGCCTTCTTTTCTCCAGACTAAACAACCTCAGCTTCCTCAGCTGCTCCTCATATGACTTGTGCTCCAGACCTTTCACCAGTTCCCATTTCCCTTCTCTGGACATGCTCCAGCACCTCAGTGTCCTTCTTGAACTGTACCCGGGACTTAAACTGCAGCAGCTGTTTGGTGCTGCCTCACCAGTACCCAGCACAGGGGAGACAATCACTGCCCTTGTCCTGCTGGACACACTATTGCTGATACAGGCCAGGATGCCACTGGCCCTCTTGCCCATCTGGGCACAACTGGTTTATGTTCAGCACATCAACCAGGACTTGCAGGTTGTCTCCCACCAGGCACTTTTCCAGGTAGTCTACCCCAAGCCTGTAGCTTTTCATGGGGTTGTTGTCACCCAAGGGCAGCACTCTTTGCAAAATTTCCAGTTATATTCCAAACCTAAGTTTTCTAAAAAGAATGTTTGCCAGAAGGTTGCAAAATTTTGAACCTTGGACAAAACAAAATAGCCTGCATCAGTGGAGAGATATAAGACTTGTAAAACTGAAGTTACTCTGTTTTTGCTTGTCAGAGCTGTAAGACGTTATAGTGAGATGTGATAATTGTTCTATTACTACTGGATCTGCCTGAAATATTTATGTGTGCGTATGTCTGTGCGTCTGTAAATGTTTTAAAACTTGTATAGTTCACTGAAAGAAACAAACATTTCAGATACTGTAGGTTTAATCATCACAATGATCGTTAACTTGTTTTTGTAGAGCTACAATCTTCAAATGACCTTTAGGCAAGTCATGAGGTGTAAGGGTGTATAAGACAGAAAGCAGCAGAAGGAGCAGTTTATGTACCTGTGAGGTGCCCAGAATCTCAACTTCTTTGAGGTGGGAAAGTGAGAAAAGACCATAGTGACTGATAGCAAGCATTTGTCAGCCAAGGACCTGCCTTTCATTACTCTGTTATTCCCATTTTTCATGGCTGGCAATCACTCCCTGAGAGTTATTCACCTTTTTACAATACCCTGTTCTGGACAAGCCAAGTTCTTAGCATGGGTTCATAGATTGTGCCAAGGACAGAGCTTGCAAAGGGATTAGCCACTAATGAAATACACTTACCTATAGTAACATCCAAATACTAGAAGAAGGAGAAAATCACATTACTTTCAAATTCCTAAATTCCATTAAACAAAGCTTAAAAAACTTGTGCCTGGTGAAACTTTAAAAATTGTTGTCATATATGTTCCTACAGTTATTGGCACACCAAGAGGCTCAAACAGAAACTCAAAAGATTGTGATGTGGCTTTGAAAAGACACTAAAAAACCTGCAAATTCCATGTTTTATCAAATTTACTTTAGAGCTTGAAGAATCTTGCTCTGCTTTTCAAGCATTTTCCCATGGCAGTAGGATATAACAGATAGTTTTTCCAGCATTTCACCAACTGAATTGCAGTGTTAGCAGCATTAAATTTTACATATTTTTGACATGCTCACCATGCTTATAGTATTAAATTATATAAAAGCCTCACTCTGAAAGTAAAATTACAATGATGCTGTTTAAGGAATGAATGAGGATTTTTTACCCTTTGAAACACCACACAGAGCAACATTCAATTTGTCATTTTGTGGTTTTTTGTACTGTTGCTTTTAATGGTTGTTATACTGGCTGCACATTTAACACTTACATATTTCTTATGCTAAAATGTGCATTGAAGAATGTTAATATTAATAATATTATCTCTTATTCTATGAGAATAAAAAATTTTGCAGCATTCCAAAATACTATGTATGAACATCCTTATGGAGGCAGTACAGATTTACATTTAAAGCAGCACTGAAAATGTTTTCTTTTAGAGTTCTGACTTCAACTTTAGGTTTGGGGGTTTTTTTGAGGATAATTAAATATTTTCTGTTACTTGAATAAATGCTTGCAGGAGATTATTTTCCTTATGTTAGGTCTTATGCACCAGTGTAATAGTTGTGTCTAAGAAATTGGTGTTTTGTCTTCAGTTTGTTTCAGCTTATTTTCTGGAATATAAACTGCTTAAGTCAGTTAACTGACTTTTCAAAGAAAAAACAGTCTAATAGAACAGTTGTATCTTACTTGTTTCCAAAGAAATGCTTCTTAATTGTGCATCCTGTCTCAGTCTAAAAATAAGAATGCATTGCTTCTGGGTGTTTATATGTTAAAAAAGTTACATTTTCCTGGGACAACTTTGAAAAAAGTATAGAATTGTATAGAAATACACATGCTGCTTAGTGCTTGAATTTCAACTTGAAGCTGAAATTAGTTGGTAAATCCTTCATTCATGAGCTCACTTTACTTCAAGCCTTTGAATCAAATAATTCTTGATTCTCAACTACAGAAGTCTTAAAAAAAATCATCATTAATCTGCTATCATGTGCTGAAATAGAGGTTTTAGCAGGCGTCTAATTAAAAGATTGTGACATACAGTGGGGATTTTTAAACTGATGTCAGAGTAACATCAGGGTAATTGATTATAACTCATACCCTCTGCAGGAGCTATAAATTGTACTGAAGAATGAGAATTCTATAAAACAATACAGAAAGGATCTTAAAGACCCAAAAGGTATTGTCATTCATTACTTTAGCAGCCTTAAGAAAGCAATATGCAACATAATCCCATATTTTACCAAGACCAAAAAAATATGCCTAAAGTTATCCAACTGTGTAATTTGTCTTTTTATACTTCATGATAATGAAAATATTTCCATCCAACTAAATGTGAGTGTCCACTACATTTAGAGGTAGATTATTTTCTTAGGGGCATAAATATACGTTTTAGTAAAGAATATGAGCAGAAGGATGGTGTGTTAGATGTAGCTCCTTAAGTCTTATGTTGTACTGATCTCAGGGGTAACAATAAGAAACCCACTGAGTAATTCAGGTTTATATAGCATATGCATGAAGGTTCCTAAGTCTGATTTTTAATCATGTTTTTGTCCAGTGTAATGCTGCATGTGCAAACAGAACTTTCCACTTTCTAATCACAATTTTCCCTGAAATTGCACAGACTCCAAAACTCATATATATTGTTTTGAACCGTGAGACATGTTTCCTAATCACAGAGACTATTTAGGATGGCTTTTTTACTTGACTGAAATCATACACATCAGCGATCACTTTCATCATAGTTAAGACCATGGTACACAGAGATACTTTCTGCTGCTGCAGCTGAGTTGTGTCTCGAGTGCCTGAGGTGTGATGCTAATACCATTTTTATCTTCTAGCATGTTGGGAAAGAAAAAAGAAAATAAGGCAGGAAGTAGATGGGAATGTCATGTGGTCAACGCAGGCTGTGGGAGGAGCAGATGAAGAGCAGCCCTGGGGAGAAGGACTTGGGGGTGCTGGTGGGTGAGAGGCTGGACATGACCCAGCCATGGGCACTCCCAGCCCAGAAAGCCAAACCTGTCCTGGGCTGCATCCAAAGCAGCGTGGGCAGCAGGGGAGGGAGGGGATTCTGCCCCTCTGCTCTGCTCTGGTGAGACCCCAGCTGGAACCCTGCACCCAGCTCTGGGGTCCCAGCACAGGAAGGATATAGACATGTTGGAGTGAGTCCAGAGGAGGGGGCCCAGAGGAGGCCACCAAGATGATTGATTAGAGAGGTGAAACACCTCTCCTGTGAGGAAAGGCTGAGAAAATTGGGATTGTTCAGCCTGTGAAAGAGAAGCCTTCAGGGTGACCTAATTGTGGCCTTTTGATACCTAAAGGGAGCCTGCAAGAAAGATGGAGAGTATTTACAAAACCATGCAGTGCTCTTAACAGTGCAGTCAGTAAGCTTGTATCAAGCAATGTCAGTGACTTCCCATATGTCTATCACTAATTTTCATATCCCACAGTTAATTAAAAAAAACCCAAAAAACACAATTAGTTTTTATTTCATCAGACACAAACATCAGACAGAAACTAAAAATAAAAAGATGAGTCTGTATTCCATCTGGCCAGGCAGAGTGCACAAGAATGGCATTTTTGGGATCTCAGTAAATGACTGTAGAGTAGTGACTTGTCTATCTCTCCTTCTCCAGAAATGCAGAGTTTTGAACAAATGTCTAAAGAGACATGAATTTAGTCCCATATTTCTTCTCAATAAACAACTAAAATGACACATCAGTGGATCAAGTTTATTGAAACTCATAATTTTATATCCCCTCTTTGGAGGGGATAGGTTGATAGGTTGATACTGGTTGGTTGGTCTCAGAATAGAAATTAAAAAAATAAAGGACAACGTAGCAAGGGATATAAACAAAAATGTGCAAAATATCAGCTTGCATGAACAAAGCTGATGAAATTCTTATTCTCAAAGACTGATGTAAAAACCTGAAAGCAATTGTAGCTTAAGTAGTAACAAGAAAATGCAAGCCCCCAAATTTACATGCATGTTCTACCTCCTCATTTCCCCCCAAAGCAAAGTGAGCCAATACATTCATCAGTCTGGAACACGAATTCTAATCTGGCTCATAATTCGAGAAAATAAAATTTGGAGCGAGTTCCAGCTGACCCAATTAAGTTGAACACTCTGTGGGTTGTTCATCCCGCTAGAAATCACAAACATAGTGAGAAAAAAGTTTGCGCGCTCTTTCTGCAGTATCAGAAGCTTCTAATTTGCATTCACAGTATCATAAAACTGGCCAATGTATGAAGGGTTTTCATAGGTTTTTTGTCAGCCTGAGCATCCATGCTGTTTGTTTGCTGAAAAATGTTCTCACATTGCTCATGTAATATAAAATAAATGCCATGAGAAGATGGAAAATTTTAATGCAGCTCGTGATCAGGGCAGTAAACAACCACTGTTTGTAACAGCCATGGTAACAGGAAGCAACATAGACTTACTAGGTCTTATCCTGATGTGTGTAACAATAAGTCATTCATCTTTTAAGAAATCAGGAAAGTTGAAAAGAAAAAGGGTTCTTTTAGGGGTTAGCCTTAGATTTGTCCCAAAGTTCTCATGCTTCACCCCATTAATTTGCAAAAGCAATCATATAGCAGTCCTGATTTTGCCCTCTGGCCCTTTTCTTGCCATTTTTTCTTCACAGTTGGTTCAGTGGTGACTGTCCCACTGCCTGTCTTGTGACTGCCCACTCAGCAACATCCATCTGCAGTGACCTTTGTCTTCCTGTCTTAAGCCAGACCTGTGGGGGCCACTGAAGCATTGCTGGGAGCTGGATCTGACCCATAACTGCTCCATGGATGAAGAAGTCCAAAATGTATACACATCTTTTCAGATAAGAAGTTATCTGATTCAGTGACACCTCACCTGTTGGAGTTGTTTCACCTTTCTGTTTCCCAATATATCTATCAGGAAATAGATATCTATCAGAAAAGTGTCAGGTTTTTTTTGTGTTTGGTTTATATGAGCCTTTCTCATACAGAAAGACAGATCTCTAGGATAGATCTAGGATAGATGTCTTAACCTTTCCTACCAAAGTTGTTCCATTTACAGTAATTGACCTAAACTTACACACAGAGAATTAGAGAAATAGTGAATAAATAGTCTAGTGTGTGGGTGAGTACCTCAGGTATGGATCACTTAGGTTCACATACTTGTACTCCCAGGATATCCCATGGAAATAAATATCCTATCCCATATTCTTAGTTCCTCAGGTTGATGGGGTTTTTTTAGGGGATCTGATGAAGGCAAGGGAAACTTCAAAATATATTGTTTCCCCTGATGTTGAGGCAATACTTTGGAAATTATTAACATAGTTCTTCTACCAATGTCTACACACAATGTCTGGAAACACTTTTCAATGTGTATTTATTAAAGTTCCTATTTTTATATGACCATTGAGAATGATACACTAAAGGAAATGTGCTGAGCCTGCATTTTGCTCACTGTTTCAAGCTATGCTCCTCTATGGAGCTAAGAAGTCGGAAGTGTGACCTGAAATGCTGTACACTGAGAACTAAATTCAGGACAGAATTAGTTGATCATTCATAAAGCTTACAACAAGGAACCTCAGCCACCGAGCCAAGCTGCCTTCAGAGAATTAAGTAAGGAGATAGGTAAAAGAGGCATTCCTGAGTAAGATGCATTCCAGGTAGGTCTCTGTGCTTCTTGAGAAATAAACTCTAGAATTAAAGAAGCAGCTACCCTTGTAAAGAAATCTAACCTGTTAGGATATCCAACTATGCTCGGTTATAAAACCAAGAAACACATTAACTCTGTAGATCTGTCTAAAGTCTGATAGCCAACTTGCCTGAAAGCACTCTTTTTATGGAAAAAAAATACTGCAAGTGCCATATTTTCAGAACCCAAAATGGAGTTTTTGAAGTTTTCATATTTGTAAAGCAATGATAATCTAAGGAAATTGGTAGACTTTTTTTTGCCATTTATTATAACATGCATTGTAAGCATTTAATATTTTATTTTATTTTATTTTATTTTATTTTATTTTATTTTATTTTATTTTATTTTATTTTATTTTATTTTATTTTATTTTATTTTATATAGGATATTCTAAGATGTACCAATATAATATTCATATAATAGCCTTGATGAGTGTAGAGGTGATAAGGATATAGGGAGTTCTACTATGGGACAAGCCGAATAGATGACAGTCTTCATAATCATCTTACATTACAAAATCACCACCGAAAAAAAATGATGTCTCTGTAAAGAAATAAAAAGAGGCCCACCCTTTCCATTTGACATTGCCTTTGTTAAATAACATTCACTTTGAACTTTTCTTTGCTAAGATTATAGCTGTGGATTCCTGACAACCCTCACCATCCTCCACTACACAATCTGTAAATAAATGTAACTTTTCTTCTACTACACTGAAATGTAAAATAAGGATTGAACGACTCAAGCTAACTCCCCCAGCTAATGTACTGGGCATGGTGTTCCATGGTATGAAATATCCCTTTGACCCACCTTAAAGAAGTTGGTGAAGGACTGTACCTCGTGGAAGGAACCTCTTTTTGTAGCAAGAAGAGAGCATGATGAGAAAGAAGTGGCAGAGACAAATCATAATGAGCAGATCACAGCCTCTGATCCCCGTTCTCTACATGGCTTTTGTGTATGTGTGTGTGTAGGAGCAGAGGAATCAGGGATGAAGGAATGGAGATGGCCCCCAAGGAAAAGGAAGGTAGGGGGAGGTGGTTGTAGTCTTATTTTTATTTCTTGTTACCCTACTCTTAATTGGCAGTACATTAAATTAATTTTCCACAAGCTGATTCAGTTTTGGCCATGCTGGTAATTGGTGACTGATCACCCTGTCCTTATGTCAACCCATGGTCTTTTTCTTGATATTTTTTTCATCTGTCCTGTTGAGTAGGGGGAATGGGAGACAGTTGGGTGGGAGGCTGGAATGACTGATTATTGGCACAGGTCCTGAGTTAATAAGTAGAATATCTATAAAATCCAGTATGTTTTCAGATTTGTTCTTTATATTGAGTCAAATACATAGAACACATATTGGATTCAGGCATAATGATCTGATGAAAATTTGAACTCTAACATTGCTTGAATCTAAAGCTTCAGTTTACTCTTCATTGTATTAAAAGGACCTCAGATAATTTCACAAACTTCAGAAGTTTTGCAAAAAAATATTTAGTTTGATTTTTTAGAATTAAAATGCATTTCAACTCATTATTGAGTAACTAAAAAGAAAGTGCTCTTTTGAAACATCTTTAAGCAATGTGCATCCCCAGTGCACGCATGACAGCATCTGTAATGAAAGACACAAAGATCATTTTCTTGTCAAGTTTCCAAAAAAGCACTACAAGAAATGAAAAATATTTCTAAATCAAGGAAAGTAGAAGTGGTGCTTCTTATCTCAAAAACTATAAATCTGTCAGTGTATTTAAAGAAAATTAGTATAGATTGAAACCTGGAAAGCAAAGAACATTGATGCAAGCTTCTTTGCCTGCAATTGATCACTGATGTTGAAATGCAACTGTGTTATTTTTCCTTCATTTTAACTAATGCCGATATTTCAGTTCTTGCTGCATTTCCCCAGGTTTTGTTCTAGTTTAATTTTTATATTGATTTCAACATTTTTAATTTTTGAATGGACACCTATTTGAATGTTTTACACCATTTTCCTGGCACTGAGATGTTGTATTTGGTACTTTTGAGCAATCAATACATCTAAGGACATTAATGGAGGCTTTCAGTAAGCTTTTCTTACTTTGGAAGTTTATGCTACTCTTCTATGTTACATATTACACATATCTAAGCATTGGATACTTTTGTCCTGATTAAACGTTGCACACTTCCATATAGGTATAAAGTTTAAAAGATGCATATGTCATTTTAATATACTAATATCAATATTTAAAAAATGCTAGGTATAATATTTGATACAGTTTTCTGGCTAAAGTACCTATCTCTAAAACAATGATACATTAGTAGAGAGACCAAAAATCGAGGTAGTTATTTCTTTTGAGAATAGAAAGTTTAATCTATGAGAGTAATCTCATATGTCTTTTCTGTCTCCAATAGAAACCTGAAGTCTGCAAGGAATGGAATTCTTAAAGACTACTGTTACAGGCCAAGTGGGTCTCTGGTATAGTGATTATATGGATTCTAAATATGTGCTTCAGAAAGACATGATTTCAAAAGAGAGCGATGTCCTTCCTGACAGTCCTTTTCTATGTCTTTCATGGTTAAGGATTTCCTGCTATGAAACTATTTGGCTCTCATGTTTTTCATTTGTTTTTGTGGCTTCACCACATGAAATCAATTCCAAGCAACAAAATAAAATATTTTTGAAAACAGAAAACAGTCATGAGTTTTATGTTCTTATTACAACCCCGCTATTTACAAGAAAACATATTACAATGACAAATAAATCCGGAGTCCAGAAGGGAGTTCTGAGAATCAAGGGTCAAAGCTTCTTGGCCTTATATAACCATAAACTTTCAAAAACACTAAACCAGTTTTATTCCTCACTCTTCTTATTTTTAAAGGAAGTAACACTAAGCAACTTCATAGGAATGCTGCAAGTTTTGGTTACCTGATATGTTAAAGAGTTTTAGTATTCTTAGAAGTGACAAAATGTTATTATTTCTTTTAAGATTAAGATTTCAATTATTTTCTTTAAGAATGTATGTCTCTCCAGTAGACTAATTGGCTCCATATGGGAAAAGCCTGTGCAAGAGGCACTGAAGACAATGGCATAAATCATGAGTAATGTTAAGGACCTTTACAAATAATTCCAAAATTGAAAAGAAATGTGATATTTTGCTGCGAGATATTTTCTGTGGTGTGTTTCCACTTAGCACACAGATTGTTTACTTCACCCAGACATATGCAGTTCTCTTGATGTGCATTTCCTAAGAAGCCCAATGCTGAGAGCAGACCTTTGTTTAGTTTAAAGACAGTTGCACCAGCAAATGCTCTGCTTCACCTTATATGCTACATTGCAATAGAAATTTGCTCAGGCTTATATCAGCATGATTGTACAAGAGCGAGTCTCTCCAACTTCCTAATATCTGAAACTTCACTCAACATCATCTACATTTTATTTCCTTACACCACTGCTCTTCAGCATTTTCAGTTATTAGATCACCTAACCTTTCCAAAATACACAGCTGTGTGCCTCTACTCTTAAGCAGCAGACAAGAGACCTGAGCACTGCTTTGTATCATGCATGTAAACAAAATTATTACTGTATTAAAGTGTATTTTATTTCAAAATCAGGAACAACTAAGTGTACAATTCAACAACTACAACAACAAAACAAACAAACAAAAGGTGATAGTCGGGGATGCAAGAGGATACCCACAGCAATCATTAACTCCCAATTTTCCTTCAGGGCACTTGCTGTTTCTCTGATTGTAATATTTTTATAGATTATCTTCTCCTGCCTTATTATTATTATGTTTGATTTATAGAAATGGGATTAATAACACTGCAGATATACTAATGAGCTTCCCACGAAAGAAAGAAAATACAGATAGCATCTAGAATCAGTTGGGAGTGAGGAGAGGGTTTAAGCTTTTTTGAGGGATGGGGGCAAGGGAGACAATTATAAGCAATATATGTTTGCTTAAGGGAGGTCTATACTGGTCCTGCAGTCATTGAGTTGTTCAGCTGACAGCACTAAGCCCTCCACAGTTTTCAGGACATGTTGGCTTGTGCTTCTACCAAGAGAAAGAATTAGTGTCCTCAGGGGAATTCCTGAGGCTGCAGCCTATGAATCGTATTAGTTTGTACAAAATGCCAGGTTAAGTTCTCAGGATTCTTGGGGACCTTGGAGGCAAGTCAGGTCTAGTGTGACATAAAGTGTACATTGTGACATAGAGGATACATCTGCCATCTTAGCAGAGAAAGCACACATTTGAAATCTCTGGAAAGGGGATCCTTTGCAATTTTTTGTGCCAATTGGTTACCACACTCCCTGATCCTATTTATAAAAGCAGCTACTGTAATTTTGTTCCCTTTTTGTTTCCTTTTTTGGAAGGAAAGAAGGTGTAAGTGCTATCACTTTGGGTATAGACTACTTTTTCATTTGCTTGAAAAGGGTTGCAAATGCCGGCTTTTGTTTGCTCCCCTGTTGCAATGCATGATTAAGCCTTTCAAAATTTTATATGTATTTTATTTATATCATGTTGGTATGTCCCTTCCCGAATCCCTTTACCCATCCCCTGACCCTTATGGTATCTCCCAGAGGGGAGCCCCTTGTCAATCACCCTGGAAACTTGAAGAGAAATCATCTCCCATTTGGCCAGGTGCTCAGGCACCTGCCCTCTTCAATTGTCCTGCTGAGTGTCCCACTCTAGAACACCCAACCCCTTCCCATCCATTGGCCCGAATTCTCCTGTGGCCTCAGGCTGTGTCCTGGGGTACATAAAGGAGAAGGACAGGCTGAGCCGTGCCTTTTGCATGTGGAGCTGCAACAATAAACACCTTTCAAACCCACGGCAGAAGCCCACTCTTCATTCCAAAGCCCCACCCACGCTTCCAGCTAGCAGATCTGAGGAACTCACGAACTATTGCGGTTGGTTTGGGGTAAGCAGCCTGCCGGCAGCAGCCCCCCAGGGAGAAACCACCACACTCCCCTGCATTCCTTGATGTAGAGGACCGTGAAGAAGAATACTTTGAAACAAACCATTGAAACAGCAGTTTTATTTTTGGAAAAAGCATTACCATTATTCATTTGTTATTTGAAGAGAAAGCAGCATGGAGCAAAGCTGAGCTGCTATAGCATTTATTACATGACTGTGAACTGCAAGTGGGAAAGGGGAACGTGCAAAATGTCTGCTTTTCCTTTCTCTTTCATTATACCTTTGCAAAATTAGAGAGAACTTAAATTATATGCAGAAAGGAAAATATTTCTGAACTGATTCTAAAATATACACATACATAAGTTGTTCTGTAACTGCTTTGATTTTTGTCCTTTCTGAAGCTCAGAAGGCAAGATCCAAGACTGCATATTCAAAATTACAAAAAACTCCAAAAGAACGTGAAAGAGAAACAAATATTCATACAAGGGGGAATTCTGAGATCTGATATAGGTGTAAATACAGCTGCAAGGTGTTGCGGTGCATGATTGAGGTTTTCAAAGTTGTATATGTATTTTATTTATTTTGTGTTGGTATGTTCCTTTTAAAGCCCCTTCACCTATTCCCAAATCTACATGGTATCTCCTTGAGGGGAGCACCTTGTCAATCACCCTGATTGACTTGAGAGGCAATCATCTCCCATTTGGCTAGGAGTTCAAACACCTGCCTTTTTCAATTGTTGTGATAAGTACCCCTTTCCTGGACCACACACTCTCCTTTCCCTACTGGCCTGAGGTTTCCTCTTGGCCCAGGCTGCACCCTTGGGTCCAAAAAGGAGGAGAACAGGCCCAGACCCCGCTTTCTGCATGTGGAGCTGCACAGGAATAAACACCTGCCAAAACCCACGGCTGAGCCCGCTCTTGATTCCAAGCCTTAAACTGTGCACGGCAGGGATTGAGAAACTCATGAACTGTTTTAGTTGGTCTGGGATCTACTGCTTGGGCAGTAAGCAGAGCCCCACGAGAGAAACCAACAACAGCAAGGGAAATAACTGGCTCCACTAAAGCTTAACATTCTCTGTACTGGAGGCACAGATTCTCAACTACTAAGTTTCTCGGCAAGTGTTATAATAGGTTATATTATAACACAAGAATTCAGAATTTCCCTCTACCGGGAACTTTTACAGCTATACTTGCTAAGTGTGCTGTGAATTTACCCATTAATTTTCATTAATTGCATTGATTCTTTAAAATGCTACTTTGTTAATCAGTATCTACTAGTGATAGTCTTTGCCTGGTGAGTATTTTGAGAGCTATTTTCTTCCAAGTGAAAGGGGGGGTTTCAAAATAATCAGTAATTTAAAGAATGGTATTAAAATTCCTTTTTTTTAAAGAAAGCTCAAGATGTACTATTGCAAGGTATTTATACAATCATACACTAGAAACTGAAAACTGGAGCCAGTTATTTTCTGAATGGGACATTGCCGGGGAAATTGGAGTCAAGGGGTGAGCAGCAGTAGCTGCTATGATCATTCCTTTTGTGGAAAGTTACCAAACCCTGCTCTACAGTGCCTGGGGGCATATGAATCTGTCATTCAAAGTGAAATGCTGTAAATGCTTCAACGTCTAGGCCTTTTCAAAGAAATTAAATTCTGTTATAGCTAATATTTAATTATTTTAGTAAAAAGGATAAAACATGAGAACTTTATTCTTCTTATTACTTGGTGATATATGTGATATGAAGGGTCGGGGACATAGACAAGTCAAAACACTAAGAATGGCTTCTCTGCTACTTAATATGAGTAGAAGAAATTTTGCTTCACACCAGAGAAGCAGAAGAACAGTAATATTGTCAAAAGATCTAGTCAAGTGGCTAAGGGTAATGCCAGCTGAAATGTCAATAGAGAAAATATCTCGTATGCAGCTGTATACATTGGAATTTTGATATTCACGTTTTCTGTTTCTTGAACAGATTCAGGCTTAAGTAAGTATGTTCTGCCACCTTGGCATTTTTCATTTACTTCAAAATGACTGTCCTATATTCTTTAGTTTATCTTTTACAGTGTACAAGCTGCTGCAAACTGTTAAACTGCAGCTATTTGGGGTTGAATGATTGTTAAAATATAAAGCAAGTAGGCAACACCCACTGCAGTTATGGTTGAGATTTGATTTCCAACTCCCCTATGTAGCCAGTAAATTAATCTTAAATGATTTAACTCAACTCAAATGTAGTAGGATCTGTGCTGATAAAGGTCAAACACCATCTCCCTTTTTCTGTTTAAGTTCGAAGTCTTGCATTTGAGTTTTTAGCAGTGACATCACAACTAACCTGCCATTTTCTGCTGACAAGGATTCTTCAGCATTTTAATCTGGTGGCACTTTTTAATAATTTATTTCTACTATTAAATGTCATAAAAACACAGAAGAGAGGCATATATGTATTCAGTAGAGATACTTTAAAAGTATAGAACAATGAAAATTAAAAATGTTCCATATTTGTTGCAAGCTGTATTTCAATGAAGCCATATTTTAATAATGTGATAATTTTCATTACAATTCTTGTCCTTTGACTACCAACTGATCCCAAGATCTAAACCGTAGCACTGATACATGAGTGTCTTTGAAATATGGCATCAATGTTGACCTCACTGGACGCCTGAAGCATCACTGTGTTTTTACCTTGCAGAGTAAGCAGAGAAACAAGAACCTAGGAAAACTAGAAAAATCTTCTAACTAATTTCCCATCAGAAATGACCTTCTGAACCTCTAAATAGTGGCTTAATTTTTTTTTTTAAGTACTGCTGCGAGCCAGCAAGATTTCCCGTGTAGCCCCTCTATGCATTCTCCTCGATGCCAACATCCCTCTTCAGACTGGAAGTATATACCATTTTGATATACAAATAGGTTTCCTGGATCCCTTAATCCTTCTAATATAATAGTCTAAAACTATTAGATTGGGCTAATTTTCAATATTGTCCCACAGACTTGGCAGACTGTATATTATGATCTGAATCAATCTGATTAATTTATCTAATCTGTTAATAACAGGACTCTTCAGTTAATCCTTGCATTTTATGATTAAATGAATTATTTGTGACTTTGCAGAAAGTAAGTACAATTTTAATTAAATCAATAAAAGGATGGTTGGAATTAGTAATGTTTTAATAAGATAATGACATCAGTGACAGAGACAGGAGGATCAAGTACACCCTCAGCAAATTTGCAGATGACACTGAACTATGTGGTGCAGTTGCCACTCCTGAGAAACGGGATGCCATCCAGAGGAACCTGGAGAAGCTTGAGAAGTGGGTCCATGTGAACCTCACAAGGTTTAACAAGACCAGGTTCAAGGTGCTGCACCTGCGTCAGGATAACTCCCAGTACCAGCACAGGCTGGCGGATGAACAGATGGAGAGCAGCCCTTGGGAGAAGGACTTGGGGATGCTGGTGGATGAGAGGCTGGACATGACCCAGCTATGTGACCTTAACCTAAATTTGATTAAATTAGCTCAAATATTTTCACGTACTGAAAAATAAAGAGCCTTGTAAAGAAGTATCCCAAGACTACTTTGAGCAGAAGATCTAAATTAATGTCTACTCCCTGATGTACTGCTATAAAAAAAGGGGTAATAAGTGCATATCACCTTCTTCAATTCAAAAAGAATAAAACCTTGACCTTGAATGACAACTGTCTATCATACTTTCATATAAACTACTTGAAAATATTGATAGACATTATGGAGAGCACATCGTCATTGCACCAATAAATCTGAAGCAAACCCATTACAAACCTTTTAAATACTCATGTGTATCATTCTTATGGCTGTATACAAACTAAACACTAATAAAATTGAAATTTGTTTTCAAAACTGCTGGCAAAAAGTAAGAAATGACCAATATGTTGCAGCTGAAAAACTGTCAGTAGTGTCAACCACTCTTGATTAAGGGGTTGTCATTTTACATGTCCTTAATTCCAAGGGTGTGAAATATTGCCTTTAGTCTAAACAAAAAACCTTTTTCTTCCAAAATTTAGAGTTCAAATAGAAAAGTCTTAGTATCAGGTATCACAGATATTTAATGTAGTGCAGTGAAGTAGGACCTGGTGCTTTAAATTCTCTTTCAAACTTTGTTGCATATGCTGCTCTTCAAATTGCCACTACAACTAATTATTTTTCATTTCCAGCACTACCATTTCTTGAAATATAAATGATTTAATTTTTCCTTCTACCTGGAAGGTAATAGCCATGCCATAGTGTTGCAGAACTAAGTCAGCATGCGTGCTCTGGTGCTGTCCCAGAAGGCAGCCTCCATCTTCTGGCACCAGCCCTGGAGATGTGGTGATGGTGCTGTGTATGCACAACACTGGTGGGAGCATTTGGTGACAATGACAGTGCAGGATTGGCATGAAAGTCTGTCCCAGCCCAGTCTGGCAGGGGATCTGCCAGGTGAAATTAGGAAAGGAAGCATAAGGAGGCAGGGACTGCCCATGGTAACGGAGGGTGGCTGCTTTGGACTGCAGTTAGGCAAGCCACCAGACCACACTCCTGTCTTCTCATTCCTCTGCCACTGAGCTGTACAGTCGCAGCTAATCTACCGGGCAGATAAGAAGGCAGATAACCTCTACCCTGTAGTGCTCTCACAGGGAAGTGAAGCTCTCTAAATCCTCAGACAAAGAGACCTCTGTACTTTTCTTTCACTGAGTGCCAGGGGGCTGAGCTGCTGGCATGACTTTTACTGAGGTAGTGTGTGGAGATGTGGTTGCAAGAGCGAGGCCTGGAAGATCTTGCACCAGAGAACGCTTAGGGAAGCACTTATTCAATCATAATGATTGGTGTGACTTCTCTCTCGGCGCCCGATTAACAACAAATGGTGACCCCGACGTGATCCAGACTCAGTCACCCGACGTGATCCAGGCTGCGGACCACGGGCGACGTGATCCAGGCTGCTGATCCAGGCTGCTGATCCAGGCTGCGGACCACGGGCAACGTGATCCAGGCTGCGGACCACGAGCGACCTGCTCCAGGCTGCGGACATAAATCACGCTACGGAGCTGTGGCTGCTGAGATAGGTCACGAGCCAGGAAAGCACAGAGCATACAGAGAGCTCAGCTGGCAATCCAAGGCGACCCTATCAAGGAGACCTGCCCAGGGCGACCCTACAGAGGAGACCTGCCGCCTGTGCCTGCTGCCTCGCATCTTAAAAAAAATCCGGTATGGGTTAGATAGGGGATGGAAAGGCAAGCAGCATATGACCTATTAAAATGCTTTCTAGAGAAGCGAAAGGTATCAGATATAGATCTGAAAAAAGATTTACCTGGGTTGTTAGTGTATGGGGTAGCTAAAGGTTGTTTTGGGGACCCTAACACAGTATTCTGTGTAGAAGAGTGGCGTAAGTTAGGGGATGTAATATGCGAAAAAGTAATAGATGAGGATAAAGCAGCTAAGAAAGTGGCACGGCCCTGGCGAGCGGTGACTAGTTGTTTGGCTCAGCATCAGGCAGAACAGAGTGTTGCTCAGAAAGCACGTAATATACTTAGTGGCCAGGAGAAAAGAGAAACAGGAATGCAAAGGTCTGTATTGTCAGGGCAAGGACCTCCTGAACCCCCTGAGGGAATGATACAGTTAGGAAAACAACAAATTCCTTTACCCCCCAGAGTGAACAATATTATTATGCCATTGTCTTCTGCAGTTCCTTCTGCCCCTCCATGCTCAAATCCCTCTCCTTGCTATTCTGCCTCCAATCCCTTCTTAGAGTCTGTTAAGGAAGAAACTGTAGATCCTTTGTCTCCGGGTGAGGAGGAAGAGTGGGAGGAGGAGGCAGTTACAGATCACCGTGAGGGGGTGACTGACACCAAAACTACACCCCCACAAAAGCCCATACCAGCTCCTCGATTATCTCGTTCAAGGGCACGTATGTGGCAAAACATTCACCGAGAGGCAGTTCTTGCTGGAGATATGCAAGCTGCCGGAATTCTGCATGAAGTAGTAGCTCAAGCTTTTCCAGTCACTTACGCCCAACAACAGACCCCCCAGGGAGTAGAGATGCTAGCTACTATTACTGCCCTGGATTGGAAAATTCTTACCCAACTATGTGCTACTGTGAATGAATCAGGTATTCATAGTGAGCCTGTCAAACAGCTACTAAATTATATTTGGAGTGCAAATGTTTTGTTACAGAATGATATTCGAACTATTATGAAAATGATTCTAACTCAGTCTCAACAATTACTTTGGCAAGCTCACTGGCAAGACCTGTGTATTAGCAGTGCTAATGCTCAAAGAGGGCAGGAACATCCTTTATATGGGGTCACTGTCGAAGAGCTCATGGGAACTGGACCATTCTCTAATCCAGATCATCAGGCTATGCGAGGTCCTGATAAATTAAGGGAGGCCATGCGACTTGCTTTAGAAGCACTGGGGAGAGTTAAAACATCAGTAGGAATGCCCACCTATATGAACATCAAACAGGGCAGAGAGGAAACATTTGCTCAGTTTGTAGATAAGGTGTCGGCTGCCATAGATCAGACTCCAGATATACAGGAGTGGATGAAAGGTGCCTTATTGAGACAGTGTTTGTTACAAAACTGTAATCAGGCCACCAGGACAATTTTAGCTTCACTCCCAAGTAATGCATCTGTTGAGGAGATGCTGGATCGGATGAGTAGAGTCCCTGTTGGGCCCCAGGCTATGTTAGTTGAAACAGTGAAAGAATCAGTGGAAGCTGTTAAGCAGTTAGGAGAAGCATTGCGAGGAGGGCAGGAGCAGCAGACGCAGATATTGGCCGCCCTGGCACCACTGCAAGTAGCAACTGCAGTAAGAACTGGACGAGCTTCTGCCAGGAAAATAACCTGCTTTCGCTGTGGAAATCCAGGACATATACGCCAAGAATGCACCCAGGTATCAGTGTGGTGTCCTGTCTGCAGGACTGATACTCATGCTGCATCTGCATGCCGTCGCAAACAGGGAAACGGCAGGAGGAGCGCTCAGGGCCGCCGCGCGACGACACCAAGAGCAGCCCTAGTAACTGGAGTTACCAACCCGTCCGTCCTGCCTCGTCCCTTCGTGCCTACACCTCAGGATCAGCTGGCTTAGACTTGGCACCCGCAATAGACATTTCTATTAAGGACAATCGTCCTGTGGCTATTCCCACTGGAATAAAAGGACCAGTAACTTATCAGGGACAGCCAGTTCCTGCTTTACTTTTGGGACGTTCATCTACCTTTTTAAAGGGACTTGATATTACTGTGGGACTTATTGATGCTGATTTTACAGGCGAAATTTGTATTTTAGCACGAACACTGTACCCTCCGGTGCTTATTCCAGCTGGCACCCGAATAGCTCAATTGTTACCATTTTCAGCCTTGGCTCCAGAACATCGTTCAGAAAAACAAAGAGGAGATCATGGCCTTGGCTTTACAGGAGGATCAGCATTCCTAACACTGGGTCTTTCAGAACGGCCAAAACGTGTAGCAATTTTGGAACTAAAAGGCCAAAGGATACAACTTACTCTTCTTTTGGACACGGGGGCTGATATCACTATTATCAGTGAAAATTATTGGCCTCAGAATTGGCCACTTCGGTACGCTCGGAGCGCAGTAGAGGGAGTAGGTGGATACAACACTGCCCGCCGAAGCCCTCTTCTATCTCTTACAGTAGATGGCTCCACAGTACAAACTGAAGTATCTATCTTGCGACTCCCGTATAATGTTGAAGGCCTTTTAGGACATGATATAATGGCTCAGTTGGGACTAGTCCTCACGAATGATAATCATCTTTTTCATTAGCGGTCATTGAATGGGCTTTCCCAATTAGACTCACATGGATTACAAATACTCCAGTGTGGATTGATCAATGGCCGCTTCGGCAGGAAAGCCTTTTACAAACACATGCTTTAGTGGCAGAGCAGCTTTCACAAGGACATCTTAAACCCTCATTGAGTCCCTGGAATACACCAATATTTGTTATCAAGAAGAAGTCTGGAAAATATAGACTGCTGCATGACCTGCGTGCTATTAATGCATGCATGCAACCTATGGGTACCCTACAACCTGGAATGCCGGCTCCCTCGATGTTACCAAAAGACTGGGACCTTTTAATTGTGGATCTTAAGGACTGTTTCTTTACCATTGACCTGCATCCAGCAGATACTTTAAGTTTTGCCTTTACACTTCCAGCTATAAACCGTGGAGAACCAGCACAGCGATTTGAATGGAAAGTATTGCCTCAAGGAATGTGTAATTCACCAACGATTTGTCAGTTGTATGTGGGTCAGGCCCTACAACCTTTGCGACAACGTTGGTCACAAGCATGTATATATCATTATATGGATGGTATTCTTTTTGCACAAGCTGAACAATGGACTGATGCCGATGTAACCACCATATGTGCTACTTTAGCACAGGCAGGTCTAACGGTAGCACCTGAAAAAATCCAGCGACAGTCCCCATGGAAATATTTGGGTTTCATCATTACTGCAGCTGTTGTTACAGCACAAAAGCTTACCATCCATAACACTCCAAAGACACTGAATGATATGCAAAAGTTGATGGGGGACCTGCAGTGGCTCCGCCCGTCCACTGGTATACCTCAGCATCTGCTGAAGGAACTCAGTCCTCTTCTCAGAGGCACAGATCCAACTGCTCCAATTCACCTTTCACCTCAACAACATACAGCATTGCAGTGTATTTTGGACTTAATTCCTGTTCAGCACATATCACGCGTGGATTTACAGTTGCCTATTGCTTTGGTTGTGTTACAGCATCCTCGTGAACTATCGGCCGCCTTTGTCCAAATAAACAAAAAGGGGGAGGTAGCGGTCCTGGAATGGTTGGTTCCCTCATTGCAACCTAAAACAACAATTGATCAAAAAATTTCGGTGATTGCTCGGCTCATCCAGGCAGGCCGAAAACGTTTGCTCAGCATTGCAGGAAAAGTACCTGATGCTATTTATCTGCCAATGAAACGAGAGGATTTAGACTGGTATTTAGCCATGGCAGAACCACTCCAAAAGGCGTTGTTAGACACACCTACCACTATACTACCACAGTCATTACCACGGTCTATACTGCAATGGATGCAACAATATGATTGGGTAGAGCGACCAAAGCTTTCTTTTACTCCATTAGCAGGAGCCCGCACTGTTTATACTGATGCAGGGAAGCAGTCTCGCCGAGCTGCTATCACCGGGCAAGAAAAAGGAGAATGGCACTCTCAACTGTTAACTGCCGATCCTAGAGACTCACTACAGACTCTGGAGTTAGCTGCAGTTACATGGGCAATGTCTGAATGGATGTGTGATCCCCTGAACATTATAACTGATTCTTTGTACGTAGCAGGAGTAGTTACTCGTATTGAGCAAGCAGATATTAAGGAGTTGCGTAACCAGCGTTTAATGGAATTACTGGTACAACTACAAAGAGCAATAAAACAACGTACTTGTTCATACGCAGTCATCCACATCCGCAGTCATCAATGGGATATCGGTCTCGGAGAAGGCAATGCCAGAGCTGACCGACTTGTAGCTACAGTACAAGCTCCCATTGGAAACTTCACACTGGCACGAAAAGCACATGCAAGGTTTCATCAAAATGCTAAAGGACTACATCGAGCCTATTGAATTACCATGGATGAGGCACGAGGAATTGTGCGAGCGTGCCCAGAGTGTGCAGCTATTAACCAGGGAGTGGGTTTAGGCATTGGTGTGAACCCTCGAGGACTTAAATCCAATGAGCAATGGCAAATGGATGTTACACATTACCCAAGCTTTGGACGTCTTAAGTACCTCCATGTGACCATTGACACTTATAGTCATTATGTGTGGGCAACAGCACAGACTGGTGAAAAGTGGATACATGTACGTCGTCATCTAACCAGTTGTTTTGCAGTTATGGGAGTTCCTCAAAAACTAAAGACAGATAATGGACCGGCATATAGTAGCCGAGGAATGAAGAACTTTTGCCAACAATGGGGAATCAATCATACGACTGGTATTCCACATTCTCCTACTGGACAGGCCATAGTAGAAAGAGCTAATGGCACACTGAAACAGTATTTGCAAAAACTTAAGCAGGAGCATGATCCAGCCACTCAACTGACTATTGCATTGTTCACCCTAAATCATCTATGTGTTTTTGGGGACAGTAAAGATCCTCCCGCGATGAGACATACAGAAGTCAGTAACCAATTACCCACACAGTCAATAAAAAAGCTAACAGTATTGTACAGAGACCCTAAAACTGGAATCTGGAATGGGCCTGCTGAAGTACAATATATTGGTCGAGGTCACATGTGTGTGCTTACACCCACAGGTTCTGTGTGGATTCCTAGCCGTTGGACACGAGCAGTGAATGACAACACCCAGCAGTCCAGCAGAACGAGAGCTGCATCGCCTGCTTCTGACTGTCCGGCTGGTGATAGCCAGACTCCAGCCAGTATGGCCTCACCCTCTAATAGTGGAAAATAGAAATGATGTACTGTCATTGTTGTATGAGTTACAAAGAACCCGACCACGATTGATTAAGAGTTCTACCTGTCTGCATTGTGGCAAGCCTAACTGTGATTCCTGGGTGAAAATTTATTGTGGGGCTTGTCGCAGACAGTGGTGGGTTTTTCAGCAGCGACTTGCAACCCCGTGGTGCCCTCGCTGCTCTTTCTATTGGCATATATATAATTGGCAAACAGCTATACAAGAATATACAAAATGCAATAATACAATAAAAGCAGTAGACCTTATTCAAGATCTAGGTCAAAGAGATAGGTTAGAATTGGCATTTTTATTAGAGAAAGAAGTGTGTCGCCTGTTGGCACAAAAGGCTACTTGTATTTTGCAGACTGTCTGCAAACATGAGGTGGGAATACCTCAGAATCATCAGGTCGATCCTGCTGATTGGGATGTGTGCTGTCGTAGATGGGCTCATAGAGCTGTCAAAAATAGACGACAGGCAAAACATGTGGGTTACTTGGGCTAATCAGTCTGGTCAGGATAGTTTATGTTTATCACTCGCTACACCCTCTGATCCATTTCGCACTTGTTTAATTGGGAAACAAGAATGTGCTGGCAAGGCATGGAAAAATTACACTTTCTTTTGGCAGAACGAAACAACAGTACAACGGCAATATTGTAATTTGTTTGGCATTGATAGTCTTTTCTGTCAATCATTTGGAGTAAATTAAACCTGTGGCATGCATGATCGACGAATGATGCAGCATGCAAATCAATCTCTTTTAGAAGTTCAAGAATTACAATTGCTAGGGTCAGTCCCAGGCCAATGGTGTGTTGATTTTGGTCCAAGAGAATTGATCCCACAAGGGTATGATGTAACTCCTAAAAGTAATTGGTATATAGTTAACAAAACTGAATACTGTGTCAATCAACTTATGATGCTGGCACCGCCCTCAAAAGCTCGACGGTTGCCTCAGGGTTATTTTTTAATATGTGGTGATCGTGCTTGGACAGGGATACCTGCTTATGCCATTGGAGGACCTTGTTATCTAGGAAAGCTTACTATGTTTGCCCCAAACATGGCACAACTGTTTGCAGCCCATCATACTGCTGTGACACGGCGTTATAAACGTACCACAAAACAATTGGGTTTTGATTGTAATGATAAGGTAACTTTGTGGGAATCTCCAGAGGTAATCTTTGCTTCCATCCTTGCCCCAGGTGTGGCAGCATCACAAGCCCTTACACAATTACGGCGATTAGCCTGTTGGACAGGTAAGCAAATTAATATCACGTCCAACATCTTATCTAATTTAGTAACTGATCTTGGCAGTGTAAGACATGCTGTACTTCAAAATCGTGCTGCCATCGATTTCCTGTTACTAGCTCAAGGACATGGATGTGAAGAATTTGAAGGCATGTGTTGTATGAATTTGTCTGACCATTCAAACTCAATTCACCGACAGCTTGCCCAATTGAGAAATAACATGCACAAATTGCAGACCGAGTCAGATCCTTTCACGAGCTGGTTGGCTCAACTTGGTTTTACCCCTTGGCTTGTGTCCTTGGTCAAAACTGGATTGCTAATACTTGTTGTTATTATTGCTATCTTATTGATTGTTCCCTGTGTGATGCAATGTATGCAACAGCTGGCTGATCGGGCGATTAAACAAGCTTTTATAGCACATAAACAAAAAGGGGGAATTGTGGAGATGTGGTTGCAAGAGCGAGGCCTGGAAGATCTTGCACCAGAGAACGCTTAGGGAAACACTTATTCAATCATAATGATTGGTGTGACTTCTCTCTCGGTGCCCAATTAACAACAGTAGTGGCCATGTCAGAATGGGTGTAATGCTGGTGGCAGCCTGTGTCGGCAGAGGCAGGAGCAGGATGGGGCTGCTGGGATAACTCTTCTCAGTCTTTAATGAAGCATCACTCTCAGTACAGGATTTTGCATAGCTAAAGGATGGCAGCAGGTCACGGTCTGCCAGCAGCAGCCCCTGGTTGCTTCTTTACAAAGCAGCTTATAAGTTTTTCAGCCAATAACATATGGTTAAAGCTTACAGACAATAGTTCTAACCAATCAATTATAGCACATGTACACCTGCTTTGAACAATGTTCCTTTGTATGGTTTTTCTATTAACAATACACAATTATTAAGCTTAAGACCTTCTGCTATCTTGTCAGGCATATATTTTCTGCAGTGTTAAGATTTATTCAAGCCAAACCTGTAAACTCAGCCTTTGTTTCCCATGTCCTTATTTGCTATACTACTGTATCTTTTCTAGTTTCAAACTTTTTCAGTTGCAGCATATTCTGAGTTTTCAGCTTTTTCTGTTGGAGACGTGCTTTTTCAGCTCCTAAAAATCCTTTTTACTTTTAGTGTTTCCCACAGCAGCCAGCCCAGTTCCCTCAAGATTGGTGTCTCTTGGTCATCATGGAAACATGTAGTGGAGAGCTTTGGCATGAGGCTGGGAGAGCCATGGGCACAGTGGCAGGGCTGTTGGCAGCATCACAGGGTGGGTGCCTCATTTAGTGGCTCTGCTGTCTTTGGCAGCTGAAGCCCTAGACAGGAACATGAGCAAATCTTCTGCCCTCTTCTTCCTTCACCACTCAGCCATGGAGTGTTGCAACTTTCTGCAGAGATATTTACCTAACTATAATGTAATATCCTCTGCCATGCCCCTACATCTTATCTAGTATCCTGCGATAGTGTCATGATCTCCTACAGGCAGCTGGAAGGTAATCATTCCCCTGAACTGTGGACAGAACCAACTCTCCAGCATCCACATTCTTTTTTCTTTCACAGAGTGAAAAAAGTTTTTAAACACAAATTTACTGATTCAGTAAGCTGTTTTTCCTGCTTTTCCTTCAGTTTCCCTGAAGGCTAGTAAATCTATTCTGCTGCAACTAATAAAGTAAAATAGTATGTGCCTATGAGATTCTTCATTCAAAAAAGACAGAAACCACTACACAAACATTTTATACATTTATTCTGGATGTGTGTATATACACATTTCATGATGCAAGTGAAACTGAATAATGGTAAAAGGTAGTTACTGTTAATGGTAAAAAAAAAAAGGTAAACTTTGGATACAAAACTAGATTTTGAGTAAACCACAATGCTAAACTCCTTAATTGTGCTATAACTGTACTAAACGCATGATCTAAAAAAAAAAAGTGCAAAAGGGACTTCTAGTTAATTCTAAGAATAAAGCACAGAGAAGAAAAAAATGTTACTTTAAAAAAAAAGCTGAATTTCTTATTCACAAGTTAAATTAGCAACACAAAAGTTTAATTAGAGCTGAATTATAGTGTAATGCATGCATGAAATTGGGAGATATCTGGCAAGCACCATATAAATTAACACAATGTATCTTAGTATTCAACAATCTCTAATAGCCTGTAATCCAGTTTACTAATGCCATCTTTGAATAATCTGGGGGAAAAAGTATTTTTAAGTTCAGCAAGAATGTTCAGAATTATATTAATGAACTCGATTATTTCACCTAAAGAACTTGGAAGAAAACAAATTGTCACTGTATATTCATTACACCTTTTTTTTTCCATACAATAAATGACAGTACTCCTGACAGCTCTCAAGCTAGAAATCTCTTTTACTGGCAAAAAAGATAAAGTTCAAATCTTGAGAGTCAGTGAGCCAAAAGTGAATTAAAAACCCCATCCTTTGTTATTTTTTCTTCTCTTTCATCCTATAGTCTTCTCATTTCTCACCTGTTGTTTACACTCCTATTGTATTGACTGACTAACTTATAGATTTGATATAAAGTCAGAAAATCCATTCTCAGAATCTGAATTAAATTAAACCTCATAATATGGCTAAGGAAGAGAGATGTTAAACCACTTCCAAAAAGAGAGTTTTGATGAGTTTTAGATAATTTTTAAAGATACCTGATTTTCCAATATCCCTTACTGGAATTCTCAACATTTGATATTAGCACTAGGTTACTTTTAATTTCCCTGCATTCCTGTCCTTGTGCAGTTCCCCCTTCTTTTTCCTTCCAGTGGTTTTAAAAGATAAATTTAATTTGCCATCTTTCATTTCTAAACTCACAGCTAGAAATGATTTAGTACTAATCTAATTCAATTAAATTAATTAGAACAAGGATGACCCTTGAGATTCCTATCATCATTCTTAAAGTGTAAAATGCAAGGCATTCCTATAAATATTAATTAAACTAATGTAGGAATTAAAGTGTTCTAAGCATAACAAGAACAAATATATGGTACAAGAATATTAATGTCAGTTTTAAAATAATCACAAATCGGACAATGCCAAGAATTAATTTTGTCTTTTACTCTCAATTTGTTTTCACTGGATTTTTGTACATGCATTTTTTCTTTTGGTTATTACCATATTTAATGAATTCTCATTTGAGAAACTTCTTTTAAAACTGAATAATAACCAGGATCTAAGAACAATTATTAGAATGATTATTGCTTATATTTAATGTAATTGTTTAGTACTGACTTCAGGAGAATTCAAACTCAGTTACACTCAGCATCCCTGTGCTAACCAGTTTTCTTTCACAAAAATAAATAAATAAACAAAACCTCTGTTTCAAACAGTTCATAGATTATGGCACCAATGACATTACTAATGCCAAATTAAGATAATTCGTGCTAGATTTTTCTTTTGTAACTTCTGCATGCCAGCATATAAAATGGTAATGAAGCAGTGCTAGGGGCAGCAAAGAAAAGCCCAGATTTCAACCACTGAAATCTATGAACAGTGGCAACACTTCCCCAAACACATCAATAATTTACTCAGATAAAACTAAATAGTTTGTGCTGAATGTAGAAATGGTCAAAAAAATCTACTGGTGAATGGAAAACAAAAAGACATTATATTCTAACTTCACAGGATTATGTTGCCAATTTGAACAAATAAGAAGCAAAAAAAAAAAATGCTCCTCCTCAAACCAGATGAGAAAATATTCTTCCTTTGAAACTATAACCCCATCTAGTGGGGCTTCTTTCTAATAGCTGGTAGGGTTTGAACTTTATATTACTCTGAGTATTTTGTGTTAGTAAAGACTATCAAATGAAAGTGGGAGATTCCCAGATTTTGTCTACACTAGATTACTCCTTAAAGGATTCTGTCTTTGCTACTTTTATGATTACCTGATCAATTACAAAGGGTTGGCACAGGAAGGAAACTATCTACTGTATTACTTGGATGAGCTCTAAAAAGCCCCTAGTGCAACACTGCGAAAAAAACACAGTTTATGAGATATTTGATTTTAAGTAGAAAAGTACAACATAGAAATAGTGCTGGTCAATGGTCCTCAGAGTAGCTCACCTGCATGAACTTCCTTCCAAGTCGTCTTCCCTCATTGAAATTAAAAAACCACAAGGGGACCCAAAAAGAATGTAATTTTACTGTAGTGAATGTTGGGGACTAGGCTATGATGAATTCGAGAAAAAAATAGTAATGAATTCTTGCAGCTTTCACAGCTAAATTGCAGTATGAACATATTCCACTGGCTTTGTTCCTTGTCTTTAATGACACAAAGAAATTGAAGAGTAAAAATGGCTCATTGGTTCTAAACTCTTCTCACTGGGAACTATGACTTATAGAGAAGGGAGACAATGGAGAGTGTTTCTTGTCCCTAGTACTTTTAGTTCATCACATTACTGTAACATATAGCTCAGGCTCCAGGCAGAAACCGTGGCAAGCGCCTGCGCTGCAGAATGAGCTGGCCCACCTCTTGCACACAATTGTGCCATTGATGGAAGCCTTCTTGTTGTTTTATTGACAGCTCACTGAGTAAAGCCATCTTCATCAGCACCCTGCCAAGACAGACCACTCTCACAAGCTGCGGGGATCGCCTTCACAAACTCTGTTGACCCAAACAACATAATCTTCTGCATTCAAATGATTCTGTAATCTTTGGTATTTATTTGGTCCGTAATTATGGCTATCAGCACTGACATACAATTTATCACCAATATTCAAAAGAGCACATCCAGCGAAACAAATGGGGCAGTTTTACTTTTTTTCAGACCAGCCACTGCTTACTTGGAAAGTTGATCAGATAGTGCAATTGTGGTTTCTGTTTCAAAGGGTCTGAGTCTGTAAGACTGTTAAGACTTGGGATTTAAAACTGAAGAGCAGATATGTAGAGCTACACCAAACTTCTACCTATCCTTGTTCGGAGACAGTGTATACTTATGCAAATAGCAGAAAACACAATCACGGTAGAGGGACTCCTGACAAACTCACCTACCCTTGTGCAGCCAACAGCTTGGAATATTTTGTACTGGTTAATAGCTCTTAATAGGAATCTATTCCATAAACTTGTGAAATTATCTTTTAAACAACTTGTAGTTTTTTAACAAAAACACCCCATAGAAATGAGTTTAATGATTGAGTTACAATTTGACTGGAAAAACACTTGCTTCTGTTGGTTTTAAACTTGTTTCTTGATAATCCCATTTAATGCCTCCTTTTTTTGCCTAACAGAATATCAAGCAATAACAGTACTTTCTCCATGCCAGTCAGGACTTTATAACTGCTATTGCATCCTTCCCTTCCCTCTGTTACCTCTCATATACAAAAGCCATTCCCTGACTCTTTTATTAATTACTTCCTTTTTGAGATGGGGATACAGCAGCATAAAGACTTCATGGATTCATGACATACCGTAGTATTTTCACTTTCTTTCTCATCTAGCTAGTTCCTAATACTTTAAAATGTCTGTTTTAATTTTCAAACACTTTTGAGCATTCAGAATGACAGAATCACAGAACTGTTAATGTTGGAAGTGATCTCAGGAGGTCATCTAGTCCAACTGCCCTGCGATGACAGGGCAGGGTCACCTAGAGAAGGTTACAGAGGAATACATCCAAGTATTCCTTGGATTTGGAACGTCTCCAGAGGGGGAGACTACAACCTTTTGGGCAGCTTGTTCCAAGTGCTCTGCCAGCTTCAATGTAAAGAATGTCTTCCTCATGTAATAGATGTAATTATAAATTCGTGCAATTAAAACATAGAAGGAAGTTATAGCAGATGATAGAATGTATATTTTCTATAACCCTGTGAGTATAAAAAGTAACCTTAATTCTTGGACTGGGATGGGCGTTCACCAAATACCGGGACATGCTTTGTATACAAATTAACATCTCGATTTACACCACAAAGGAGGGTGGCTTGCCAGGATGTAGCTCCTTGAGTTAATCAGATCTTGGGCACCCAGACCATCAACCCACCATCAACCCATCGATACCCATTTCGAGGGTGGACCCTGAATTTGAAGACATCATCATCCCAAAAGAAGATTCCCGGAAAATCCTTTCAGACTCGGCCCAGCACCGGGAAATCTGTTCAGGGTTCATCATCAAGTGAAAGACTGGGTTTGAATTTGAAAACACAATACCTCTGCTGCCGGGAGGCACAAAATACAGTATAAGAACCCGGACTCAACTACCAGCAAATTGTGGAACAGTGTGAGATAGCAACCCTGCTGTCGGTCGGCTGTTTCACCCAACATTCTAATGTTGTTCCCTGTGGCTGTCCCAGATAGATTTAAAATGGAAAAATAAAATTTATTCTTTATATCCGATTGGCTAGTTGATCAGTTATAACACTCATGTTGAGGTAAAATTTCTCATGTTTTTGTCTAAGGCCATTGTTCCGTGTCCTGCCACTGGACACCGCTAAAAGTTGGCACCATCCCCCTGACACCCGCCTTTGAGATATTTATATGCATTAATGAGATGTCTCTCAGTCTTTTGTAGAATAAACAAACCCAGTTCCTGCAGTCTCTTCTCATAACAGAGATGCTCCAGACCCTAAATCATCTTTGTGGCCTCCACTCGACCCTTTCCAGTAGCTCCATGTTCCTATTGTACTGAGGAGCCCAGAACTGGATGCAGCACTCCACATGTGGCCTCACCAGGGCTGAGCAGAGGGGCAGGATCACCTCCCTTGGCCTGCAGTAAGGAAAGAGTTAATGACATTTATAGTATATGCTTTAAACAAACACTCAGTTGTAAAACTTGTTGCATAAAACATTAGTAGTCCCTAAGCACAAAGAGCAAAAGAAACAGTTTCAGTTCTGTTTTTGCCTAGGTGGGACAGAAACTGATGCTTTTCACTGCAACATTCTACTGCTGCATGCTGTATAACTGCCAGACTAGACCTCAATGACCACTGAATTAAGACTTAAGCATGAGTGATAGCCAAAGCCATTCCTCCTCTCCCTTTCATGCTAACGAGGAAATGACAATTACTCCTACTAAAGAGGAACTGAAAGCCACTCCTACCTTTGCTTCTTGTGCAAATAAGCTACTAGATAAAAATTAGTCAGAAAGTGGGCTGGGGGCGGGGGGAAGGGGGGGTGGGTACCCAGGACCAGAAGAGCCTCTGAATGTCTAATGACTGAATGATTAATGATATGATTGCACACCCATGGTGGTAACTATTTTCTACTTGCACTATCTCTCTCCTCCCTCTCTCTCTCTCTTTTTATTATACAAGCAATTTTGCAAAATAAAGTCTGCACTGTTGAACTGATGAAGTTGCACATTTGGATCCTTTGCACCTTAATTTGGGCAGAGGACTTTAACATTCATTGAATCATAACATCTGTTGGCCACACTCTTCCTGACACACCCCAGGAATACTCTTGGCCCTCCTGGCCCTAAGGGCATTTTCCAGGTCAGTCAACTTGTGATCCCCCAAGACTCCCAAGTCCCTTTCTACAGAGCTGCTCCCAAGTCCTTATCTTGCAGATAGTCTTTTCTGCAGAGCAGCTCTCTTCTGCTGAGCTGGTGGCACTTGGGGTTATTCCTCCCCAGGTACAGGACCCTACACTGGCTCCTGTTGAACCTCATCAGGTGTCTCTCCACCCAATTCACCAGTCTATTAAGGTGAATAGCAGCATAACCTTGAGTTGCGCCACTTCCCCAGTTTCGTATCATCACCAAACTTGCTGAGCGTACTCTCTTATCCCCTTTTTCAGGTTGTTGATAAACAAGTTGAATAAGACTGGACTCAGTATTGGTCCCAGGGGAAAACTACTTACTGCAGGCCTCCAACTGGACTGTACTCCACTGATCACGATCTTCTGAGCTCTGCCATTTAGCCAGTTCTTGATCCACATCACTGTCCATTCATCTAACCCACACTTTCTGATCTTACCTATGAGGATGTTATGGGAGACACTGTAAAAAGATTTGCTAAAGTCAAGGCAGAATACAGCCACTGCTTTCCCCTCGTCAACCCATCTGTCATGTCATCATCGAAGGCTATCAGATTTGGTCAAACATAATTTCCCCTCAGTGAGTCCATCCAGTTCCTAGGTTACTAATAACACAACTGTGAATCAGTATATTTATGATTATTCTGCAATACTAAAAAAAAAAAGTACTTGAAAAATTTAACCTGAGAGCAAACCACACACAGAGACATGTCAGCTTCCAGCCTGCAAGAGTTCATTGGCTGTCCCCTTGCTGACTATAAGTTCATCTTACACAGGACACCCCAAATGACAGCAAGAGCCATGCACAGCCTCCTGGGTTGGATGGGATGGGATGGGATGGGATGGGATGGGATGGGATGGGATGGGATGGGATGGGGCGGGATGAATCAGCAGCTCTGAAGCAGCACAGCTCACCCAGCTGCCATAGCACCTTCACCTCACTCACCCACAAGGAGTTTCCCAGTGATACCAAAATCAGCCAGATAGAAACTTTCTAACACAGTTTTTAGTACTAGAAAGCAAGAATTCTGAGCATGTTGCTCACCTGGGGGATCCCTGCTCCATTCGAGTGTTGGATGAGCAGAGATTTTATCATACACACTGATTACATATTCATTAGCTATCCTCACCTCCTTGACTTTATTTGACATAGTCACACCTGTTATTGGAAGTTTTTATATGATTCTCTGGGATCTGTCTTCAACATCCAGTGTCCCTTTTAGGTTGCTGTTCCTCTACCCCCTGCTTTTAAGCACAGTATCTTTGTTTTGTGTAACTTCTACTTTGTCAGACTTACAGAGCTGAGCTGGCATCCTGCTAGCACTTTGTATGACTTCTGTTTCCCTAAGTTACATCCCTTATTTATTTCTCTAAAGCTGAGCAGTTGTGTTCTGGGGTCCTTGATAAGAGTAAAGATTGTTCTGTTCTACTATTCTTATTGAGTGAGTAAAATGCTGTTCTACTGTCCTTATGAGGAGGAGAGAGGTCAATCTGACCTGGTGCTTGTGCTGTCCTTGCTTTATTCTCTGTCCCTGCTAGGATATTTCACATGTTGAAGGCAGCAGCTTTATTTTGATCCCTGTGTAACACCATAAGGTCTCTGAAACCAGAAGATTAAGATATTGCAAGCAGTTTCCTGTATAAATATAAAAACTGAATCAGAAGGGAAATTTCTGTCTCTTTTCTGTGTTAAAATAAGAGGGAAGATGTGTGACAACAAGCAAGTGTCCAAAAATAGGTACTAAACTTCTGTAAACTCTTCTATGAATATTATACATGATGTAACACCAACAAAATTTTAGAAACATGTCATTGACATAATTAAAAAAAATCTTTTTTTTTAATATATAAAGCATTGTGCTCTACATGACAGTTACCAATTTCTACCTCCAAAAAATACTACTTTCAAGCTGAGAATATTTGAGTTGAATATTTGAGAGAATATTTGAGGAGAATAGATTCTCCTTTTAACCTCACTAAAACAATTACACTGAGTCCAACCACAGTGCAACTTTATGTCTGCCTACCCAGGAACATAGCTCCCATTGAATGCCATAGGAATGAGACATACTCAGAGACAGGCCATACTCAGCTTCTTCAACTTGGCTATGATCACAGTTGTACTGTGTATCTCAAACAAGCACAAAATTTTTTGAGAGAGCAAGGCTTCTTTCATTTGGGCTCTAATTTCCATTAATCACAGGAAATCAGCTTTCCTGATCTTCTTCAGAAAGTGCAAGGTCTGTAGATTTTTATCTCTTGTCTGCTCACTTGTGTGGCAACATATATGTTAATTTTTTTCTGAAACTAAAACCATTCAATGACTAAAACTAATGTTCTTCATGATTAATACATGTAAGATTGCAGGTTTTCAAGACAAAAACTCCAACTTTTTAAAAGGTGCTCCAAATAAGGTCGGTAAAATCCCTTCATAAAGTAAGATAGCAGCAGTCAAGCTTCCCAGCAGCCAAGTTGCACAGCTGCTGTACTCCACTGTGAAAGGTCATGTTCATCTTGATCCTCTGTACTTCTAAAAGCAGCTGGCATCAGGATTTCCTAATCAAGATGGCATTATCTCCCATCCTGTGAAAATGACAAATATGGAACTTTGGTGGCTTGATGGATTGGGTGCCACGGCAACTGTTACCAGATACCATGCCTGGGGTTTAGTGGCATGGAACACCTGCATTGGGAGTGGCTGCTGGGGTCAGCTGCCAGGGCTCTGTATTGCCCAGAGAATACTGTGATGCTCTAGGGCCTTGACCTGGCTTGTGAGGGCATTGAAGGAATGCAGAGCCCTGGGATACCCACTCCTGGGAGAGCAGTTCCTTCAGGAGTCAGCATCTTCCCTGGATCCCCCTGGCAGATCTGTGGCAGCGGATGCCAAAGACTGCAATGGAGATCCTTTTGGAGAAGAGAACACCAATCTCCAGCCTCTCAGAAGACTGCCAAGTCTGCAGATGAATGCAAAGTCACCCTGCAACGGCAGTCTGGAGAAGGAACTCCTGCAGCAGAAAGACAAGGACCCGTTTGCCTCCCTGACACGGTCTTGACAGCTCATTGACAGACCCAGGCAGGTGAGTGCCAAGGACAAGATGAGATGGCTCGGAAAAGGGGAATGAGCCTTTCACTTCCTAGGGCCAGCTGCAGTGCCACAGGGCTGCAGTCCCACCATCTCCTGTCCCAGCCGCCACTGCCAGGTCCCCAGCAGACATTTGCTGGTAGGAGCTAGGCAAACCATACAAACTACAGAATCACAGAATAGATGGAAATGACTTGTGGAGGTCATCCAGTCCAACTGCCCTGCAAAGGCAGGGTTACCTAGAGAAGGTTACAGAGGAATGTGTACAAGTGGATTTGGAATGTCTCTGGAGAGGGAGACTCTATGACCTCTCTGGGCAGCCTGTTCCAAGTGCTCTTCCAGCCTCAGTGTAAAGAACATGAGGAAGAACTATTCAAGAATTCCTCCCTCTCTCCTTTCTCATCTACCAGGTGAATACATTTCTTGACCTTAGGCAGCCAGAGCTGACAGGCCTGGAGGGGACAGAGGCCATCCAGAGCATGCAGAAAGTGCTGGAGAATGTTGAAGCCCATGTCTCTAGTGAGCCAGGGACATTGGCTGAGGAGGAGGACTGGGAATACAATGTTGACAAAGAGCAATATGAGATGTCTGAAGATGATGAAGAGTCCAATGTCCTATGAGATGTCTGAAGAGAACCAAAAATGTCCAGTGCCCTTGAAGAGGTGGGAAGACTACAGCAAAAGCCAGGTGTCCTGAGATGTGTTGGAAGGCCACAGTGGGCAAGATCTGTTTCAACGTGAAGATGATGAGGGCACAGCAGCATTAGGAGAGAGTTACAGGTGATGCAGAAGTTAAGGGCAACCCAAGTTCTTGTTAAAAGATCCTTTGGGGTGAAATGCCATTAAATAATTGGTGTTTGTAAATATACACATGTAGGGTTTATTATAGAACAATTCAGTTGCAAAGCAAAACAGGTATGTAGCAGTTTTGGTTAGTATTATTTCTAGTAATATAACAATAAGGATGCATTGCAATGTGAAAACGCAACAACATCACCCAAGGACATGCACAAGGAAAAAGAAAGAGAAAGCATACGAATGTGAAGAACAACAACAAAAAAAAGAGAGAGAGCCCATGAGTGTGAAGCTCTTACCATCCATAGGCTCTTCACCAAGACTTGGTTCCTGAGCAAGCTCAGTCAAAGGGGTAGTTGTAGAACTAATCTGTTGGGTGATGGGAAAGGTACCAAAGAACTGGTGGGGAAAAATCCTCAGGAAAATCTGTTGAACAAAGTCTATTTGGTTTATAGTCAGGTTCAGGTGGGAACAGCCAGGTGTCCAGGTACCTCCCCCAGAGTAGAGAGCTTCACACTGGATGATGTCATTTTGTGGATCACTGGGATACTTTGGGTGCCTTTGACACCTTCCAAGAAAGCACATCTGTCCAAGACAACACAGGTATCCAAAACAACACAGGTGTCCCAGACAACACAGTTGCCCACAGCCAGAGCAGCAGAGTCAATTATGGTCCATCAGCCCTATGACTCTCAGGCCACATATGAATGTCCCCAGTACTTGGGGAGGTGTGGGTTGTGGGAGAGAGATGAGAGGAGGGGAAAGTATGGGTAGGGGCAGGGGGCATGGCGGGGGATGGTGCTTTACGTAAAGGAGAACAACTTAGCATGACAAGAGGCACTATCCTGTCTCCACAGGATTATTTTCTATCTCACTCATAGCCTACCAGTCACTCTGTCTTATCACATCACGGGTTAGCCACTGCACAGTCAAAAGCTCAACTCTTCTGTCTTCAAGTAGGGCTTCAACAAATCTCCCTGGTCTCTGCAAATGGGGAAGGTTTCAAGTCCTTATCCAGTGGCATTAACCTCCTGCCATGACAGCAGCAACACTCCCTGTTCAGGAGGGCACTTGGGGCTGTGTGCAGGGTATTTGTTGGCACCTGTGGCCTATGAGAGCAGCAGCCAATGCTGTACCAGAGCCTGGAGATGACTGCTCTGAGAGCCAGCACTGTCCGAGAGAGCAGCACAGGGCAGTATGGCACCGATGGATGTAGGGACAGCACTTCAGGCATCCAGCCATCCCAAGGGCATCCTCCTTGGGGTAATCTTGGCCATGATTTATTGAGATCAGCATATGATTCACCTTCAGATAATTTTGTAAATTCATTCTTCTGCTTAGAAATATTTTGTTCAAACAGTGTTGCGGGTGTTTCATGCTTCACAAAACCTCATTACTATGGGAAAAAAACATTAGATCAGGTTAATATTTTTACCATGAGTATTTTGTCAATATTTTATACTCGTTCTTCAATAAAATAGGCAATTTAAGTCCATTAACTATAAAAAATGGATTAAAATACAAAAGACTTGCAGGTACCTGCTGAGATAAAGTACAGTTTTAATTTCAGAGAATACTTTTATTATCTCTAAGCAGGTGACTAGCTACTGCCAGATGTAAGAATTATATTAGAAAACTATCTATACAATTTCTAGTATCTTTTAAAAGTAGAAATAGCTAACTTAGAAATCTATAAATCCAATGACTAATTAGAATTCTTTTCCCCAAGATGACCTATCTTCACTTACCAACACTTTCAGGTGACATTTCAACAGTCTCTCAAGTTCATTGTACTTTTACAACTCTTAATAGTTTTGATTAAGCTGAATAGCATTCTCTAATAAACTCTATATCTTTGTTATTAATGACCCCTCCAGATAGCTTAAAAATATTGGTAAGAATACTCTAAAAAGCATAGAGCACAGAACTGAAAGGAACTGTACTAGTAAAATCTCTTCATAAACTGAGTATTTATTCCTTTGCTTTGTTTCCACTTATTTGGATAACCAGTTCCTAATAAGGATTATATATGGAGCTCAGAATGCGAATAAAAGGGTTCTAACTTTAAATTCTGTATGCAAAAAGGACATAAAGTAGTGGTCTGTTGAGCCCAAATCAATAACCATCACAGCTGATCATTTGATATTGGTTTGTATATGAAGTGGATTAAATACTTCAGTGATATATGTAAATATTTTAATGGTGAAATTTTCAAAGTTTTTGAAATTCTCAAAATACAATAACGAATTAAAGTAATGCATTTTACATAAACGTCGTGCGGTAGACAGGTTTCTGGCTGATACATCAGGCTAATAAAAATTCATACCTTTCTGCCTGAGGAATATGTTTGAATTTAAAAAATTCTCATCCTTTGGAAGCCTGTTAATAAAAAAACCCATACAAACCAACAACAAAACCTAACACCAAAAACTGTACAGAATAAAGTCCCTTGCCTTTCAAGTCAGTAGAAAAATGGTTAAGTCATGAAAAGAGAAAAATATTACTATATTTCATGGTAATTATTTTTGAAGAAATGAAATGTTTTGTAAGACCTTCTAGGCTACTAGTACAAAAAAAAGAAAGAATGGAAAGCAAGCATGAAATTCTACACACATTTGGCTTGGGCTGGAAAGGAAATGTAAGTAGTGTATATTGATTTACTAATTGCTATATAATAAGAAAAATAATTTGGTGTGTCTGTTATAAACGATTCGTAGCCAATTTAATATAAAGCAATTTTATTTTGCCATTTGAAAGCAACCTGGGACAGCCACAATAAAAGAATACAACTCCAATCCCAGGTATCGAGGTTGGGTGAACGCAGGGACGGCCTCAAATGAACCAATCCCTCCCCATTCTCAAACTCCCAGGTTCAGGGACCAGTTTTTATACAGTTTTTCTTCCTTGAGGCAAGTTCATTGCTAGCTTTTGTCTACCATGCATACTCATATACTTTCTTTCTCTTGCTGCTGGTTTTAGAAAACTTTTCCAGGCAAAGTCGAGGTTTTGAATCGGGTTCTGAGAACTGGGCATTGGGATGCTGATACGTGACATCTCCGGGTTCCCCTCTCCTGGATCCATATCAGGTGTTGCTCACCCGAGGAGTAGTGGACCCATCCTTGATGGATGAGGCATCTCCTGTCCAGGCAGTCCTTTTCTGTTGTAAATTTGGACTTTGCCCTGCTGTTGTCCGGTATTCTTACAGTTGCAAATTAGTCTCAGTGGCCATAAAAATTTCTACAGTTTTTGGAAACCCTAACTTGAAACACAGTTTTATTTTATAACATATAACACACTTGAAACATGAATTTATTTTATAACATATACCACATGTCCATTTAGTTCACACTAACCATGGCTCCTCCTAAAATGGTGATGCCTTCAGACAAAATAGTCCTTTAAAAGAAGCTCATATAAAGAAAAGCTTTCAAGTCAATGCACACTACTTTGATAGAAAAGAATGTTTGTTAAATTACTGGATAATGAATCATAGAAGACAAATTTCACAATGCACTATATTTAGGAGGTATATGGTTTATTATACACTGAAAAAATAGTCGGACAGCAAACAGCATTTTAAATTAACCTTTACTGTTCTAGCAAACTGAAAATTTTGATCCTGTAACCAGCTTGGTACTTAGCAGAGAACAGTTGAGGAACCAGTTGAGGAAAAGCAGTAGCTTGACTCCAGTAGCAAATCCAGATGGAAGGATGTTACTACACATCCTTCTGCAGGATATGAAAGTCTCATGGTGTAAGAAATAAAATACAAGTTTCTGAGTTTAGTTGAGTGCCTTCTCAGTTGGATACTGTTTACCTTGCCTGTGGTAAGGCTTTTCTCTGTTAAATACTGTTTAGCTCAGACCTATCGTTATTGTAATCGCAAATGCCTTCCCTAAATGTTTGCTCCGTTAAATGTTAATTATCTGAGACCCCTTTCTTTGCAACTGTATCCTTTCCTCAATTGCCCCTGCCCCTGCCCCTGCCACTCACTGCCTCTCCCTGCCGACATGCAAACGAAAAAGCTTCAAGTGCTCATGGGACACTATTCCTCTTAAAAACAATGAGCCAACACAAAACCAAGGACTAAAAATAACCACTCTGGGTCAGCAGAACCATAGAGAACCTCACACCAATCAGAGCTGAGTTCCATGTTGTCACCATAACTTGAAAAGTACCCTCTCTACGCAGGACTAGCCTAGACTTTTCAACAAGCCAGTGTTTTCCCAGGGACTCTCGTGAAGGAGGAGTTTTAGCCTTACTGTGTGGCAGAGCTGAGCACTTCCTTCTCTGAGTGATCCGTTGGGAGCAGTGGCAATATGTGCACTCTCTCAAGCCCCTACCTAAAGCTGATCTTAATAAAAGCATTAAAACGAGGTGGTTTCCTTGCCCATTCTTGTCAATGGTGCTGGCCATGTGGGGATGTTTTGAGCTCTCTGGTGAAGAGCTTATTCTAGATGGGCAACTGGTTGGCTGTATTGATGTTCCAGGGTCAGCCAGTAGCTACAGCCTTTACTGTCAGAGCTATGAGGCCTCAAAGCACTCTGTGCACACCTGGTGAGATAACCAGTTCTGCTTCTAGCGATGAACCTGGGGCACTGCTAACAACAACCAGCTGGCCTTGCACTACTCCAGTGAGAGAAAACTGAGCTTGCCATTATATCCGCTGTGATAGATATGACTATAAATTCGTGCAATTAAATATAGGAACTATATAAATGTAGTAGATGATAGAATGTATATTTTTGTAATCCTGTAAATGTAAGACTAATCCTGGTTCCCAGAATGGGGCAGGTGTTTTCCAAATACCGGGACATGCTTTGTGAACTGTAAATGTACAAATTAACACCTTGATTTACACCAGAAAGGAGGGTGGCTTGCCAGGATGTAGCTCCTTGAGCTAATCAGATCTTGGGCACCTGGACCATCAACCCACCATCAACCCATCGATACCAATTTCGAGGGTGGACCCTGAATTTGAAGACATCATCATCCCAAAAGAGGATTCCCGGAAAATCCTTTCAAACACGTTCCAGTGCTAGGAAATCTGTTCAGGATTCATCAGCCAGTGAAAAGACTGTGTTTGAATCTGAAGACACAATACCCCCCGCCGCCGCGAGGCACAAAATACAGTATAAGAACCCGGACTCAATCACCAGCAAATCGTGGAACAGTGCGAGATAGCAGCCCTGCTGTTGGCCGCCTGTTTCACCCAATATTCGAATGTTGTTTTCGTGGCTGTCCCAGATAGATTTTAAAATGGAAAAATAAAATTTGTTCTCTATATCTGATTGGCTAAAATTCATTTATAACATCTGCCCAGTGACAAAGGACCAAGGGCACCAGAAAGGTGTAACTGAGGCACACAGAATACTAGTTTGGAAGACATTCACGTTGTGGATCAGCAGTAGTGTGTCCAGCAGGACATTATTGTCCCATGTACTCAGCCCTGGTAAGGCCACACCTTGAATCCTGTGTCCAGTTCTGAGCCCATCAGTTCAAGGACATTGAGGTGAGGGCAACAGAGCTGGTGGAGAGTCTGGAGCTATACAAGTCCAATAAGTAATGGCTGAGAGAGCTGGCAGTGTTTAGCCTGGAGCAAAAGAGGCTCAGGGATGACCTTATCACTCTCTACAACTACCTGATAGGAGGGTGCAGCCAGGTGGGAGTCAGTCTTTTCGCCCAGGCAAGCAGTGACAGGACAAGAGGACACAGGCTTAAGCTGTGCCGGGAAAGGTTTAGGTTGGACTTTAGGAAGAATTCTTCACAAAAACGGTGACCGGGCATTGGAACGGGCTGCCCAGGTGGAGTCACTGACCATGGAGTTGTTTAAGGAAAGACTGGATGCGGTACTCCGCGCCATGGTCTAGGTGACCAGGTGGTGCTCGGACGTAGGTCGGACTCGATGACCTCATTAGCCCCATCCAACGCCAATGACGCCCCGATTCCCGGAGGGAAGCTGGCAGCCGCGCGCTCCCGCTCGAATCCGCCTCAAGAGCGGGGGAGGTTCGGCCCGGGGGGGCGGGGCCGCGCGGTCACGT